>JAOWCC010001729.1:2795524-3030524 GCA_030867875.1 Actinernus sp. WN-2022 | reverse complement strand
CTGGCGCGTGCTCCACACAGGCAAGCTCATTGCAGCCTGGAGTATTCAGCCAAGCCCCAAAACAGGTCATTCTCGGAGTAATTGGAGAAAATGCACACTCAGTTCGACGGATTTTTGTAGACTTTACACCAACAACAGTTCTGCGACTATTTCACTACCACAAAACAGGCAGTATTGCGCATTGTTTAAAAAAATTGTTTAAAAAAATCCTAAACTGATTTTCACACGCTTTCGCTCAACACCAAACTTTCCCCGCTAAAATGTTATTGATCACATTTTCCACAAAGCTGAGCATGGATTTTGGAAACCGACAGGCACAGGCGCGTGTCCTAAATAAAACACTAGAAATTACAATCTTGGGCTGAGCCTTCCCAGGTCGTGACCGTTTTGACTCGATCCTCAATAACCAAGATAATCTTATCGTCTTGAACAGTCATGCTATTCATATTTAACAGATGAATTGATTGACATCTCTCAGCCGAAACTAAGGCTTAGTCAGGTCCTTTAGCGCCAGGTCCTTTAGCGAAAGGGATGGTAGTGGTGTGAGAGTCTTTAGATACTCTACCGACATCCCAAGTGGTAGAGTATTTTGGTCGGGGCGGCCTCCCCACGTACACACCCTTCATAAATCTGGCGACAAGGTGATGGAATCCCATTGTGCGTCCGGTGAGAGCCTCTACCATGGTAGATACTGCAGGTCGATAGGTATCAGTGTGCTGTATGCCCTGCCCTCCTCGTGGAGATGGTTGAGACAATTAAGTAGAGTAGTCGCAGATGCCTGAAAAGGAACCAATGACTGTCCACTGCATATCAATAAAATAGCAGGCAAAAGTGTCGTTTTGAACTTCCCGCGGTCTCTTCCATATTAGGAAAATTCCATATTCCATATTTGGAAGAGCTGCCAGGAAATTCAAAATGGCGGTTTCTAGGTCCCAGGCCTCTAAATCGACACTCGTTGTTTGATATGCACCAGCTCTCCAGGCCGCATCGTATTGCTTCCCTGTTTCTTTGGTCCATGACTCGCAGATAACCTTGTGTAGTAGTTGGCCGCGTTAGCTTGGGCCGAGTCAGCTTCGTTCTGGGCACGTACACACGTTGGGTCAGTCCGCCATCTTGAAAGAGTCAATGCTCGTATTTACGAAGGCAAATCAGTCTGAATGTTGGACTATTACACTGGCGACGAGGATATTGGAAGATTACAGAGACCTAAAGGGAGATTTACAAGTTAACAATGCCACCGAATTACGGGAAAGTGCAAGAGTTCGACGAAACTCAGGAAACCTTCGTGCAATACATCGACCGACTCGAAATTTACTTCAAGGCTAACGAAATCAAAGGAGAAGGAGCAGAAGCCAAGAAACATGCAATATTTCTGACTGTGGTAGGTTCAAAGACATTTAATTTACTCTGTGATTTACTTAGTCCAGCGGAGCCTGACAGAGTCATTCGTGGAAATAGTCACACTTTTGAAGGCTCATTTCAACCCAGAGCCGTCGGAGATCGTCGAGCGCGGGATTTAAGTTCAACAGCCGTTATCGTAAAGAAGGAGAAAGTGTTGCAAATTTTGTAAAAGAGCTTAGATCGTTGTCCAAGCATTGTAATTATGGCACCACGCTCGACAAGATGCTTCGTGACAGATTAGTGGCAGGAAGAAATAATCCAGAAATTCAGCATAAATTGTTTGGAGAACCAGCAGCTGAGCTGACCTTTGACATGGCTCTTCAAATAGCTATAGCAGAGGCGACCCCAAGAACAGTACCATTCGCAATGAGAAATAAGGTAGAGGCAGAGTTAGACTGATTACGAGAGATGGGAGTAATTGAGCCTGTAAGGCATTCAAACTGGGCTGCTCCCATAGTTCCAGTTCTAAAGAATGATGGAACTAATGTGCGCATTTGTGGGGATTTTAAACTAACCGTGAACAAAGCCTCGGCAGTGGAAAAGTACCCAATACCGAAAGTTGACGACCTCTTTGTAAAGCTTGGAGGTGGTGAAAAGTTTACCAAGCTAGACCTGAGGCAAGCATACCACCAGCTGGAACTAGACGAACAATCCAAAGATTAGTCACCATAAACACACACCGTGGGTTATACCGCTATAATCGTCTGCCCTTTGGTGTTGCCTCAGCCCCTGCTTTGTTGCAGAGGACCATGGAATCACTTCTCGCAGACATCCCACAGGTTGTGGTGTATATTAACGACATCTTAGTGACTGGATCCAATGACAAAGAACATCTTCAGCGGTTGGAGGAAGTCCTAAAGAGAGTGGAAGCTTATGCATGCTAAGAGACAAGTGCCTCTTTATGCAGCCATCAGTAGAATATCTTGGACACATCATAGACAAAGATGGACTCCACCCGACTCCTGAACGCATCAGAGGCTCCCATACCACACAATGTCTCAGAACTGAAGTCTTACCTAGGCCTTCTTTCATATTATGGAAAGTTCTTACCGAAAGCATGAGAGTGCCTTGCTTCCCTGCATATGCTTCTTCATGCTAACGAGCCTCAAAGGAACTTCTGTTATCATCACAAGTGCTTATTCATTTCGATCCAGATAAACCAGTAATTTTAGCAGCAGATGCATCATCCCATGGCCTGGGGGCAGTCCTTGCACATGCGCTACCAGACGGTTCAGAGCGGCCGATTGCCTTTGCATCTCGCACAATGTCACCTGCAGAGAAACGCTATTCCCAACTGGAGAAGGAAGGCCTATCCATAATCTTTGGCCTCAAAAAGTTTCGAAACTACCTACTGGGAAAACGGTTTCGTCTTTATACAGACCATAAGCCTTTGGTTGCACTGTTCGAAGAAGATCGGGCAGTACCACCACTAGCAGCCTCAAGAATACAGAGATGGGCTTTGCTGTTAGCTGCTTACGATTAATGAAATCCATCACAAGTCAACTCAAGATCATGGTAATGCTGATGGGTTGTCTCGCCTACCCTTGCCGGAGATACCGGAGGACCAGCCAGAAGAGACAGTGCTTCTAATGGAACTAGCAACTCCACCCTTGTCCACAGATCAGATTAAAGGCTGCATGCTGAACCCAAACAGATCCAGTATTAGCTCGAGTCTATGGATATACTGCACAAGGGTGGCCAGAGACAGAGATGGAAGAGGCACTTAAACCCTGTGTAGCACGGAAGACAGAGTTAACTCTGGTAGATGGAATAGTACTATGGGGGTCTAGAGTGGTAGTTCCCAATCAAGGACGAGAGAAGGTCCTGACGGAATTGCACGAGGCTCACCCAGGAGTAATCCGCATGAAGGCTCTGGCCCGATCATATGTTTGGTGGCCCCAAATAGATCAGGACATTGACAATGTTGTTAAGGCTTGCAGCAACTGTCAGACAAACCGTCCTATACCACCCGGAGTTCCCCTACTTCCCTGGGAATGGCCAACTCGGCCATGGGTACGACTACATGTGGATCATGCTGGACCATTCATGGGTAACATGTTTCTCTCAGTGGTGGATGCACACAGTAAATGGCTATAGGTGAAAAGGGTGAGTGCAGCCACATCAACAGTTACCATTGCTCACCTTAGACAGATATTTGCCACACACGTGCTTCCTGAGCAGCTAGTCAGTGATAATGGGTCAGCCTTCACAAGTGCAGAGTTTAGAAAATTCATGTCCAAGAATGGAATTAAGTACAAAACGTCGGCCCCCTTTCACCCAGCCACAAATGGTTTAGCGGAGAGGGCAGTCCAGACCTTCAAAATGGGAATCAAGAAAATGCCTGAAGGGACCGGTAGATGCCTACCGAAGGACTCCACATACCACCACTGGTAGAGCCCCAGCAGTGCTTTTAATGGGTAGACAGCTCCGTTCCAGATTGGACTTACTGAAACCCAATTTAGAAGCCAGAGTACAAGAACGTCAAGAAGTGATGAAGCAGAACCACGATAGGGGAGCGAAAGAGAGGTCATTCAAGGATGGTGTGAAGGTTTATGCGCGAAACTATGCACATGGCCAGGATTGGCTGCCTGGGGAAATCCTTCAGCACACAAGGCCTATATCCTGCACTGTACAGCTTCAGAATGGCTTAATCTGGCGGAGGCACTATGACCAGTTACGCACCAGGGCAGCAACAGTTAGCAGAGCCGGATGTGGCAACCCTGGCTTCTGGTGTGCATTCTGAATTAGAGAGACCACCTCTTCGGAGGTCAAGCCGTGTGGTCAAGCCTCCTGACCGCCACGAGTTGTAACGTGGAACTGTCATGCTGACTAGAACATTACCGTTACATTGTATATTTATGAACCGTTATTGTGTACCGGTTACAGTTATGATTTAGTGGCTCTATATATCGTAGAGTAGATTTAGGGGGGAAGTGCAGTAGTTAGCCGCGTTAGCTTGGGCCGAGTCAGCCTCGTTCTGGGCACGAGCACACGTTGGGTCAGTCCGCCATCTTGAAAGAGTCGATGCTCGTATTTACGAAGGCAAATCAGTCTGAATCTTGGAGTATTGTTTAGCAGTCTATCCCTGAGAGCATCCAGGCGGAGAGTTGGAGTTGATCCCGTATGGGGTGGAGCTGGCCCGAATGGGGTAGCCGCAGGAGGTTCGGCCACCTTGGAAGGAGAAACGGGCGTTCGATTAGCATTTGCAACAGAACCGGATACCATGGCTGGGATGGCCAGACTGGAGTGATAAGAAGCAATTTTTGAACCTGGTCTGAACGTAAACGAGTCAGCACTCTTGGAATTAGGCTGAAAGATGGAAAAGTATATGGTTTGAAATCCCTCCAAGGTAATGAGAATGCATCGCATGCGAATGCGCACGGATCGTTTGAAAAATGGTGTGAAAATCTAGAATATGGTACTTTATATATTACATGTATGTTGAAAACCATTACCTCCTTAGTTCTCTACCGAAGTATAAAGCTTATATGTTTACAAGTTTCCTTATTTTTGGCATTTTTCCAGTCGCATATGAACATTTCGAAATGGTTCGTTTTTCTTGAAGACAGAGTTGAACGAGCAATTGTACGTTCTTTCTGGTGAACTGGATTATGTGTTATTTGGGCTCTGAGAAGTCACGCGACGTTTCCGCTGACTGTCGATTATTTCTGATAATGAGACAAGAAAACCCGATGAAACTTCCCAGAACAGCTTAGATCACGAAGAAGTTTGTATTGACAGTAAGTAAAATGAATAGATAAGAGTTCTTAGAGCAGTTTAATTGTCCATATAATAAAAAGAAAATTACACGGTGGTTTGAAGATATGAAGTTTATCCTGTCGAGTTCACTGCGCTCAGTCGTGACATGTTTTCGACTCTCGAGGATAAACTTCATATCTTCGCACAACCGTGTAATATCCTCTATGACTAGATTAATAGTTAAGTTATCAAAAACATTATACTGACTCACCCCAAATAACATCAAGTTATCTGCTAGCTCTGCTTGTCAGCAAGATAAATTTTCGTTCCCGAATGTTTAAAAGTACTTCTGAGCAGGAGAAAGTGCTGAAACTCTCACATCCAAAAACTGAGAAATCAGGCCATTTTATACTCTTTTTGAATACATTTATACTTTTAAGTGGAACGAAGAAATAACAACACTGCAAGCTGGTAAGTTTGTGTTTACTTATGCGAACGCCGATTATGATGACCAACTGGTGTGTTTGGCATCACCAGATATCCTTTCGTAAAATGTGAGAATTTTCCATCCAAAGCCCGTACAACTCTAGCCTGCTTTTCAGACGATTTTTCACTCTCATAAATTCGAAGAAAAAAGTAACGTCCTAATTAAACCGAGCGCTTAATTAGTTTCCAATATGCACACCTCATTGTGTTATGGACGAATTAGATCTTATCTTCAATATCCTGGAAAGTGACGTAATGTTACATTTGCCATTGACTAATCATAGGACAGTGTTTCCACGCTTGAAACAAGACTAATTTGTACATTTCGCGTTTCATTGTTTTTCATTTCATGTGCCTCGTATGTTTAGCCTCCAAAAGCTCAATAAAATTCAGTCGAAAGCTATATGAGAGGAACATCAGAAACGGATTGAGTCAAACTTTGACGTCGGAGAATCTAAAAGCAGATTTGGTAACTTTATTGTTTTGATATATTTGCACCAGCTGAGAGTTTCATGACAGTTGCATTGCGCGCCAATTAACAAAAATGCTGACGTCTGCTTACATATTAGAAACTAATTAAGCGCTCGGGTAAGCAGATGTTATTTTTCTTCGAATTTATGAGTGAAATAATATATATGCATAGCAGGCTAGTAAAAGTCCTGTCAGCCCTAGAAAAACTGAGCATCTTGGTATTTCAGTCGAAGAAACCTTTGGTTTTAGCAAAATAATGGCCCAAAACTTCACTCTCGTTAAATATTTTTATGGTGAAAATATTAGTGTCCAGTCCCCACTCCAAACGTCTTCACGTGATCAAGTACAGTGCAATTGCGACAAACAATCTCGTTCCCAGACCCCATTTACTAAATAACGTCTCTCGGTTAGCTCAGTGGTTAAGCTCCGGTCTGTCGAGCGGGAGGTCGCGGGTTCAAACCCCGGCCGGACCAACACTCAGGGTCTTAAAATAACTGAGTAGAAGGTGCTGCCTTTGTGAACCAACTGCAAATGGTTAGACCTTCACGTCTTCTCGGATAAGGACGTCAAATCGTAGGTCCACTGACATAGTGGACACAAGCCTCGCAGGGGACCTTGAGTCCTATTGTTTGTTTCCGGTGGCGTTACGCCCAAATGTTGTAAATAAATAAAATATAATAAATAATGTAACGCTCGTAGACTAGGAACGACTGCAGCGGATGCAAAAATGGCGGAAATTTCACCTTCATGTTTTGTTCAAAAAAAATATAAGAGTTTTGCGGGAAGGGTAAGATTCGAATACTCAGACCATTTCCTCCAGAAACTGAGAAACAGCATATGTTTTGGACAATGTAGTTTCACTTTTGGAGTAATAAACCCCTTTCTGGCCAACACGATCTCGAACTTAAAGTAATGATTATCATTGTCAAATCGCTTTGAAGTAACGATAATCATTACTCTTAAAACCAGTCATGAAGATAAACAATAGTCGCATTCCCAATAGCGGTAGACCCGCTAAGTGTAGTGGTCATGCCATCTGCACTACACTCTACTACACGCAAAGGGCTATGAGTTCGAACCCGAGTAGAAGCGCCTGAAAAAAAAATTCTTCTTCACGTTCTCTTCTTGCTTACCTGTGAACACTAGCTCTAGGTGAACCCCAGCTCTACCGTGAACTCGTCCGAGGGTTTGTGGTTTGTGGTTCGGGTTAGGATTTATCTTAAAGTAATGACAATCATTACTTTAAACCTCGAGAACGCGTTGTTCTGGCTTACTGGTACATCGGCAGATGATGTCCTTGGCTGTCGAAGCTTCGCTTCTAGGGCAACAACTGTTCGGCTTTTTTTAACCATCTCTCAGCCGCGGACATCATCTGCCGATACACCAGCCGCCAGAAGGGGTTTACTGATTTATTTAGCTGATTTAGTAGTCATTCGAACGAATTTAGGAATTGTATTTTTCCTACGAAATCTTGGCCATGGAGTGTTTGAAACACGTAGAAAACAACGAAATTGACTATATTGTCAATAGTTCTGTTCAGAAGGCAACAATTTAAAGATTGAAGAATTTCAATTAACATAATAGTAAATCAAGTCACAACTGCGCAAATCATATCTCCACACTTCTACTCAAATACCTATATTAAATGAGGAAAAGAGCTCATTACCTCGTTCGTAGTTAACTTGCTCGTGTCGAGAGTGTGAAGCATTTCTACTTTATTCAGTCATGTGAACCCCAAAGTGGTTGTTTTCGCGGACGAGAAACCTCGAGAAGTTGAACCGAATTCGCGTGTAGCGACATCACTCGTACACACCAACACGCACCAGTTAAATCTTCAAACAACAACCACTAGGTTCCTTTCAGTTTTGCTTGAATTTTTAACATTTCAAATAACTTTGGATCCGAATAAAACAGCAGTTGAGGGATTTATCCAACGTTTTCTAACCATCTGCTTTTGCCAATATTTGCTCACTTTGGAGTGTGCTATATCGCCCAAAGTGAACAGACCGCCGCCAACATTTTGTAGAAACATGGCGCCCTACCAGATTCCCGCCAAATCGTTTTATGAAAAACGAAAATACCCTTTGCAATAGCCTCCTCCGCAGGCAACACTTATATGTTTTAGATCCGGCTTCCGGCGACGCAGGCTAAGTTACTGTTGCTAAGTCCCACAAAGCATAGAGAAAATGAAAAACTGATCAATATGGCAAAAGAAAGGCTGAGTTCGGTGATAGTCTTCATAACAGTCCGAATAATTTATCGATTTCCTAGAAATCAAGCCTTCTGTTTTCATCTCCTTTGGAAGAGCTTGTGGGACAAGATGGCGGCCATATTTTCCCGGGGAAACATTACTGCATTCTGATTGGTCTGAACTGTGTTTAATTGACAGGTTCAGAACTAAGAATTAGCCATCTGGTTATTTCAGTTGACAGTAAGTACTTCATTTGTTATATACCATACATTGTATAATTTATTTATTCTTCTTTAGTATTTGAATAAAGTTATTATTAAACCCATACAAACTGTTATGACGCGATCAAGCCTTGACCAAACCTTCGGCTACCTGTTCTTCTCACAAAGTCATGCTACGTCACGAGCCCTACATTAAAACTGATCCCGAATACACCATTACAACTTCACGATTCGTGACTTATAATATCTGAATATTTGTTTCTTCAAGGGTAACAATACTCGGTCCATAACTTAGGTACGGACCTCGTGCTTGTTTAATAAGCAGTGTTTAACCTTGATCATTACGGCCCAGAGAGGTACCGAAACAGAAGCCTGATGATCGAGAACTCGAAGAAATGTCAAAAGTGTATTAACGTAATTATGCCGTTCAAATACCACTAGATACAATACCTGCTTTTTAGCTCACGCACGAAGCGCGCGGGCAATAAAAAGGGGAAAACAAGGATCCATAATTTACCGGGTAAGGACCGGGCACAGGAGGTTTATAAGATGTTTATTATATGGCACGGAAGTATTTAAAACTTTGCTTCAACTTTGCAAGTCCATATGGGAAGTTATATATATGCACCGCAAACTGACCAAGTAAGCATCATGTAGCTCACAAGGTTTCCTAGCTATATGATAAGAGAAGTTATCCGATAACATAGATCGCTAAACACAAAACAAGGCCTAACAATAGCAGGCCACAAAAGGCTTCGGCCCTTTCTATCAACTCCTTTTTCATCTGCTTCATTGCAAGTGATTGATAAAAACCCTTATCTTTAATAGCTGCAGCTGAAATATTTTCCCGTGGGAATGGACAATCAGGTACTTCTACGTCAAAAAACTTACACAGCGGAGCCCAACATTCTTTTAGGTTCAAGACAAGAAGCTTGTCTTTTGTCGCAGTAGCTGTAACAAGTGCGTTGTGGGCATTATATCTTTTTCTCATAATGCGTGTTGCAGATAATTTTGGAGTGCCAAAGCCGAAACTTCTTATCCCCAAAATGATAGTGAAAAATTTCCTCCCGGTTGGTGTTAGCCAATACATTGCCTGTAACAACTTCAAGGAGCCAAGTAGAAATCGATACTTCACCAAGCTGTCGACCCACAACTCATCGCTGTCTCTAATACTCAAGATGACGTTACTGTCAGGAAATGCCTCCAAGATGTCATCAAAGAAAAAGCAAGACGGCATATCAGTTACTGCGTCGATGTCTTCATACAATGTCTTGAAATCTATGGGTTTGTCGTTCTTGAAAAACTCATACCAGACATCAAGATGATAAGACATGTGCTCGTCAAAGTCGTACACCTCGTAAGCAAGGAGTCTTAGGGCTTTGGCAAGAGATGTAGTGCCGGTTTTTGAGAAGCCTGCACAAATGATCTTCATTCTGAAAACAAGAAGAAAGATAATAATAAGATTATATTCATTAACACTAGAGGCCTTTTCGTCCTCGGCTTGTTGATTGTTTATTTACCTTCCACCGGACAACCTTTCTTGAAATAGAGTTTGGGGTTCTCCTAGTATATAGAAGAGGAAAACAGCGAGAAAGATTGCGTTACGTTGGTGCATGTTTAGCATTAATTTGCATAACACAAAGTTTACGTGACACGTAGTGGTGCTAGTGAGTCAGCGACGAGCTGTAATAGACGCGTTGCACATGACGTCACGGCGGCCATGTTGGTGTACCTTTAACAATAGATTCCTCGTTAGCTCTTTTGTTAGGTAGTGGGACACGTAGTGGTGCTAGTGAGTCACATGACGTCACGGCGGCCATGTTGGTGTACCGTTAACAATAGATTCCTCGTTAGCTTCTTTTGTTAGGTAGTGGGACACGTAGTGGTGCTAGTGAGTCACATGACGTCACGGCGGCCATGTTGGTGTACCTTTAACAATAGATTCCTCGTTAGCTTCTTTTGTTAGGTAGTGGGACACGTAGTGGTGCTAGTGAGTCACATGACGTCACGGCGGCCATGTTGGTGTACCTTTAACAATAGATTCCTCGTTAGCTTCTTTTGTTAGGTAGTGGGACACGTAGTGGTGCTAGTGAGTCAGCGACGAGCTGTAAAGGTTAAACGCTCCCATATCCACTTTATAGCTGAATGAGCAAATATAATGAAAGGTACCCGTTGGGAGCCTAACGATGGTTTTGTGAAGTCATGCACGGAAAGTGGGTTAGATGAATTTTCGTTTAATTACTCGGGCCTGGTCTTTGGCCGCCCAAGTCAAGTTTCGCAAGTGTTTTTTTTTGTTTTTTTGTGTCGCGAGTTGACTAAACACGTGACAGGTTCAACCAATCAGATTCGATATCGCTCAGGAAACTGCGGGTCACATAGGAGATTTTCAATCGAGTATCGTAAAACCAAAACCAGTTAGCCAATCACAAGAGCAAGTAAAAACATCAATGCACCAATCACGAACTGAAGTAATTTACGATTGGTTTTACTTCTACCAATCACGAGGAAAGGAAACGCAATCATGGATAACTAACCAATCAAATTCGATAGCAATTACTTTTCGACACTCGACTGAAAACCGCTGTAATTTAATTACATAACTTAACACAGTGAAAACAAGATGGCGGAGACCCGGGAAAGACAAAGTTCCATCTCTCAAATGTAAACAGCTTAATGTTTTATTTAACTTCATTCGTGGGAAAGCCTTCCAGCAGGCTCAGGCTATTTCAACTGGCGCCGAAGGACGTTTTTACCCAGAGATTTATTCGACACGACGAACATGACACGAGAGGCCAAAGCGCGAGCGAAGTTTTGCTGAAACCAAAGGTTTCTTCGATAGAAATAGCAAGAAATGTCAAGCTTGTTTTCAAACTGTTGAATGTTGTGTTCAGTGCACTCGTTTCCAAAATGTTCCTTGTAGTTGTACTTGCACTTAAAAGTGTAGCACGATTTTAGTAGCGTTTTGTAGCCGTGCTTTTCGTCCTGTTTTTACAAGCATAACATTTGATTGGTTGATTAAAATTATTGCAATCACGATTCGAAGTAGAAATGTCACGCAATGCCGAGTCTTTAATTTAATCCAGTATTTAATATTAAATACTGTTGAATACCCAGTTCCAGGAAAAACTTACCACCCACTGGCCACCCATGTTTCTTCAGTGTCTCTAGGGGAAGAGGTCAAAACAATGGTACTCTGGCGGGACCCAATTTTGATGGAAGGGGGGTTGTACCCGGAACCCACCACCTATTTTGGCAAAATCTAGATTTTTGACCACAAATATCTTCTTGAATAAAATACTTATTGAATAAGTAACTACATTTCTAGTTTCTACAGGCAGAGAAGAACGTGTGTCTGCATTAAAATCACGTATCCCTATTTTACAACGCGAGAAAATCACCCTCGAAAAAAGGGGTAGGGGGTATTACCCACCACCTCCCCTGACAAAATTGGGTCCCATTCGAAATCCATTGTTTTGGCCCCTTCCCTAGTTATCACAATACTATGCTACAAGGTAATTTAGGCTTCGGCCGGTGATTTCTCCACGTTTTAAGACTTCTATAGATCACAATGTATTACCATCTGGCCGTCAACATACCGAATAGAGGTAATCGGCTAACGCTGTTGCCACCCAATTCAGACCATGTGCTGTAAACAGATGAATAAAATTAATTTTCAAAGAGTCAATTCTCCAAAGCCAAATGTGTGTTTACATCACATGATCTGAATTGGGTGGCAAAAGAGTTAACAGATTAACTCTATACAGACATAAAATTCATAATTTTCGTTGGTACCTGTTGCTATAAGACACCATTAATCGAAGGCTAAACGAGGAAACAATGAATATTAAAGATATTAAACATCACCCAACAATGCTCGATCTAACAGTGATGAATCTTTGCACATGTTTTATGTTTATATGCAGTCATGCTCGATTTGTTATCCTAGCATGGCTTCGCCAGTATACTGATGAATTAACACATGCTCTGGCTATAGCTACCTCTCTCGCAATGACTGCGAGAGTTCAGAATTCGAAAACTCGATCCCACATGCTTATATCTAAATTGATGAGATTGTCTGGTGCTGATTGTGTTTATGAAAGAGATCTAAATCCCGGGCCTAAATACATGCAGTAAACACTTGTCTTATATTACTAAACGTGCAATAAGACGTTAAAGAAATATTAACCCTGTAATTCAGTTCTTACCTCGACGACAATAGCCGTTAATGCGAGAGACAAAACTGGAGCCGTGCACTTCTTGAGTTCAGTGGACGTGTTATGATGAAGATTCCAAGTATTCGCTGGTGGATGGCGCATGACAGAGTATTTTGACCTTTTCGCGTAACTTGAAGCTCATTCGTTCTAGTTTTACCATTGTGCAAATGGGATACAAATTAGCAAGAGGCTTTACACAGCCTGGGACTTACCCTAACCTTTATAGAATAAACTATATTCTGCTTACCGGCTTTCCTGTATTGTTTTCGGTGTTTGTTTCTTGTGGCGCTCGGTCAAAATGGGGCGAGGACAAAAATGAAAGCAGGGGGGAGGGGAAGGGGCAAAAGTCCAAACGCATTTTATATCGCCTTTCGCAAAAATATATCGTACGTGAATTATATACTTTCAAGAGAGGATATTAAAGACACTGATATTTTATTAATTTCCTTTGTTTTTGCTTCATGAATTATTAATGAGTTTGATAAGTATAAATAACATACAGACGTGGTGAAGCTTAACCGTTTTTATACTTTTTGTTATAATGTATTTTGCTTGTACAGCTCGTCATCTATTTGATAGAAAATACGATAAAGATAGAAATAAAATAGATTTGCAGTCAATAATTTTGTTGTACTTGTTTGTGGCAAAATATTTTTTAAGCTACTTTACAACAACTATATATAGTTATTTACTTTTCTAAAATACATTTAAAAACTTTAAACGGCTATTCCCGAATCATGTTTTACTCCTTTTCAAAAGCAGACATGAAATAGATTTGAAGAGCTGTTACCCTTTTTATATTTATCACTTTATACTTCTAAAACTTCTTTACGATTATTCAGGTTTCTAATGTATAGAAATACATTTATAATACACTACTGTAGTTACTTTTCACTTGATAACATCTGGATTCTGATTGATCGATAATGAGTGTATAAAAAGGTTATCGAGTGAGTTGCATGGTCTCCACAAATGTTTTCTCAGTATATATATAATTATTATCAACAAAAAATCGCATGGACTGCTCGTGCTATACTTGATTTTTGGCACTGAGTGACCGCCTCCTTCTTCCAGATTATGGGATTATCTTCTGGAGCGTGATGTGAAATCCAATGTCACGCGTCAGTAGGTCACCAACGGTTTTGCTGAGCGTGAGATGTTAAGCTAAAAACGAAATGAGAACTGAAATTTCACAATGTTCGTGTGTTATAAACGTTACCTTAAATCTTGCTTCTGAGCCCCTAAAAATCCCGTTCTAAGTTGTTTAAACAAGAGCTTATAAGCAGTATTTGAGAGTTTGTTAAATAATAGTTTTGCAACCTGCCCAAAGCCTTATATAGCGTCAACAGAAGTCCATAACCAGAAGTTACGAGAAGCAATCTATTTTTAGAACGGCGCTCAAACTACTTTCGTGGTTGGACAGCAATGGCAGCCATGTTTCTTTTATAAACACAAAATTAGTTCTCTCATTAGAACAAAGGCTTTCATGTTTGGGCCAATCAGAGTTGCTTATTAGAACAAAGGCTTTCATGTTTTGGGCCAATCAGAGTTGCTTATTAGAACAAAGGCTTTCATGTTTTGGGCCAATCAGAGTTGCTTATTAGAACAAAGGCTTTCATGTTTTGGGCCAATCAGAGTTGCTTATTAGAACAAAGGCTTTCATGTTTTGGGCCAATCAGAGTTGCTTATTAGAACAAAGGCTTTCATGTTTTGGGCCAATCAGAGTTGCTTATTAGAACAAAGGCTTTCATGTTTTGGGCCAATCAGAGTTGCTTATTAGAACAAAGGCTTTCATGTTTTGGGCCAATCAGAGTTGCTTATTAGAACAAAGACTTTCATATTTTGGGCCAATCAGAGTTGCTCATTAGAACAAAGGCTTTCATGTTTTGGGCCAATCAGAGTTGCTCATTAGAACAAAGGCTTTCATGTTTTGGGCCAATCAGAGTTGCTTATTAGAACAAAGGCTTTCATGTTTGGGCCAATCAGAGTTGCTTATTAGAACAAAGGCTTTCATGTTTTGGGCCAATCAGAGTTGCTTATTAGAACAAAGGCTTTCATGTTTTGGGCCAATCAGAGTTGCTTATTAGAACAAAGACTTTCATATTTTGGGCCAATCAGAGTTGCTTATTAGAACAAAGGCTTTCATGTTTGGGCCAATCAGAGTTGCTTATTAGAACAAAGGCTTTCATGTTTTGGGCCAATCAGAGTTGCTTATTAGAACAAAGGCTTTCATGTTTTGGGCCAATCAGAGTTGCTTATTAGAAAAAAGGCTTTCATGTTTGGGCCAATCAGAATTGCTTATTAGAACAAAGGCTTTCATGTTTGGGCCAATCAGAGTTGCTTATTAGAACAAAGGCTTTCATGTTTTGGGCCAATCAGAGTTGCTTATTAGAACAAAGGCTTTCATGTTTTGGGCCAATCAGAGTTGCTTATTAGAACAAAGGCTTTCATGTTTGGGCCAATCAGAGCTGCTTATTAGAACAAAGGCTTTCATGTTTTGGGCCAATCAGAGTTGCTTATTAGAACAAAGGCTTTCATGTTTTGGGCCAATCAGAGTTGCTGGAGCAATTAGGTGCAATACGCTTGGCTATCGATATAGCCGAGATCAGGCTGGGCCAAGATGGAGACTAAAGGTTATACATAGCTACATCGGTATGTACGAGATTTGTCCATAAATGTTACTCAGCTCGTTTAAGTAACAGTCCGCGCAAGAGGTAGGCACAATTCTATTGTTCAGATGGAATTTGCTTCCCCACTTTAGTATTTTCTGTTTTTCATACTGATGACTCATCAACCCTTAAATCATAAATTTCTGAAATTAAATCCACTGAAATGCATTTTAAAGGTACAGTTCTTTTGTGTGAAAACATTTTGTCCAATCAGAAGAGTACAAAACAATAACCAAGGAAACGTTCAATTTAAAAATGTTCCCCATATTGAAAGTTCCCCATATTGAAAGTTATGAGAGTTTTCACTAGATGCAATTCAAATCTGTTTACAAAATGAGAAAAAATTATATTCTTCTTCAAGTTTAGATAGATTTTAATGTCTAAGCCAATGAGTTGGAAGATTGAACAATACCACAATTAGCACCTTTTTACATTCCATGCATAACATATGCCTACCTCTTGCGCGGACCATTACTTAACTTTAGTTATTCTGAGTAACTATTACAATAATTTAGTCAGATCTATGTATTTATGTAAATTAAGTACTTATAACCTTTTTGGCAATAAAGATGTTGTTGTTGTTGTAAATCTCGTACACAGCGAGGTAGCGGTATATACCCTTCTTACATACTCGGTGGTAGCGGTATATACCCTTCTTACATACTCGGTGGTAGCGGTATATACCCTTCTTACATACTCGGTGGTAGCGGTATATACCCTTCTTACATACTCGGTGGTAGCGGTATATACCCTTCTTACATACTCGGTGGTAGCGGTATATACCCTTCTTACATACTCGGTGGTAGCGGTATACACCCTTCTTACATACTCGGTGGTAGCGGTATATACCCTTCTTACATACTCGGTGGTAGCGGTATATACCCTTCTTACATACTCGGTGGTAGCCTCCCCCGCAGCTCTTCTTATGGGTTCTCTCTCCCTCCCCTATTCATTTTTCAGGAAAATATTTCACAGTTTGGTATTTTTTAGGATATTTTTCGAGGCTTTCCGACGGTCACCCCTACCTTTTTTACCGTAGTGCTTTGTGTTAGAATTTTACGTTGTATATCAGCTTTGCTGTAGTCTTCCGACTTTTCATTCTTAACCTTTTTACCGGCTTGAAGAACCCCCCGGGTTTACTGTTATACATCTCCAAGAATAAAACAAAACTCAACGAAAATAGGCGCAGCTGGAAATGAAATTCCAGTTCTTAAAATTAGTACAAGCAATTACAGAAAGTGAGGAATAGAACGTTCTGCAAGCAGGGAAGAACAAGATTTGAATCAACTGTCTCATGGCAACGCCAACGGGTCTGCGCACAGTTCACCCAGGATCACTGATGGTAACAGTGTATAGAAATTAACAGTGTTTGTGTGGGAAATTTTCCATTCTCAATTTTCGACAGAAATATTTAATAAAAATCCACCACACTTACCGTGTATCTCGATATGGTTGTTCTTTATGTCTGGACCGAGCTTCAGAGAATACGGTCATATTTTCGTATCCCAACTAAGAGAGACAAAAGGTAGGTCGCTGTGCCATACATACTTACATGCATAAACTTTATTTAACTTCGAATTGAACAGAGTTGTATTATTATGCTAATATCTCAGAAGGTAATTCAAATAAATTATTAAGTGACAAACAATTATATGAACAATTAAACTTACATGTAAGTATCAATAAATATATAAATATAGTAATAATAAACGTTATTTGGATATTTCGGTACAAAATGTACAACTATCATCAAATAAAAAGACATAGTACGGATAGCGTTCTTAAAATCTTTCAGATTAATGGTGGTTTAATGGTAGCAGCCCAAGCTTAATTCTTGTGTCATTTAAAAGCAATTAACTCATTGCGAGATTTTTTCGAAGTTAATAAAATGTAAGATATCAATACAGTACTCAAATAAAGATTATATACTGTACCTCTTCAAAGTTGTGTTTTTGATTGTCCTGTGTACTGCTGGGGTTCTTTTAGCCACTTTCATAAGATTTCCAATTCATTATCCCAACTGTAATAGTTCGGCTAAATTGGACAAGTTGCACTCACCGACTGTTGGAAAGTGGTCGGTAAGTGCAGCTTGTTCAATTTAGCCGAAAAGGAACGTGGATAAACAGATGTAGCTTAGGAAAAAAAATTGAACAATAATCCTTTGAGTTAAGGCAGATTTATTTCCAATATTTTGCTGACATGAAACCCCGTACGACCTCTTATATCGCGATCAAGCAGTAACCAAAACCTTGAACTACCTGGTCTTCTCAAAAACTCACCGCTCACGAAAACCCTGAAATATAGCTCTCAAGATTCATTATGGTTGAAAACATTTGGTTTAGAGTGCTTATAACATAGAAGACAAACTTCAACAGTTTTCAACTAAGGTCCTAGTTTTCGGTTAACACTCAGTGGCATTTCGACTGCTTGCATTTATCAGTCACGTTAATCAATGGAGGTTTGCCAGTTATACAGTTCTAAATCAGCAGGGTGGTACCTTATTGGGGGGCAAATATCATGTTTACGGAATACTATCCGATAACGTAGGTCGCTAAATACAAAGCAAGGCCTGAAAATAACAGGCCACAACAGACTACAGCTCTTTCCATCAGCTCCTTTTTCATCTGCTTTAGTCCAAGTGATCGATAAAAACCCTTATCTTTAATAACTGCACTTGAAACATTTTCCCGTGGAAATGGACAATCAGGTACTTCTACGTCAAGAAACTTACACAGCGGAGCCCAGCCTTCCTTTAGGTTCAAGACAAGAAGCTTGTCGTTTGGCACAGTAGCTGTAACAAGTGCGTTGTGGGCATTATATCTTTTCCTCATAATGTGTGTTGAGGACAATTTTAGAGTTCCAACGCCGAAATTTCTTAACCCCAAAATAATGTATAAATATTTCCTCCCGGTTGGTGTTAACCAATACATTGCCTGTAACAACTTCAGGGATTCTCGTATGGATCGATACTTCACCCAGCTGTCGACCCATACCTCACCGCTGTCTCTGATACTCAAGATCACTTTGCTGTCAGGAAATGCTTCCAAAATGTCATCATAGAAAAAGCAAGACGGTACATCAGTTACTGCGTCGATGTCTTCATACAATGTCTTGAAATCTATGGGTTTATCGTTCTTGAAAAACTCATACCAGACATCAAGATGATAAGACATGTGCTCGTCAAAGTCGTACACATTGTAACCAAGGAGTGTCAGGGCTTTTGCAAGAGATGTTGTGCCAGTTTTTGGGAAGCCTGCACAAATGATCTTCATTCTGAAAACAAGAAGAAACATTATTAAAAAAATAAAATATTCATTAAAAATAGAGGCATTTTCGTCTTCGGCTTGTTGATTTACCTTTAATTTGACCGAAATAACCTTTCTTGAAATAGAGTTTGGGGTTCTACTAGTATATAGAAAAGGAAACAAGCGATAAAGATTGCGTTACGTTGTAGTGGTGCTAGTGAGTGAGCGACGAGCTGTAATAGATGGGTTGCACATGACGTCACGGCGGCCATGTTGGTGTACCTTCAACAATTAGTTAGCTTCTTTTGTTACGTACATCAACATGGCCGCCATGTTCTTTGTCATTTGAATCTCTGGGGATTGAGTGCAACCCATGTATTAGGTTAAACGCTCCCACATCCACTTTATAGTTGAGTGAGCAAATACAATGAAAGGTACCCGTTGGGTGACTAACGATGGTTTTGTGAAGTCATGCACGGAAAGTGGGTTAGACGAATTTTCGTTTTGAAATCATCATTTTGCACACTTATTAAGGAAAAGTATCTGAACCATATATAGTCGTCTTTATTGAGGGGTGCTCATAACGCTGGACGAAACTCCTATTTATTACACAGTACGGGAAAAGAGGTCAATTTGGAGACGGGATAACTCGTCACTTTGTAAACGGTAGATCCGGGGTGCTTTCCATTCAACCAAAAAAACCGGTTAGACGTTTCGAAAATTTTGAATGTCGAATGGAACGGGATTTTTCGAATAAGAAAAACCGGTCGGAAAAAATGCGCGTTCCATTCGCACAAACCACCCGGTTATTTATAGTAGCCTCGATTTCAATTCTTCTGACTGGCAAAATGGCTGACTCGATGCAGCTTTTGTTAGCCTTTGAGTTAGAAGACGATTTTGAGATAATAAATGCTCTATTAGATGAGGAAGACGATGTAATTATACTGAGTGCTGTGATCTGCTTTATGCGGCAGAATTTAAACAGAATTCATCGCTATTTTGAAGTCACCATTCCCGGCTACTTGCCGGCTGAATTTAAAAGCCATTTTCGCATGAGCAGGGGAACCTGCGAACTTTTATTTCAAGAGGTGATGCAAACAGGGAGAATTCCTATTGGGAATCCATCTGGGAGGGCTTCAGTGGCACCTGAGAAACAAATCCTCGCATTTCTGTGGGTGATGGCGAACCATGAACCCGCTCGTGCCGTCGCCGACCGCTTCAATATCACTATGAGCAGTGTCCACAGGGCTCTGTGTCGAGTCACACAGGCAGTGATTGACCTTTGTCCTCAGTACATAAAATGGCCAAACGGTGAGTCTGTTTATTAAACGATGAGGAAATAAATTTTCAGATATTGTTTGTTATATAATCAGTTGCTTTAATTATTAGTACAAATATTTAATCTGCAGCACATCAAGCTCGCGAAATAGTAGACACATTCGAAGCTGAAGGGGGATTCCCTGGAATTGTCGGCTAATTGACGGGACGCATGTCCGCATCCGTGCCCCAGAACACGAGCCAGATGCCTACATAAACAGAAAGAAATTCTATTCATTGAATGTTCAGGTATTATATTGTTTGTGTTGTCATCTCAATATTGATTGCAATTCAAGAATAAAAGCTTTGTTATTTCAGTCTTGTTTAAACACAGGCAGCCCAAGCTCAAAGTTTGAAATCGGTGGTTTCACGTTACGAGAGAAATTACAAGGCTTGTATGGGAATCCAAAAACTCGGGATTTCCCCCCATATTTTAGGTCCTGATCATCTCCTATAAGTACACATAATAAGAGAATAAACTTTACCTTTTGTCTTCTGAGCTCTGGGAACGGTGTTTTAGGGAGGTTTGGGTTCTCGGTGACGAGATATTTTTGACCAAACGTGTTCTCCCGAGGGTGGGGAATTTAAGTGTTTTTTTTTAGAGAAAATGTGAAATACCCACCACTTGCCCTCCCCTCTCGACAGATAACCATTTATTGATAAAGCACAATGACAGTTTCAGCTACAGATATTATATAATTGGTATCAAAATTATTATTTTCCTCAGTTAGTATGTGATGATAACATGGTGTTTATTGATGTTCTTGCTGGTTGGCCAGGATCAGTACATGATTCGAGGGTTCTCCATAACTCTGGGCTGTGGCGAACCTCTGCAAACAAGTTTCCAGGTGACACCCATCTACTGGGTGATGGAGGGTATCCACTATTAAGGTAGACATTTAGTTTGTTTGCATCCTATTAAGGTATTGTTGGGTGAATGTGACATAATTAACTGGGCTAATTTGTGTAAGATCATACTTAAAAGGAAGTTAAATGGGCAAAAAATGAGGGCTTTGAAATAATTAAAATGAGTATTGCAATTTCTCATAAGCCTAAAATACAGATATTGCAATTGTTGAAGACAGTGGCTTTGGGTGTTAAGACTACCTTTGAGTTTTTACATGTTTGAGCTCTTATATGTTTCAAAAATAAAACAATGAGAAATATTAATTTTGCTTTAAAAAATATATGACAAAATGATGCTTTAAAAAATGTTTTCAGGTGGCTGATAACTCCTTACAGAAATAATGGCCACTTGACAGCTCAGCAAACACAGTTCAACACAGTCCTTTCTTCCCTGCGACAAAAAGTAGAGAGATCCATATCACTACTCAAGGGGAGATGGAGGAAATTACACTACCTCAATCACTTGGATATTGAATTGGCAGTAAAAGTTGTAATTGCTGCATGTGTTCTACACAACTTCTGTTTAGTCCATGATGATTTTGATGATGGCTACATGCTTGATGATGGGGATGGTGATGACGATGGTGCTGATGGTGAACAACCACCTCCAGATGGAAGAGCACAGCAAAAGAGGGTACACTTGATGAACATCATCAATGCCCGGCATTAAATACTATAAATTGTGCACTATAATACCATTTTGTCATATCCTTAAAGTGCACCTCAACCCTTTTGCAATTTGCAATAACTTGAATAAATATTTAGCATTTTGTCTAAAATAGCTGTTTTCTTTACTAAACTCTCACAGACTGTGTATATTCTCTATATATCAATGCTGTTGTGATAGAAAGGCGTCATGGACAATAATGCATTAATGAGGTGATGTAAGATAGGGAATCGACCCAGGCTTTTTCTTACACGGTAATGGGTTAGGAGAGGTCACATTTTCACCATTTCAAACAAGCATAGAGTATCCTCTGTAAGCCAAATATTTCTTTGCAGAAGTACTCAAAACCTTTCAAAGTTTCATATATATAAAAATTGCAAAAGGGTTGAGGGGCACTTTAACAATATTGAAGTGTTCTTTTTTTTAATGAAAAATGATAGGTTGTTTCTATTGAAACAATACAAGTACAGGTGCTCAGTCAATAATATTATGAACCAGAAACACACTTTTTTTCCTTAGTCAATTTCCGGTTTTTGTCATATTTTATCAAATATATAACAATTATTGAGAACATATATATTTCTATATTCACATAAAGTTTTGGATCTGCATGTACACACCCAGTGGTTATCTATATTTGTGATTTGTAGTGATTATCAATATAAACATGACTTACTCTAGATTTAAAAAAATATTTTTCCACAGCTGGTTTTTAGTTTATATTGATAATCACTACAAATCACAAAACTACTTAAAAGCTAAGCCTAAGACTTTAACAGGTTGAAGTTTTCTTAATTTGTAATTCACTGTGAGTTTACTAAGTTATAAAATCATTTACTAAAAAAGTTTAAAACCTCGGAAATATGTATTTGAACTAAAAAGAATACTTCAAACTGTTAAAGTCTTAGGCTTATCTTTTAAGTAGTTTTATGATTTGTAGTGATTATCAATATAAACTAAAAACCAGCTGTGGAAATTTATTTAAAAAAGCAAATTTATTAACATATTACTTGACGAAAAAGGTAGTTACAGAAAGCTTAGTACAGGGGCTGATTATTGTTCATTATATATCTATAGTGCAGGTAAAATGTGTGATATTGAATAATTGCACTGTGTAATAAAAATAAATAAATAAAATATATGTCATGACTGATTGGCTCTGAACTGCATGTGTATGTATTGGGTGGAGAAGGATGTGCAATTCTACCATACACAAATGGAATAATTAATAGAGTTATTGAATAGCATACAGACATTAGCTGTAAATCAGTAGGAACATGTGCTAATACCCTTGACCAGCAAATGAAAAAAACGAATATGTGGTTCCAGGAAATACCCATACCCCTGTCATGGAATGAATTTCACCTGGTACTCCCCTTCCCTCAGCTGGAATTTTCTTTTTTCTCCCTGTACTCATGAATTTTCTCTTGTTTGCTGGAACATTTGACCCCCTACCCCTCTCGATGGTAGATATTTTCTGGAACCACAAAATTTGGATAACTATTAATGTTTGTCAATGTGATCTAATGGAACTCCATAATATTTTGTTTTATAAAAATCCTAATGTCAACAATGATATAATACCTTGCTGTATTATATATGGAAATAACCAATGTTCACTTTCCAGTATGTGTATATGTTTCCATTTGTCACTTGTTTTTCAAAACCTCAAGGAACTGGCTGAAAAACGCTTTCTTCTCTTCATGCATTTCTCTGAGTAAACCAACTTTCTGTTCATCCACTTTCTCTCTTTTCTCTGCGTATGACTGAAGGAAAGTAAGCATTTCTGCTGCGGAGGACTTGCTTTTTCTCTTCCTTGGTTGTCTACTCTTTAATTGCTTTACAATGCAATTATCACCCTCAGGACTTTCATCTGACGAGGAGTTGCCAGATTCATCGTTTCCATCAGTGCATGTACTTGTGGAGGCTGAATTCGAAGTCGAAGAACCCCCAGCAACATCAAACGTGTAGGCAGGATTGATTTTAGGGCTTTCTCCTATGCATCCTCTATGTTATCTAAGAATTTCCACTCCTTTTTTGCTCTTCCAGTTCTCTTGTTGTTATCTTCCACTTCTTTATACTTCGTCTCGAGCTTCTTCCACTTTCTCGCGCATTGTTCAGCAGTAACTTCAACATCAGCAGTCTCGTTAAACCGCTTAGCGATTTTTTCGAATGCTTCCTTTTTGGTCATTTTTCCCTTCTTGAAGAGGTGTTTCAACTGGCCATAACTTTCAATTAGAAGCCGTACGTAGCGGTCATCCCACTTGAGTAGTGTCGAGTGACTTCCAGCATCTTGTATTGCTGTAGCAGCATCTGCGGGGGTATTGGCTGTAGAGCCAGATGCTTGAGGACCTATAAAAGTAGCTGCAGAAAAGTGTTTTGAGGTCTGAGAACCTCAAATTGTTGAAAATGGCGGGAAAGTTTCAAGATGAGATGAAAATAATGCACGCAACATTGAAGATAATTCGTTTTTCGACTTACCGTTACTTGTCGAAGCTGTAATAGTACTATTGCTATTGCAAGTGTGGCTTAGAAAAACCTCTAAGTTGTCTGAAATGTATATAGTCCAGGCATTTTATGGAAAAAAATCGGTCAACCTGTGACTAATTGCAAAAGAAGGTATTTCAACGTTTTTTTACTCAGAAACATGTCCTCTACGACATTTCAAAAGTCCCAGAAAGTCCCAATAGGGGAAGTTGCTTAAAAAACGGATTTTATTAAAACCCCAAAATAGCGCAACATGGAAACGAGGCTGGATGAAGATTATAATCCAAAAACGCATATAAAGGTGCGGATCTATCAAACAGAATGCAAAACTTTACCATTCCTTAAATGACATTATGTGTATTGTCAAAAGCATTATTTTCATGGATATTTTGCATTTTTGTGAGATAATCCCATATATATAAAAGTAGAAAAAAATGGTGGCCCTGATTAAGTTGGAAGGCCGGCTAAGCTTTTCTGAAGTTTTATTTACCCTTCAAAAACTCATGAATAATTAATGAGCATTTTGTCCAATCAGATGAAGCAAATCAGTCACGTGCATGCTCCTTTATACCTGATAAAATCTCATCATTCTAAAAGGCCCGCGGAGGGATTTGAATTCTGTCCCAGAGGGAAACGGGGTTAATGATTGAGACAATGGAATTTCTATTGATGTTTCAGCTTTCCACTGAATTGCTAATTAGGATGAACGTTTTATATAAAGAATATTAATGAACATGAAATTTTATATAAAGTTTCATCCTAATTAAGAATTCACTGATAAAGACCCAAAGATAGCAAATAGTACACGGAACATAAGGTACCTAGATAATAAATTTTCCACTAAAATTACTAATATCAGCAGACTACCGAGATACACAGATTTTTAAAATGAAGTTATCCAACTACCATTACTTGTTTACCGAGCCACTGTTTAGTTCCAATTATTAAACCAAACTCAAAGCCGTAAAATTATAAAAACGTGCATTAAACTTACATATTTTGTGCCGGAGTCAAAAATGTAGAGTCTGCCGTCATGTCAGTCACATCGCTTTCCAAGTCTTGAACTTTATCGAGGTAAACCACGACACCAAATCCTTCAAGTGCAGATTCTTCTTGCATTGCGAAACGACGCTTCAAATAACATAGTATGGTAATTTCTTCATGTCATTCCCTTGAGATGTTCGTAATTGCAGGCGGTGATTACTCGAATATTTTGCATGGCGTTGTGAATACAAAGGTTCAATGGTTCATTAAGTAACCATTCCCTTGAGATGTGCGTCTTTCTTTCATTGCATTCTTAAAGCGTTTTTGAAGCCGTTTAAAACACTCACAGCACGTGTTTTATCAAGTCTAAAAATTCTCGGGCTTCCCCCTCGAATTTTTAAGCCAAGATAGAACACTTCAAGACTTGAAACATTTGGGAAAGAACCACAATTATGCATTTATGAAACACAGAAACTTTTCGACTCTATACTAAAACTGAAAGTCTGTGAATTTTCGTGCGTTGTTTGAGAAGTTGACAGAAAAGCAGGTCCTCAAGAACATTCGAGAATGCGTCAACAACAGGCAGTATCTCCTCATAGCAAGAAGCCGCACTGCCGTGCTATTGCTGCAGTACATGGAAATGGTGATATACTGCGCTCCTTCAACAGAGCCGAGCGTACAGCCAACTGGGAGTTCCACCTTGAAGCGCTGTCGAGAATGCTGCCATATCTCGCTGCGTCAGGCTACAACCTGTACGTAAAGTGCACTCAGTTATACCTGCAGTCAATAACTGATCTTCAGAGAGATCATCAGAAAGTCTACCGCGACTTCATTTGTGGCCTTCACGTGGCGAGGACAAGTGATAGCTTCTGGGCGGGCTTGTCGACAGATTTCATGATTGAGCAGGTGCTGATGAGGAGCCTGAAGACCAGTGGGGTTTGACCTAAGGAATGGGCTTGACGGAGCAACAACGACTCATCTGGCTGTTATCCGTGCCCGCCATGCAAGAACTGACAGGCGAGGAATTTAACTCAGGTGAGCAAAACAAGGACATCACAAAAGCAAGGCAGGTGCGCGATATGAAGGATACGCTCACCACCTGACAGTGCTGTGAATGTGGATGCGGATGTGGCTTGAGCCATTGGGGAGAAGCTATTATCGTTGCTGAATGGAACGTCTGCTGCCGAGTACACATTCAAGCGCAGTACATAGGCTGTCACCCTTACTTCGAAGTCCTCTGTCAAGATTGACAATGACAACGTTCAAGTAAACGAACTGATGTTTCAGAGACTTATAATCGCTTGCAAAACAACTCATACCTTGAAGCGTTATTCCGCTACGAGCTGTGCAGCTACCCAACTGCTCTGTTTGATTCCCTGTTGACACTCAGGCAGCCAAAAACCAGCCCTTGCAGATGCCCTATGGACAAAGCTGTCGCCTGCGGCCAAGACACAATGAGGATAAATTATGTTCAGTATGTTTTAGATGGCGGAGCTCTTCTCCACCGAATCCCGTTTCCGTGAGGATCTGCAACATACAAATATGTGTGCGATTTGTATTGCACTTACCTGTCTAGCAAATATGGGAGACCGATCATTGTATTTGACGGGTATGAAGAAATGTCTACTAAGGAATATGATGCAGCAGAGGCGCGCATCAGGAAAAGTTGGGGGAACCGTGCCTTTTCAGAAAGAATGAAAGTCACGCTTAAGAAGGATGACTTTCTCTCTAATCCAATGAATAAGGAACGCTTTATAAACATGCTGAGCCAGGCATGTACGATCCATCACGCCAAGAGCGACGCCGATCTTCTTACAGTGAGAACAGCTGTGGAGTTTGCTTGAGGAAAGACCACGGTTCTTGTTGGAGATGATACCGATTTCCTAGGGCTCTTGTGCTATTATACCCGCGAAGCTGGCTGTGATCTCTACTTCAAGCCGGAGCCAAAGGCAAACACGAAGGGCGCGCGCATCTAGAATATGAAGAAAGTGAAAGAACAGGTGGGTGAGGATTTCTTCACGCCATAACCGGATGGGACACCACCTCCCGCCTGTACGGAATAGGTAAGGCGACGGCCCTGAAGAAATTCCTCAATACCCTGTATTTCAAAGACCAAGCCAGGGTGTTCATCTCTCATTCCGCTGTGGGTGATGTTATTACTGCTGGTGAGAATGCACTGAGTCCCTGTTCAATGGAAAGCCAGCAGAAAGGCTCGATACTCTTAGATATCAACGATACTATGAGAATTTGCAGGTAAGAGTCCAGAATCTGCCTCCAACCTCAGCAGCGGCCCGGTATCACAGCCTATGAGTGTACCTTCAAGGCAAGCAATGGGAAGGATACAGACATGTCGTTAGAGGGCTGGGGATAGAAAGTTAGTTTTACTACCAAGTAACGACCGATTTACCTCCTGCACCAGACTCCCTTCTTCATTTGATTACGTGCAACTGTTTATCGGACTGTAGCAGTTTGCGATGCACCTGCCGCAAGAACAGCCTTGAGTGCTCCCCTGCGTACGGTAAATGCAAAGGCTTCGCATGTACAAATTCTGCGAACCAGCCCATTGACTATAACAGTGACGAGTCTGATGAGTAATGTATAATTATAGATATTGTAGCATGGAAGAGAGTCTGAATGGGGTCAACTGACTACTGACAAACGGCCTTAAAAGTAACTGACAAATGACGATTTTTTTACTAACAACTGACAACCGAAAAATAACTGACAACTGACAAATTTGATTTTTGTGGGTCAAACATTGTAAATTTTCTCTAGTAATAATTAACTAGGGCTAACTAACAAATGGCCAAAATTTTAATTGACAACTGACATGTAGACCCCCCCCCCCCCCCCCTCCCCCCATTCAGACCCTCATGCAAAACCCTCACAAGCGAAAGTAAGGACATGAGATATTAACTGTCAGATATGTTTTTGTACGCACAGGAAGCCTGTATTGAGTTTTTCTCTAAAGCCTTGAGCGATAATGTCATTAGTGCTTAGCTTCTTGGTGTAGAACTTTTGTGTCACAAGCAAAAGTAAGAACGTGGAGTTTTAATTGAAGGATTTATTGCTTTTGTGTTTTGTCTTAACTTTTTTTACTAAATGAAAGCTCTGTAGGCGTGTATGAAGAGCATTTTCTTAGTTTTGAGCAAAATGATTCGATTTCTGGCACAAAATGGCGCAATAAAAGCAACTTCCGGTTTAGAGCCTCGTTTTCATGTTGCAGCAGAGAGCGAGTTAGCAGTGGACCCGATTTCGAGGTGTTCCCGTGCTTGGATCGTTTGGGACTTTTAGTATGTTAATTTAGAGGCTAATTCTAACTGGTTGGTGATGAAAAAGCTTCTTTTGCAATTAGTCTCAGGTCCAACCATAAAATGCCTGGACTAATAGGCAACCACTACACTGGTAAAGATCACCGCGGCCTACCGCCGCCATTTTGCTCTAGCTCGTGGCCAAAGAGACTTGTCACGACAAATCTAAACGGGGGCGCTTTCCATTCAACCAAAAAAAAAAAAATTCCGGTCAGAAATCAAATGGAACAGAAAATTTCGGTCGAACCGGAACTTTCGGAAAAAGAGGACCACCTCGCGAGGTGGTCCACAATTTCCGAAACTTCGAACCGGAAATTTTACCGTTCCATTTGATTTCTGACCGGAATTTTCTTTTTTTTTTGGTTGAATGGAAAGCGCCCCCGTTTAGATTTGAATCCAACCGGATACAAATTAATCGCAAACCACGGGGGAACAGAATTCGGAGACTGTTTCACAAATATAGAGGAGGCATACTTTTCTTCATGTCCATTTTATTCCAGAACATCCGATTCTCTCCTTAAAAGTGCGCGTAATATGACGTAACTAATTCGAAGTAATTCATAATTCCATTTTCCGACAGACTGGGAAACCTGTGCTCCAATACAAAAATGTTCCTTACTCGAATACCTTGTGAATATGGAAATGCAGATTTTCCATGGTATTTACATACCAAACCAATGGCTTTCCATTACGTTTACCATGATATTTCCATACTTCCTATTTGTCGAGAGTATGGAAAAATCATGGAAAATCGTAGGAAAATCATGCGACAATGCTGTAAATTGGAATTTCCAAGATTATTGTATATTTACATAGTATGGAAATATCATGGAAATCTGAATCTTGAATGCTTTTTTCAGTGCCATCGAAATTGTTTGATTTTTCCAGCGTATATATCTGTAAATATAGGGTATTAAGCGACCAGAAAAGAAGTAACGCCGTGCAATCACGGATATATTTAGATGAACTTTGTACCATATGACAATACCAAGTAACGAGACACCAAGGAATGTTACTAGAGTAAGAATGTTAGAGTCTTCGATCGAGCAAAATATAATTTTGAGGGAAAAGAGAAAAGGAATCTGTAGCATCGGCTGGCCAGATCTAACCGTGGACTCGTGAATTGAACAACAGATAAACTCGACCGTGTGTTTAGTTCACAAGGGACCCACACAATGTTTGTCTGACGACCGTTTGTATTTAAAGTGCCTATCGCCCTTTTGCAATTTTGATAGCTTATGAACCTCCGAAACGTTTTGAGTACTTCTGTGAAGAAAGTTTTGGTTTAAAGTGATATGTTCTACGCTTGTTTTAAATCGTGTAAATGTGACCTTTCCTAACCCATGACCGCGTAAGTAAAAGCCTGGGTCGAAACCTGGGTAGACGTCATCTCATTAATGCATTATTCTCCATGGCGCCTTTTTATCACAACAATATCGATGCATAGAAAATATACACAGTTTGTGAGTTGTTAGTAAAGAAAAAAGTCATTTTAGTCAACGTGTTAAGTATTTCTTTAAATGATTGCAAAGCCGAATTAATTATATGACGTCAAGATGACGTCTACCCAGGTTTCGACACAGGCTTTTACTTACGCGGTCATGGGTCAGGAAAGGTCACATTTACACGATTTAAAACAAGCGTAGAACATAAAGTATTCACTTTAAACCAAAATTTTCTTCACATAAGTACTCAAAACGTTTCGGAGGTTCATAAGCTATCAAAATTGCAAAAGGGTGATAGGCACTTTAAGTTTATAGGAAATATATGGGGATTACCGAAAGGATCGAAGTGTCACGAAATATCACCGGGCGCGAAGAACATGCACGTTTGAAGACGAAATAAACATAAATTTGCTTCACGGATGTGTATTGTCGTCCTTGTGGTTTACTAATTTAAAATCAACGATTTTGGAAGGTTTTGCGTTCGCTGTTCACTAGAAATTGATACGTCTTATTTGTTGATTTGTTGATGTCCACAGGGAGCCCACTCATACAGTTTGAACATATAATCGTGAAGTCTTCAAAACAAAATCCTTGCAAGAATTAGAGTTAAATAAAGACTTCAACTGGTTAAATTACAATAATTTTAGTGGGAAAAGTGTGATAGGTACAGAATCCTCTGGAGAACTATCACTGACAAGGTAAATGAGGCAACAAACAAGCTGAAAGGGTCTATTCTGACTACACTACCAAGAGACATTCGTATTTTGATATTCCCCAACCTCTCTATCAGAATAATTCGTTCCTTCGTCACTCAAGCGTCAGAAATTAATATTCCAAGTCCTTCAAATGCTTTCTCTGCATGATTGGTTGTCCCAGGGACTTGTCCCTTCGTGTGTAGAGACCTTGAGAGCTAACGTGATACTGTTCCGTGATCGAACAAAACCCAACTCACAATTTTGTTTTCATTGAATCGAACAAAATTAAATGCATAGGACGCAGGTCTTGGCATTGTAGCCAGTAGTAATCCTAAATAAAATTCCACCGAGGCTTATGGCTCTCTTGGTAAATTGAAAGGTGTCTTTCTTCAAATTATTGCAATCCAGGATTCCGGCGAAGTAGAAATGTCACGCAATGCCGACTCTGCATGCAATATCCAAGCTCATCGGTTTCTGTATAACCCATGCGGTATTAATATCGTCAGAGAGGTACCGAACGGGATCTTCGACCATAGCCTGAATTTCAGCCGTCTCCTCTGGTTCGTTCCTCCCGAGAGGAGGAACGAACCCAGATGAGACGGCTGAAATTCAGGCTACTTCGACCACTGGATTTTAAAACTGCTTTATTCTTCAACTTGCTTCTTCTAATTCTGGACTGATTTTATAAAACTGGCCCCTATTTGTATGGTCCAGCCTAGCCTGCTTACAGGCTCTCGGTTTTTTTTCGAAAATGTTAGTTTTCGGGTCGGGTGGAAATGTTGGGTTACCTGTGGGCCGAGCGAGGCGGAGGCGAGTGTGTCTGACGCACTCGGCCCACAGGTAACCCAAACCCGACCCGAAAACTAACAGTTCCGAAAAAAACCGAGAGCCTGTAAGCAGGCTAGGTCCAGCCAGACAGCACCTCCTGTGCGTTCGTATGTGTTGGTTCTTTTCTGAGGGTTGATTTCCTAACATTTGAAATTCTTTACCAAATAAGGCCGAACCCATTCTATTTTATGCCAAAATCAAACTCAAGCTTGGTGGCTATGTCCATCATTAAAAGGGTGTGTTGGATAGCAATTGGTACGAGTTGCTGCCTAAAATATATGTGTCAATCAAAAGAACTAGAATAACTACAAAGCACGTTCGACTAGTCACGTGGTATACAATTTTTTTTCACATTAAATAAAAGTATTTAAAATGGCATAGCCTGAACATTTGCTAGCACATTATAAAACTATTTGGTGTACAAAGGTACAACTACTTGCAGTCTGTTAAGTCACAAAAGCTTTCCAAAATCCTCTTTTTAACCACGCCACTAGAAGGTATCAATTCCGTTGCATGGTCTCAAGGTTCGAGGATTATTCAATTTCATAGGAAACCAGTTACCGGCTAAGTGGCAATTGCCAGTTACTGACTAAGTAAACGTTGCAAAAACACATGGCACTTACTAGCCACCGTACATCACCCAACAATGTGCTGAATCTTTGCGAATCTTCTGGATAGAACAGTTGGGAAGTGACATGTTTAATTATGTTTATATGTAGTGATGCTCGATTTGTTATCCTAGCATGGCTTCGCTAGTACTGATGAATGGCTATAGCTAGTTATCTCGCAGACTGAGAGAATTCAGAATTCGAAAACCTGATGCCACATGCTTATATTTAAATTGGTGATATTGTTTGGTGATGATTGTGTTTATGAAAGAGACCTAAAGAGTTGTCTTATTTATGTTACTAAACGTGCAATAAGACGTTAAAGAAATATTAACCCCGTAATTCAGTTCTTACCTCAATCACAATAGCGGTTAATAATGCGAGAAACAAAACTGGAGATGTGTACTTCTTGAGTTTAGTGGACGTGTTGTCGCATGGCGGAGTGTTTAATCTGGTCATGATATGAATCATATGACCTTCTCGCGTAACTCGAAGCTCTCATTCGGTCTAGTATTACCATAGTCTCCTTAGGGTCGTCACGCAAACGCCAGTGGGGCTAGCGTTTGCGTGACGACCCTAAGAATGCCAGCCTGGGACTTACCCTAAACTTTATAGAACAAGAGCCCATCTGGGCTTTCACTCGGGCCACATGAGATTGAAGATGAAATTACACTTTCATTTGAAATCCTCTAGTAATAACCGAAGAATTATTATCTGAATTTAGCAGTCTTTAGGAGTGGCCGGTAGCGCGGTGACATTCATTCTCTGCTCCCCTCCCCTAGTATATATATGTAATTTAATATTTGTTTTTCTCGTGTATGTTGACCTCTACTTATTCATATCATGTTCATGTTACGCACGCGCTTTTCTTGTATCAACTTACAAGAATTGACTAGCACTTCAGTTCGTCCTCTGTCTATTCTACCAGACATGACTGCTTTCCTGGACCATATTTTGAAAGAGAACCTGATGATTGAAACAAAGCGACAAACGTCGATCTTGTCAAGCGAGTTTTGCATCTTCGCTGGCCAACCAACGAGACAAAAATTGCTTACTACAATATAGACTGTCAAGTCCTATTTAAACTGTATCCCAAACTCATCTTTTCCCATGCAATATCGTTGTAAGACTTCACCTAAACATTGAAAAGTTACAAAGGTCAGGTTTTTCTGTATTAAGGCAAAAACAAAAGAATGTAGCCGCGTGCCGAGTGCAATCATCTTCTTCGATAAAACTCATCGGAGACCAAAGCTGTTATGGCTGGAAGAGCATATACATTAAAACTATGAACTGATAGCATCCTAAAATTCGGCAATCTTGCTTATGTTGGTGTGCTCTTTCAAACCATTATATTATTGTTTGCATTTATCGAGTTTTCAAATTTAATACCTGCAGCTCCGAAAGAAATTAACCTCATTTGTGCTCAGAAAATAAATCAAAACATTGTAGATGTACTGTAGACGCCGAGGCTTTGCTCCCAAAATTTATTTAGAACAGTAGTTCCTTCTCATTGTTTACTGGTGGATACATAGTCAGGGTTTCAGTAATTTATAGCCACTTACGTTTCATTGCCAGACCTAGTCTCGTTCTGTGCTTTTAAGGTCTCTTGTACAAACATTTCATGGCCAACGCTGACATTTCTCACTGATTTTGCTGTAAAGGTTTTGGAACAGAAAAGCTCCTCCTGTGAGTGATCAAAAAGGCCGAGAAAAGATGAGAAACCTCTACTAGCGGTCTCCCGATCGATGGATGCTTCATTCTCCGAGACATATCTCTTTGAGAGGCGGATTTATGAAGGTTTTTCACATCTAGAGTCACTCTTCTCCCCCTGCAACAATGCTTAGTAGTCACCATTACTGATATGACTGGGAATCTTACTGAAGCAGCTGAAGGCATTGATTCTTTTTTTTAATCGAAAAAAATACGAATTCGGTCCTAATTTAGTCTGCTGTTCTGCAGGTTCAGAGTACTAATAGATGAGTGTCTCAAATGTATGATGGAGCTATCACTATATTTCTCTACTGTTCTTTCTACCCTGCGGCTCTTTGATCGCGTCCATATCGGTATTCGTTGGACTAAAGATTATTTATAACTGAAATGCCCGTTTTGTTTATCTCTATTTAAAAGCTTTTACCCTCCTTCCCAAAACTGCAGTCTGCTCATTATATTACAGCACTATAAAGGGAACTGTTGGAAGCCTTTAATTTCTCGAACCAAAACCTCGGCCGTGAGAGGAGTCTTCAGTTTACCGTGAGAGTTGAATAACTGCTTCGGTCATCATATTCTGTGCCGAGTGAGTGTTTATTACCTACGAAACGTACCTCCAACAAGAGCGCCAGTTGAAATATCCTGAGCCTGTTGGGAGTGTTGGAAGGCTTTCGCACGAGTGAACTTAAATAAAACATTAAACTGCTTACATTTGAGAGATGGGACTCCAAATTTGAGAGAAAATTCCTCGCGCCGTGGTCCACATCTTGATTTACTGTATTTAATTATGTAAATACATTAACCTGGCGATTGTTGCGTGACCAGCACAGTGCAATCTGATTGGTTCGAATTTGACCTTTAACGCATGCGCAGAAGCCGTCTGACATGAAATAAAAATAATAATAATAACGACTTGCATTTTAAGACTCGGCGCTGCCACAGGCAGCCCGAGTAATAAACTGTACTGGAAAGCTATTTCAAAAGTACTTTTCCGGCTTTTCTGAAATTACTTCGGTCGTTTTGGGGGATAGGGTTACCTGTGGCGCGCGGTCAAAATGGGGCGAGGACAAAAATGAAGGCAGGGGGAGGGAAGGGGAAAAACCCAAACGTATTTTATATGGCCTTTCGCAAACATATGTCGTACGTGAATTATATACTATCTATTTTACAACTTTTCATGGAAACCTGGATTTGGACTTAAACCGGCTATTACTTCATAAAAAAAGACATCTGAAATACGACACTTTTCAGCTGTTTTTAATGCACTTGATGTCTACCTTTCTTCAAAGTATAAATAACATCAGAAGTCCATAACCAGAAGTGTCCATCTCCCACTATAAGGTTTGGTCCATCAGCTTACAGAGTAGTCTATTTATAGAAAGCTTTTCCCGCCATCTCGCAGCCAATCACATTCTTCGAAATTTTATCAGCAGCACCTGATTGGCTAAGACAGCGATTTCCTTTGTTTGTAATATTGTACAGCTAATTATATAAGCGACAAAATTTTGGCGGACAAGGCAGTGTATAAACTTCTGATGATCAGCTATTTCTCATTTATAACTTGCAAGAACTAGTGAGCACCACATGTCCAGGAAAGGTCATTGGTATGCATTAGTCCATGTAAACCACGACATGTGGTTCCTTTGTAACCTTATATTTTTCCGTTTCATCTGTATAAGACTTCGTGTTTACAGCAGCGTGCGATGTATACAGAAGTCAGAACGAAGCTAAGTTTTGCCTTTTGGTTCATAAACGCAGATTTTTGTAGTGATACTTGGCATAAAAAATACAGCGAGTGATAAATATCACGTACAAATTATACTATTATTTGATTATAATATGACAAAAGAAATTTACTGAAAAAGACAATCAAATGTTCTCTCAAGAGTCAAGTGCACCGAGTTTGTTTACTTCTTTGAGTTTCAGCTCAAGTGAAAATTTGAAAATCCTGTAAGTATAGATGTGCGGTTGGCAGATAAAAGAACAGCCCGGCAAATCTCAAAGCAAGGCTTAATAATCGACTGGAGCTGAGAGAAAATAGCTATAATCCATGAAAAAAAAAAAAATTCTGGTACACTGGACACTAGCAAAAAGCGAAGTTTGATTTCAGGCAGTTCATCAAGCACAATCAAACAATGAAACAGTTGTCACTTTGCTGTTTTATTAGAGACACTATTCGCACCAGTCCCTTACAAAGCGAGTATAAATAAGAACTCCACCAAGGTTCGTCGCACAGTTCGCGTCAGAACACCTACAGCTTGTTCCTCGCTGCTTCAGTATCGTACTAAGAAAATGGAAGGACAAGCACCCCAAGCCGCGAGAGTTCCGGCAGCTCAACAGAATCTCCCAGCTGGTCAAGATCTTCCACCAGCTGCTCCTCCGACATGAAGCCGTCGCTCAGCCGCCAGAACTAGAGGCAATTTCATCCTTTTTCTCACTATGTGGTTCAGGTTGGTGTTTGCCTTTTTGTCCTCGTGGTCACTTACGCTTGTGTATGTATTTTGTTTTGGTCTATCATGGTTTGCGTTGCATCACCGTTTTAGTCTCCTTTGATAGTTTCGCCGGTGTATTTCCCTTCTTTGTAATTCAACTTTGGCCTATATTGCTTTATTCCTTCGTTACTACTATATGTATCTGGACGACGCGGATTTGTGTAGTGCGGTATAAAAGTTCTTGTTAATTTTCTATTCTTCGTTTTTAGTCCTTTATTTTGCACGTTTGGCATATTTTGCCGTTGGCACTTGTGTTGGCATAAGTTTACGTGCTGGCCTCATAAATACGGATTTGTGCAGTGCGGTATAAATGTTCTAGTTAATTTTCTATTCTTCGTTTTTAGTCCTTTATTTTGCACGTTCGGCATGTTTTGCCGTTGGCACTTGTGTTGGCATAAGTTTACGTGCTGGCCTCACAAATACGGATTTGTGCAGTGCAGTATAAATGTTCTAGTTAATTTTCTATTCTTCGTTTTTAGTCCTTTATTTTGCACGTTCGGCATGTTTTGCCGTTGGCACTTGTGTTGGCATAAGTTTACGTGCTGGCCTCACAAATACGGATTTGTGCAGTGCGGTATAAATGTTCTAGTTAATTTTCTATTCTTCGTTTTTAGTCCTTTATTTTGCACGTTCGGCATGTTTTGCCGTTGGCACTTGTGTTGGCATAAATTTACGCGCTGGCCTCAAAAATACGGATTTGTGTAGTGCGGTATAAATGTTCTAGTTAATTATATATTCTTCGTTAATCCTTTATTTTTGCACGTTGCATGGCATGTACCACTCATGAAAATTTTCAACAAATCCATAATATCACAAACTGTTCCATCAGAATGGAAGTTAGCTAGGGTGATTCCACTCCACAAAAAAGGCCCTCGAAATATGCTTGATAATTATAGGCCAATCTCAATACTTCCAGTAATAAGCAAAATATATGAAAAAATCTTATATGAGCAATTAATGGAATATATAACTGCGCAGGATCTATTGTCTGAACATCAATTCGGATTCCGACGGTTCCATTCTACTGCGTCTGCGTTGCTGGACTGTACTAATGAATGGTATATCAACATGGATCGAGGCCTTTACAACCTTGTAATCTTTCTTGATCTAAAAAAGGCGTTTGATACCGTAAATCATGAGATCCTCTTGGATAAACTCATGGCTTACGGTATCAAAGGACATGCCTTAGGCCTTATGAAATCTTATTTAAACAATAGAGAGCAAACTTGCCAGGTTAACGGCAAGCTCTCTGGTCATAGAAAAGTAACCTGTGGAATCCCTCAAGGGTCAATTCTCGGTCCACTTCTGTTCATACTATATATTAATGATTTGCCAAATTGTCTCGAGCATACAACTCCTAGGTTGTTTGCAGATGATACGAGCCTAACGGCTGTTGGCAGGTCAGTTAGTGAAGCTGAAGTGGTCCTGAATTATGACCTTAGTAATGTTAAAAAAATGGCTATCAGCTAACAAATTAAGCCTGAATATAGCCAAAACAGAGTACACCTTGATTGGATCAAGACCCAAAATACAAAATCTTGCCGCAGAACCTAATGTTCTTATTGGCGTTGACCCAGTCAAACGAGTCAATAATTGCAAGATACTCGGTGTACGCATAGACGAATTTCTAACATGGGAAAAACACATCGATGACATAGCCAAGAAAGTCTCATCGGGAATTGGGGCAATAAAAAAGCTCAGGGAATTTGTAGACCGTGATACGCTAGTATGCGTTTATAATGCCCTTGTGCAACCCCACTTCGACTATTGTTGCGAGGTGTGGGACACATTGGGAAGCATACTATCACAGCGTCTGCAGAAACTTCAAAACAGGTGCGCTAGGGTGATTATGAAGCGCCCGAACGAAGCTGGGCAATCTGAAATAGCTCTCCGCTCATTGGGTTGGATCACACTTGAGGAGCGGAGAGCTAAAATTAAGGCTGGACTCATGTTCAAAATAATCAACAATTTGGCACCTCAACGGCTCTCTAGCATCTTCAATGACTCGTATGCAGTCAATTGCAACTACGACCTGCGGAATACACGTAAAAAAGTTTCCGTTCCTCTTCCTAAAACTGAATTCCTAAAAAAAGAGCCTTAGTTACAATGGAGCCAAAATATGGAATGAATTACCTATAGAATTAAGAACCTCTGAGTCATTAGCCCAGTTTCGCTCAAAGATTTCCCCCGGCCTATTAGCGTAATTATATGCAGGGGTATTTAAATATAGTAGTTAGCAGTTTATAGTAGTATTTATAGTAGTATTTATCATAGATTGACATGTATTCGGTTAGTTTTTAGCTTAGAACATTATTTTATTTATACGAGTAGTGCACGCCCCTTCTGGAAATCAGCTTCTAGTTGTGAGGGTGCTGCGTGTGTTTTAAATAAAGTTGATCTTACTGCCGTGAGTTTGGTACATGTATTGCCGTGAGCTTCCGCCGTGCTGGCCTTACAAATACAGATTTGTACAGTGCCGTAATGTTCTGATTCGTTTTTCTATTCTTCGCTTTAGTATTCTATTTTTCCACGTTTTGGCATGCTCTGCCGTGAGTTTGGTATTTGTGTTGCCATATCTTTTCCTTTTGGATTTTATATCTATATATTTGCTTTGACCTGATATGGGCACCACTGTTATGCACTAATGTAGTGTTCGGAAGTTGATACGTGGTCGTTATACGGGTTTGACTCCGGTCAAGGATTCCTACGATATTATTGATGTTCCTCGGTTAGTGCTTTCTCCTGGTCGTTCGACTTATTTCTTTGCACACTACCTTTTTAGTATGGGTTTTTGTGAGTTTAGCATGGGTGCTTGTTTCTCGAGTACAAGTGTGTTTTTGTGGAGCATTGTTCAATTTACATAAGTTATCTTTCTCTGTTCCATTATAACTCTATTTGCAGTGCACGTTGTATGCGTAGTTCCTCACGCATTTTTTTTCTCGCTTAATGCTTATTACAGGTTTATATTACGCCATTGGTATTACTAGTTGGTTCGCCTTTCATGATTTAGTTTTTATTCCCCATTCATCCGTACGTTTGGCATCAGTTACCAGAGTAATTCGCGCACACGTGCTCCATTTGTCTGTCTTTTACTCTGGATGGTGCCGCCACTGTATTGACCTACAGAATAGACCTGCTATAGTTATTAGTTTGTTGGGCGGACATGATAGTCATGTGGGCTGGCACGATACCCACACCACATCCTATTACTTTATGCTGGCCCAATTCCTACGCCCTGGAGGTACGACTGAGTTGCTTTCCGCTGGGGTACCCTTACCGCTGGCTCTTCTTCTGTCTACTCCGACATAACACCTTGCAGGACTACGTCAATGCCTTTCCTTCCCTGGCCTCGAATTCAGTTTAAATTCGTTTGATACTCACATAAACCACTTATCCCGTATTAAGTCTGGGTGTTTTGAGTATGGGTGTTTTGAGTATGGGTGTTTTAAGTATGGGTGTTTGGGTGTTCTCCCTAGCTGGCCGGGGGTATGAGTCATGGAGTTCCCTGATCTCGCGCGGGCGACAATGCCCATTCTTATTGCACGACCTGAAATAGGATACTATTCGCACCAGTCCCTTACAAAGCGAGTATAAATAAGAACTCCACCAAGGTTCGTCGCACAGTTCGCGTCAGGATCACTGTCGCCTCTAGTACCGGGATGACCTTCCTCCACTATTCGATCATTCCCTTTCGCTCCCCTTCCTTTCGACCGAGTTCAGTTTTTCCGTCTCTTCCCCCCCTCCCTGCTGCTTGTTCTGCTCTCCTTCTATCTGAACTCGGGCGACAATGCCCATTCTTATTGCACGACCTGAAAGGGAATGATGCGAATAGGATACTAACTGTTATACATCTCCAAGAATAAACTTTATAATCGAAAACTGAACCGCAACTATCGCAGCTGGAAATTAAATTCCAGTTCTTAAAATTAGTACAAGCAAGGGCAACTTGAACAAGATTTGAATCAACTGTTTTACGCGGCAACGGGTCGCATGCGACCGAGTTTCCAAGGATTTCAATGGATTAAAAACATAACAATTAAATAAAAATTTAAAAGTAAACTTGGCTTACTTTGATGTAATTTTGTCCTTGTCAGTAATGTCAGTTGTTCCTGGCCAGTTGTTTCAGCGAGATGAATGTGAATTTTCGGTTCCGTTTTCATTCATTGTTATTGATTCAAAGTTTTATACTTGGCGCTAGTCAACTGGTCACTTGAAGACTTGAAAATCACTTTGAACTTTCTCAAATCACCCCAAGATTCCAATAGCAGAGGAACAGATGGATCAGTCTATACATTTCTTTTCATTGCAATTCCAAAATCTTCAATTTCAGTCGTCAAAAGCCCAACATTTGCCACCGTAGCTTTGTAGTTTGTAGCACCGCTTGGCGACCTGTATGTACTGAGCTTCAAGCCGGCGGGCACCGCTTGCATAATAAAGGGAGGTATGTGAGGTGTCGTCTTCAGAGCCCGACCCAGTTTGCAAAATAAAATGTAGTGAAGGTGTTTTTATTAACCAGAATTCCCATGAATTTTATGAAAATCAACCCGAATTGATAGTTGATTTGCTCCAAAACAAGACTCTGTTTGCCAAATTGGGCTCAAATTGCAAACCTGTACCCTGTACTGCCGCACATCTCATTTACATCGTGTACATTAGTGCCCCCCCCCCTCCCCGGGAGTCCTAACTCCCGCATCTGAGCCAATGTCCGCCATTATTTTTCCCCGCGAAATTTGAGATTAGCATTTCTAAAAATAGACTCCTCTGTAAACTGATGGGCCGCTACCCCAATACAGATGGACACTTCTGGTTATGGACTTCTGGTAACATACAGACGTGATAAATTATACTTTGTTGTTACAATTTATGTTAAAGCTATTTTGATGTACAGCTCGTCATCTATTTGATAGAAAGTACGATTAAGTAGTAGTTAAAATATGAGCGGGAGATCTGTATGGGCATTTACAATGGCGAGCCGCTTCGGCGAGCCATTGTAAAGCCCATACAGATCGGACGCGAATATTTTATCTTACTTGTGAAATGAATAGATAACTAAAATCAATTTAATATGCACAACATAAAATTTTAACTTTTGATTTCTCCCACCCTGCTATCGATGTGGGATGAATTAGTTTCTCACAAAAACATATCCCACATCGAAGAGACAATGTGTATGCAATAAGAGAGCAGAGCGTAGCATGCAGAAAAACAGGTCCCACATGGAATAGATGGTGTGTACATAATAAGAGAACAGATGTACTTTGTCATTTCACCCGTCCCGGGATAGGGGTAGTCAGTGATCGGTCGTGAGACTTCCCTGACTAGCTTAGCTAGTATTCTGTACCTGATACAGAATACTACTAGAGCTATAACGGACCATGGGGTCTGTATCACGGACCATGGTGTCTGTATCACGGACCTAAGTGTCTGTATCACGGACCTAAGTGTCTGTATCACGGACCTAAGTGTCTGTATCGCGGACCATGGGGTCTTTATATCGATACAGAACCTGATGTTTTATTAATCAGATTTCTACGTGGGTATACAGAGGCGATCATGTGGTGTCATTCAGCACATGGGATTGGCTAGTACCCTTATGAATTATTAATGAATTTTACAAGATAGAAATAAAATAGATTTGCAGTCAATAATTTTGTTATACTTGTTTGCGGCAAAATATTTTTTAAGCTACTTTACAACAACTATATATAGTTATTTACTTTTCTAAAATACATTTAAAAACTTTAAAGCTATTCCCGAATCAATTTTTACTCCTTTTCAAAAGCAGACATGAAATAAATTTGAAGAGCTGTTACCTTTTTATATATATCACTTTATACTTTAAAACTTATTTACGATTATTCAGTTTTCTAATGTATAGAAATACATTTGAATTACTCTACTGTAATGTTACTTTTCACTTGATAACATACTCTACAAAATATCTGCATTCTGATTGATCAATAACGAGTGTGTAAAAAGGTTATCGAGTGAGTTGCATGGTCTCCACAAATGTTTTCTCAGTATATATATAATTATTATCAAAAAAAAATCGCATGGATTGCTCGTGCTATACTTAATTTATAGGCACTGAGTGACCGTATTTAATCACTACTTTTTAAAAGTAGACAAAGTATTAGCAGTGATGCTACGTTTATCTATTTGTCACTCCAGTCAGCGTATACTACAAATCTACTTCACCTTACAGCTATAATAGCCAGTTCTTTGATGTATACATGTATATAGGAAATAAATATTTGCAGGTTTTTTGCCGCATTTCAAGAGTTTTATAACCCTAATTAAGTTTATCATCAACATCGAGTTTGAGAAGCCACCTGCATTTTCTTTAGAAAGCAACAGTTCTCGGGAAACTACTGAGCTAATATGTTAGAATAGAAACTGTAATTTCGCTATCTTAAGATTCCCGCTAATTCTCTGGATTTACCGCCTCCTTTATCGTTACTTCCAGTATAGAATTATGGGATTATCTTCTGGTGCGTGATATCACGTGCCAATGTCAAGCATCGGTACGTTAGCAAGGATTTTGCGGCTGAGCATGAGATGAAATGAGAACTGAAATTTCACATGTTCGTGCGTTAAAAACGTTGCCTTTAATCTTGCTTCTGAGCCCCTCAAAATCCCGTTCTAAGTTGTTTAAACAAGAGCTTATAAGCAGGATTTGAGGGTTTATTAAAATAATAGTTTTGCAACCTACCCAAAGCCTTATATAGGGTCAACAGAAGTCCATAACCAGAAGTTCCGAGAAGCAATCTATTTTTAGAACGGCGCTCAAACTACTTTCGTGGGTGAAAAACAATGGCAGCTGTGCATGTAGGCGCGAAACTTAGATTTTGTTTTATGTTTGTTTCCTATGTTTGCTTTATTTCATTATAGTTTGCATTGTTCGAAGCGTCCCTGTGTGTGTGCCAGTTCTTTCGTTTTGTACCTTCTGCGGGTCTGTTTTGTTTGTGCATAGCACTGGCTCTTACTGTTTATGTTTCTTTTGTGTCATAGTTGCCATCGGTCGGTATGTACATAGCCTGCCATGCAGACGTATTTTTTCATTCTCATAAATTCGAAGAAAAAAGTAACTTTAATTACTTCTTCGAATTTATGAGAGTGAAAAATACGTCTGCATAGCAGGCTAGTATGTACACTTTTACGTAATTTTCTGAAGTTAGTGTATATTTCTATGGCTGTAAACTGTTCTCAATTTGCATTTGTTATTGGAGTGAGCCAACGCGTTATGTTCTTATGGTCGAAGGTTCACCGTTAAGATTACCGTAGACGTTCGCGGCCTGTTTTCTCCCAAAAAAATGTCTTTCATTCCTTGTGAAGTTTATTAACGGTACTTTATTTACCTGAAAAAATATTTTTTTAAAGGAAAACTTCGCGAGATATTTGGAAAACCGTATTTCGAAGTAAAGCGGCAAGCTCGTTTGAAGAATTTTGCGGGAAACTACATCCGGGACATCCAAAAGCCCTTCTCAACGCATATGCATACAGTGTATCGCACGTTCTTCCGTGTTCACATGTTAGCAGACTGTGCAGTACTACTATCGTTCATCGCTCTTCGAGTTTTCATTAGAAATATTGTTTCAGCTCGCTTATGGATAAACCTTTGGATGCCCTATGACCGAGTTAGGCGCGATATCGACTGACTATCGAATATCGGATAATTATATCTCGATAACACGAGTCGAACACGAGTGAACACGAGTAGAACACGAGTAGAACACGAGTGAACACGAGTAGAACACGAGTGAACACGAGTGAAAAACTTAAATACTGAAAAAATGTTGAAATGGGTACTATATGAATAACACAGGTAGCCCGAAAATACGAAGAGAGGTCACCTTTCCGGATCATCGATTTTCCCCTTCGTTTAGTACCACATGACTTCCGGCCGAATGCTGCTATGCCAGGCCTTTTGGTATGTTGTCGCGACATTTATGCCGGAACAGGCGTACTCTTAATGTCCTAAACGTTATTGAAGTTTGGTAAGTAACTACATTTATGTTGCTATTTAAAAGGTAGTTGGTCAGCTAGTGGTGCCCGGTAGTGATTAATTGTTGATCTTGAGTTGATTTTATAACCTCGCGCATCTTTAAGTTTGCGACTGTGTAAGTTTACGGGCTCGTTTGGAAAATTGCGTTTAGCGACTGTCAATCAAACACGGAGTCTGTTCTCGTACTAAGCTTTCAAAGGCGTACCGCCGATACTTCATCTAGGGCCCGTTTACAAGGAGATAGGGTTACCCTACCACTAGGGTCAAAGATAGCCCGGGTTTACAAGCAAAATGATTCAGGTAGGGTTACCCTACTGCCCGAGCCAACTCAACACAAGCCAGTTGAACGGTCTCTTTCAAATATATTCTTCATTTGAAAAGCCGTTTCTTATGTAATGTCATACTAATGAATGAAAACATGTGCTACTAATATTACTCTTCCACTTTTCTTTCATTTTTATCCGGTTCAAACAGATCTGTGGAAGTGATTTTGATTTTACTGATTCTTCGGTAGCCTGTGAGCCGCTAGGCTCGCGGCCGCCAAAATCATTCAAGCATAGAAAACAACATGGCGGACACGAGTAGAGTTCTGGCGGGTTTTGGTGGATTAACGTCGATTCTTCTTTCTGTGGTGCCCTTTATTGCAGCTGTCTAGTATCCTAGAATGTTGTTATGTTACCTACTAAGTGCTAGAGAACTTTAGAAACTTGCAATGTGAAATTTGGCTCTAGAATAGAGTTGACCCGGGTAGGCGGGTTACCCTAGCAAACCGTTTACAAGGGCAAAACATAGCCCTAGTGCTAGGGTCACCCTAGCTCTCAGACAGGGTAACCCTAGCGCTAGGGTAACCCGGGCAGCCGAATTGAGTTGTCCCGCCTGCTTGTAAACACATCGTTAAAAATAAGAGGAAATGTCCCAGCGCTAGGGTAACCCTAGTGCTAGGGTAACCCTATCTCCTTGTAAACGGGCCCTTAATCTAGGCGGTACCATGCTTCATTAATGATTCTCATTAAAGGTCGGCACACATGCGTGAACTTGTCTGAACTAGGCAAAATATTGCAGCCGGGACAAAATTGTGTCCCTGGAACTTGTCCCCGGCTTCATGTGTACGCAACAAGGGATTTCTCCCCGGATTTGTCCCTCGTGTGTGCCGACTTTAATGGTTGGCTAAATGATGGCGAAGTTAGCAAGAAAGAGAGAACTCACTTAACTCTCCGTTCACAGAAATTGATGATGTACAATGGATTATAAATAACATAAGACTGACATTTATTTAGAAATAGTAATATTTACATCTTAATCAAGGAAAATGTTAACTTGGTATGAACTATTTAGTTTCAGTGTGAACGATTTTATTTGTAGAGATTAATAATAAGTATATACTAAGTTGATATTTTTAATATATATTTTACAAGTCAATCTTTGAAATAGAATACACAGATTACGCTAAAAATCGTACACACTCAACTTAAGTACTGGAGATATACTTACTTCTCGATTTTCCGGCTTCTCGCGATATACTATACAAAATAGAATACACAGATTACGCTAAAAATCGTAGACACTCAACTTAAGTACTGGAGATATACTTACTTCTCGATTTTCCGGCTTCTCGCGATATACTATACAAAATTGGATAAAGCTTCTCTTGGTCAGATAAACAATCGATTACGTTCGCACTAGGGCTTCATAATTGAATTAACAAAACAAATATAATAACAAATTAATAAAAAAATCGTTACGGTCTTAGTTGTTTCGGGTTACCTGTGTTATCAGTGCGGTACCCTCTCAGTTTGGATTTTCGGGCTACCTGTTTTATCCTCATAGTATTTGGATCCCAGTATTTTGGGCTACCTGTGTTATCCGTATTGTGCCATGGCTTAGTTGTTTTTCAGTATTTTTCAGTTTTTCATGGTATTTGGATCCTAGTTTTCGGGCTACCTGTGTTATTCATATAGTATAAAGATCGTTTATGTCTACATTTACCTCTGTTACAGTACTAAAGTGAATTATCGAGGTTTACAATATATTCAATTATTATAATATAAATAATTAACTAATTGTGATTTGATATATACCGCTGAAATTGATACAGCGCTGCTAATCTGCTAAACTAGCAATTCAACAAGCAAGACTAAGCTCTGAATACTTCAAAAATCATCTACAAGTCTTGTTAGGGTTTGAGTTGTTATATAATAATTGAATTCCTGGACCGATTAATTTTACATATAGGCGGGTAGAATGGTTTGACATTTCTTAAAGTGACAGACGGACGAGTCAAATTCTGAGGTAATAAGTTATATAAGTTGCCTTGAGGATACTTCAGTTTTCGGAAAAGTTTGCTACAAAGTTCTGATCTGCGTTCAAAAAGACTATTTAGTCCAGATAAATGGACGAAGTGCTCGTTTCTGTATACGTATGGTACCCTGATTTAGTTGTTTTTCAGTATTTTTTCAGTATTTATCAGTTTTTCACTCGTGTTCACTCGTGTTCAATCGTGTTCACTCGTGTTCGACTCGTGTTCACTCGTGTTCGACGTTTAGTGTGCTTATAAAATGAAGTTGTATTTAGTATTTAGTGTCGAAGCCAAGCTCGCGCTTGCCCACCAGCTTAGCCTGGAGATTCATTCTAGCACCATGTAGCTTGTTCAGAACTTCGTTTTTTGAGCCGAGAGTTTGTTTGGTGGCAGAGTTTTTATTAACGTTAATCAGTTGTATTATTTTGTAGCTCCGTTTTAATAAACTTCTCTACCGTGCCAAAAAGCGAATTGTGTGTTGTGTTGTTTATTGCTGTTATAATTGATTCTCATTTAAATTGGAAACAATAGATTCACGAACTCTGCAAATCAGAGGAGTTGGTATTCTCTCCAAACTTAGGTATTTTGTTCCTATAAATATCCTAATTCAGCTATATTATTCCTTAACTGTATCCTTTCTTAACATATGATCTATTAGTATGGGGGAAGGAATACTTACGAGTCTTCCTTACAACCTGTTATCGTTTTTTTTTAAGGCTTTAAGGAGGACCAGATCATTATTCCAATCCACTCTTCAGTATCTTTAAATACTGAAATTTCAAGATATGCTGTTTCTATATAGGTGGCTATTACCTTGGATTTGTAAAATTAGTTATTCCAATTTTAAATTTATTTAGGTCTCATTGTATGGTAATAAAGTAGTTATTAAAACATTAATACCATAATTTACTTACATTAGTAACATCATGTAACACATTGTATAATTTATTTATTCTTCTTTAGTATTTGAATAAAGCTATTATTAGACCCATACAAACTGTTATGACGCGATCAAGCCTTGACCAAACCTTCGGTTACCTGTTCTTCTCACAAAGTCACGCTACGTCACAAGTTCTACATTAAAACTAATGCCTAAAACAACATTACAACTTCACGATTCATGAGTCCATATGCCCTCTTAAAATATCTCAACACCTTATTTAATAACCTTGATCATTGCCCAGAGTGGTACCGAAATAAAAGCCTCATGATCGAGAACTCGAACAGAATGTCAAAAGTAATTAATGTAATTATGCCGTTCAAATACCCTAGATACAAGACCTACTTCTCTCAAAATAGCCACAAAAGACTTCAGCACTTTCTATAACCTGGTTTTTCATCTGCTTTATTCCAAATAATATATTTAAACGCCGCGCTTGAAAAGGTTTCGCGTGGAAATGGACAACCAGGCACCTCGACGTCAAGAAACGTACACAGCGGAGCATATCCTGGTTCCAAGGCCCTACGAAGAAAAATGAAGAAAACACGCGGACAGAGAGAGATGCTTACACTTAGTGGTAATTCAACTGCTTGCGTTTATCGGTCCCGTTAATTAATAGAGGTTTGACATTTGTAGAGTCGGAAGGCTGCTGTTTCGGTGGTACCTTTTTGGGGCAAAGATCATGCTTAAGGAGCACTATTCGTAGATCGTACGTAGATTGCTAAATACAAAACAAGGCCTAAAAATAGCAGGCCACAAAATACTTCAGCCCTTTGTATCAACTCCTTTTTCATCTGCTTTAGCCCACGTGATTGATAAAAACTCTTATTTTTAATACGAGCACTTCCAACATTTTCTCGTGGAAATGGACAATCAGGCACCTCGACGTCAAGAAACTTACACAGCGGAGCCCAACCTTCCTTTACGTTCAAGACAAGAAGCTTGTCTTTTGGCACAGTAGCTGTAACAAGTGCGTTGTGGGCATTATATCTCTTTCTCATAATGTGTGTTGCAGACAACTTTGGAGTGCCAAAGCCGAAACTTCTTAAGCCCAAAATAGTAGTGACATGTTTCCTGCCGGTTGGTGTTAGCCAATACATTGCCTGTAACAACTTCATGGAGCCAAGTAGGGATCGATACCGAACCAAGCTGTCGACCCACACCTCATCACTGTCTCTGATATTCAAGATGACTTTGCTGTCAGGAAATGCTTCCAAAATGTCATCAAAGAAATAGCAAGACGGTATATCAGTTACTGCGTCGATGTCTTCATACAATGTCTTGAAATCAATGGGTTTATTGTTCTTGAAAAACTCATACCAGACATCAAGATGATAAGACATGTGCTCTGCAAAGTCGTACACCTTGTAACCAAGGAGTCTCAGGGCTTTTGCAAGAGATGTAGTGCCGGTTTTTGGGAAGCCTGCACAAATGATCTTCATTCTGAAAACAAGAAGAAAGATAGAGTTTTCAAAAAATTGCCATTTCTTCAGTTTTAAAGATATGAACCTAAAACTTTGGCGTTTTACTAATTTTAGCTTGCTCTTTCCATTTCTGGCATCCATGTTTTATTGATAGGCTAAAAAGATCACGTGACCAGGTCCTGAAAGGGCCTATTCAATATAATTGTATGGTGTTGAGATCATTTGAATAAATTTTAAGGTAAAGTATCTGAACAAGATAGTCGTCTTTATTGAGAGGCGTTTATAACGCTTGATAAAACTCCTTACTAGCAAAGATTTATTACACAGTACGAGAAAAGAAGTCAATTTGGAGACGGGATAACTCGTCCCATTGTAAACGGTAGAATCGCCCGTTGAAATCGGACCACCGGGAATCCAACCGGATACAAATTAATCGCACACCACGGGGAACCGAATTCGGAGACTGGGAAGCCTGTGCTCCAATACACAAATGTCCCTTACTCGAATACCCTGTGAATATGGAAATTCGGATTTCCGTGTATTTCCATACTATGTTAAATGCATTCAATTGTAATTTCCAGCATTATTGTATATTTACATAGTATGAAAATACCATGGAAATCCGAATTTCCATATTCACAGGGTATTCGAGTAAGTATTTCTAGAGAGGGGCACAGAAGTGCAGCAATGAAATTGCTCGCGCGAGTGAGGTGAAACTTCGAAGGTGGACAGAAACTGGACTAAACAAGGTATACTGGCGGTAAGGGAAAAACCGAGTCCTTAAGGGCCCATTGACATATTTACAGTGCGACTACTGAAAGCGGGGCCACTTAGACAACGAGAACCAATCACATTGCAGAACGAAAACAAAGCATTGTCTAAATGGCCCCGCTTTCGGTAGTCGCACTGTAAATCGGCCGTTGCTAGGGAAAGTTTGCAGTGTCGTAAAACCCGTAAAATTAAAGAACGGGCAATGATTATTGTCAAGGTGACTCCTAGGGTAAAGTTTTGTAGTCTGATGACGTCATTAAGTGACGTCATGATGACGTCATCAAAATCAGAAAATGTCTAAACTCTCCAAGGATTTTTAATCTACTAGTAATTTATGAATACTTTCCGAATCTACGAATTAATGCGCATAAAAACGAGCATGCGTTTGCCATTACGACAAAAAATAAAGATTTTACAACACTTTTCAGTCCAACTTTAAGCCCTTTTGGCGAATGAAATGCCATAACTTTGGCATTTTATTGTCGGTTTCCAAAATCCATGCTCGGTTTTGTGGAGAACGTGGTCAACAACATTTTAACGGGAAAAAGTTTGGTGTTTAGTGAAAGCGCGCAAAATGTTTAGGATTTTTAGAAACTGGAAGTGAAACAATTAACGCATGCGCAAAAGTGCCTGTTTTGTGGTCGTGAAATAGTCACAGAACTATTGTTGCAGTAAAGTCTACAATAATTGGTCTAACAGGATGTGCATTTTCTCCTATTTCATACGACAATGGCCAGTTTTGGGGCTTGGGTGAATACTCCAGTCTGCAATGGGCTAGCTTGATTGTCTGCAATGAGCTTTGCATGGACTGTGTGGAGCACATCCAGGAACCCATTTCGCGGCAAACCGAAGAGCCAATAGAAATCAATCTAAAATTAGACCGAGATTCGACAACTTTCACTTCAAGTTGAATCTCGTGGCGTCGTTCACAACAGTTTGTTTCCGACATCAAAAATACTTCAGTTAAGGATGAAAACTGACCTGTATTTTAATTAGTTGCACTGAGGTTCAATCACAATTTTACCAGGAACCCGAAAGCATTATCTGGAGACAAAAGTGTGCATGTTTGTGGAAGATTTGAGTTGAAAACATGCCGGTCGAAAATCACTTGACTCTTGCATTGAGTGTCCGTACTTTTCTTCGTGTTTTTAGAAGCCATGTTCTCGCTGGAAGCAGCCATTTCATCTTATATATCTTTGACAACTATAGATATTATTTACAAGATGTTCTTTCAATCTATCAACAGCGGGAAGAGCTCGGCTACATCTGAGAGTCAAATACAAGTTTGTTTTCCCATTCATCGGCGATTTCCTGACTGATTTCACTCATCACTATGTTGGCGCCGCCGTACGCTTGCCGTTACTTTTTTGCTCGGTACAAATTATTAATTATTTCCCTCTCTCAGGTTCAAGTACAGTTAGGCGCCTTTCGAGTCATGAACGATTCCTTCAAAATTATCGGATTGAGTTACTTGTCAAGGATTATTTTCTTTCACTGCGCTCACTCGTAAGATATTTCATCAACACTCGAAGATAAATCCATATCTCCGCGCGGCCATGTAATAATAATAATAATAATATTTATTTACCCACGATAAATTTACAGCGTTGCTGATGTGGTCGTGCTTATAACTACGCTATTCTACCCTAATAATAATAATAATAGTAATATAAGACTAATTAACTTATTCTATTCAGTTATTTACAGTAGTTCAGTGTTTCTTTTAAGATTAATTTTAAAACTATTAAGTGATGCAGTTGACCTTAGGTCGTTACCGAGACTGTTCCAAAGCCTCGTACCTCTGTATATACGTTATTGACAATTTCAGGTAGTTGGTTTTCGGTGTGGGTAGACTGATACAGTGAGTGTTACGTAAGGAGTATGTAAGTATTCTCTTAGGAAAGGCATTACATAGTACAGGAGGAGCTAGGTTATGAAAACATTTAGGTTCAAGGTTCAAGGTTTTTATTTCCACAAAACAAAACAATAATTACATTTAGGACATGCGACAAAAGATAGTTGCTGATGTGGAGGAGCACAAGCATAAAACCACGAGGGTTACCAAAGTTGCTTATGCCCCTGGAAAGCTTATTTAAATTAATCTATATATACATGTAAGACAAATACAGGATATATAAAAAATGATTGTAGATAGTGCACTAGATCTAGTATAAGAGTTTGTGTAAACTAGACTGAAACAGAAATAAATGTATTTTGTAAAATAAGATTAAAGTAATAGAGTTTAGGTTAAGTATTACATCTACGAGAAAGAGCAAAAATAGTAAATAGCACAAACGACAGCTGCAAACGACAGAAATTTATCATTAATACTCAGGAGGAAGAGCTAATAGATATTTTTTGTAATTATTTTTGAAAGATTTCAAGTTAGGCGATTGTTTTATATCTAAAGGTATACTGTTCCAAGTCTTCGAGGCTGCAAATTTGACACTAAATTTTCCATAATTTAGGTTCGCTCTAGGAATAAAAAGATTCTTATTTGATCTCGATCGGGTATTGTATGTGTGGACCTCAGAAATTCTACTAAAAAGTGTATTGAAAGTACTAGGTAACAAATTATTTTGATGTCTAAAAGCAAGTTCCCCAAGTTGTAATTTGGTTATTTCATAAATATTTAATATACCAAGGTCACAGAATAGCGGCCTACTATGTGCCATGAAATCCGAGAAGGTTATTACACGCATCGCACGCTTCTGTAGAATATATAAAGAATGTAGATTTGTTTTATAAACACTGCCCCATGTACTGGTACAGTAAGATAAATATGGATAGATAAGATTATAATACAAATTAATTAAGATTTTACGATTGAGAAATTTACGACATCTATAAATAACACCAACTGATTTGGCAATTTTAACTGCTGTATTATTTATGTGACACTCCCAACTTAGATGTTCATCAACGAGAATCCCTAAAAACTTTGTCTTATCAATTCGCTTCAGATTTTTCGTAGAAAACGTGATATTTAAGTTTGAGGCATGTTCTTTCATATGTTTTAGTCTTTGCTGAGATATGAACAACACAAAATTTGTTTTCGAAAGGTTAACAGTTAGTCTATTGGCTATGAGCCATTCCTCAAGCTCTTCGAGTTCTGAATTTATAGAGGATATAATATTTTTAATATTTTTGTGATGAATAAGGATATTCATATCATCTGCATAAAGGACAAGTTGAGCCAGTCTATTAAAAGTTTTTGCATCATCCATGTAGATTAGAAATAGTATTGGCCCCAAAATCGAGCCTTGTGGTACACCACAATCTATTTCCATGGTGTTTGAGTTGACACCATCAATACATACAAATTGTTTTCGATTAGTTAGGTAACTTTCAAACCACAACTTTTCTTTACCAACGACGCCATAATATGGAAGTTTCTGGAGGAGTATATCATGGTTCACCGTGTCAAATGCTTTAGATAAGTCTAAAAATACCCCAATTGATAATTGACCCTTATCTATAGCATCTCTTATTCTGTCAATAAAGTCAATTATTGCGAGAGATGTACTTCTATTTTTACGAAAGCCAAATTGATATTGATAAAGTAGATTATTATCTTCAAGATACTGGCTTAATTTTTCACATGCAATTTTCTCAAATAGTTTTGCAAACGTTGGCAAAAGAGAAATTGGGCGATAGTTTGAGACAGTAGTTCGATTGCCAGTTTTGAAAACAGGAATTACTTTAGCAATCTTCATTAAATCAGGAAAAATCCCAGAATCTAGAGATGTATTCATAATAAAACACAGTGGCCTATAAATAATTTCAGCAGATCGTATTATGTGCTTAATAGCTATGTTATCATAACCAGTTGCTTTAGAAGGGTCTAAAGCATACAAGCAATCCAGTACTTTATAGGGTGATATAAAGTCCAATGATAAGTTAGACGAAGAGGGTGTACTCATCCAATGGCTAAAGTGTTTTGTACCTTGAGGAAGTTTGTTTGCTAAGGAAGGCCCAACATTGGTAAAAAAGGTGTTGAATATATTAGCTATTTTTAATTTGTTTCTATATGTAATATCATTATGAACAAGAGAGGATACTCCGGGAACTTTTCTTTTCTTTTTCAGGATTTCATTGACTACACTCCATGTTGCTCTCAGATTACCTTTGGCCTTTTCAAGCATAGACTTGTAATAGCTTTGTTTGGTGAATCTTATTAAATGATTTAATTTGTTACGATAGGCCTTCCATTTAGTAATATTGCACGGTGTAGGATTTTTTACTTTGGATCTAAACAATTTATTTTTCCTTTTTATTGATTTCAATATGCCAGGAGTCATCCACCCATTCTTTCTAGTTTTGGGGATTATTTTGACGGTTCTTACCGGAAAATGCTTATCATAAAGGTTCTTATGTATATTCATAAAAAGAGAATATTGCTCATTTACGTTATCACACTCATAGATTTGGTTCCATTCTACAGAAGCCAAATCAGCTAGGTAGTTATCTTCTCTGGATGCGGAAATTAGTCTTTTTGTTATTTTTGTATTTGTATTGATATCAGGATGTGAGCCGTATTGGATCATAAATATTGGTAAATGGTCTGAAATATCGGTGTAAAGAATACCTGGGTGTATATCGACAGAAATATCCACAGCGTTAGTGTAGATATTATCTATCAGAGTCGCAGAGTCGGGCGTAATTCTAGTAGGTTTTACAATTAACGGGAAGAGAAGATATGTCAACATATCGTTATAAAATAAACTTGTTTCTCGGTTGGTATCACATTTAAGTAAATCAATATAAAAATCACCAGCCAAGAAACAATGAATACTTTCGGAGGAAATTTTATCCAAATTTGCCTTGAGTATTGTAGAGTAATTTTCAATGTTTGTTTTAGGTGGCTTATACGTGACTGCTACCAAATTACGGACATTTTTCTTTTCTAGTTCAACGAACAACATTTGTGTTTCATTACTATTATGTGAAATATCTTCTCTTAATTTAAATGAGAATGTGTCTTTAATATAAAGTGCAATACCACCGCCTCCATCCTCATTTGGTCGATTGAGCGGGACAATAGGGTGGTATTCGTCCAAACAAAACATATTTAAATCATCTTGTTGTTTTAACCATGTTTCAGTTAGCGCAATCACGTCAAAGTTGAAATCTAAGGATTGTAAGTATTCTTCTAATTTGTCAAAGTTTTTACGGAGGCTTCTGATATTAAAATGAATGAGGGAAAACTTGATCTGTTTACCTTGAGTTATGTCATGAAAACTGTCTTCCACAAGATAACCACATCTTTCAACAGATTGGTTAATTTCATTGAAGACATTACTATCAGGGTCACAGAAATTATCTACAAAAGTGGCTTTACAAAGCTTATCGTCGATAAAAGGATGAAATTTAAGGGAATCCAGGTACTCCGGACACCACTTCGTATTACCATTATGACACAATTCAAATAGAGCAGTTTGAAATTCATTTTCTTCAAGCCAATTGAAAGGTATTTCAATTTTAAGGCATTCACTGCATAAATAATTATTTAACTGATTTACCTGTAGCGAAGTACACTTCGTATGGGTAGGTCGCATACAGTAGGAGCATTGCGTAACTGCCCGCTTAGAATTTACCCGTTTCCAACAGATCGGACATTTCATACGCGTACTCATGGCGGACTGAGGTGGATATTAATAATATAAAAATACTGTAACATAGAAATGGAGCACTTACGAAATTCATCGTGTTTGCCCACCTCAAAGTTTCTCTGAACACTCGCTAGCTCAACCTTTCTTGTGTAAGCATCGATAGTATTAAATGGTTTGAAGGTCTTGTAAGGATTTTACAGATATAATGCTTGACGACTCTGTGTTTCGTAGATAGATGTTTCCATTTCTTGTCCAGATCAACTTGAAACCTTTCTGAGTCTTCGTTCTTAGAGCAGCTGCAAATAGTTCCTTGTTCCTTCTTGACAAGCTCTCGTTGATGAAGATTTTTGCACTTTCACTCTCCAGACCCAACCCAAGTTCGTGTGTCATGGTATTTCTAAGTAAAGATCTGTTTTTAAACACGAGGTCTCTGGTTTTCCTGCTTTTGAATTTGACAATGATATTAGCGTTCACTTTAGGTGAGATCCTATGTGCGGCCTCGATATCTTTAGCTTCAATGTTTGTATTTAGGCGTTGGCAAAGCTTAATGACGCTTTGTTCAACATTTTCATCGTCAGCCCTAGGTATGCCGGCTATCTCGATCATCTCTCTACGGCCATATTGCTCGAGGTCGTTCACTGCATCTGCTGTATTCTTCGTTATTTTCTCTGTTTCTACAATTCGTTTGCTAAGGTCTTCGTTTTCTTTCTTGAGTTTAACATTTTCTGTCATCAAGTTGTCAATTACCACCCGAAACTTCTCGAACTGGTCGCTTATGAATGAATGTACAAAACAGGCAAGTCTTAGGTTATAGTAATAGTTCAATGGCTTCCATTTGGCAGAGGCAGTTACATCCTCACGTGGTGTTAGCCAATGGAGTCCAAAAAATATCCTTGCAGCCCGGTAATGAATTCGGTTTAATGATTCTAGAAGTGTTGTATTACACGATCCCCAACATAGAAATCCATAAGTGAGAGCAGGAAGGATAACCTTGAAGTAGAAGTCTAACTTAGCATGCTCAGGAAGAAAATACAGGGACTTTAGAAGGTTTAGCTTCTGCACATACGATTTCATTAGGTCAGTTAAGTGCTTGGACCAGCCTAATTTGTCATCTATAGATAACCCGAGACAGCGTGTGCAGGATACCCTTCTTAAGTTGGAAGATCCAAACCTAACGGCTGCAATGGGTCCCATAAAAGAGCCTCTGTGTAATAGCATATATTCACATTTTTCCGGGTGAGCTGTCATTCGATTTGACATACACCAGTCATACATTATCTCAAGTACACTGTTTGCAGTGCTAATTGCCTCGTCAATGGTGGCCCCGGTCACAGACACGGTGGTATCGTCTGCGTACATATATAGATTAGCGAACTCGTAATTGGAAATTGTATTGGGCAAATCATTGCAAAATATCGAGAACAGTATTGGTCCAAGGACCGATCCTTGTGGTATACCATATGTAACAGCTTGACTGCTGGAATGCACCCTGTTAATAACCGTAAACTGCTGCCTAGACTTAAGATAGTCTCTTAACCATGAGCGGGTGCTGTCCGACACGCCGAGGGTGTAAAGCTTGTGTAGTAGAACGTCGTGATCTATTGAGTCAAATGCCTTTTTGAAGTCGAAGAATATTGCACAGATGACTCTGTTTGCGTCAAGAGCCTTCCTCCAATGTTCCGTTATGTGTACCAGTAAGAGCTCAGTGGAGTGTGCTTTTTCATACGCCCACTGATATGGACTGAATAGATCGTTTACGTCCATGTGATTTGTGAGGGAATCCGCAACTGTTATCTCCATTAATTTGCTTGGTACGCTCAGTAGTGAAATTGGTCTATAGTTAGTCCTGTCTTCGGCATCATCCTTTTTAAATACAGGTGAGATCTTTGCCACTTTCCATGTGCTTGGAACCTTATACTGCGTTGCCGATGCCATGAACAGAGCTGTGAGTGACGGCACGATGGCTGTATCTGCGAGCTTGAGCAGTTTAGGTTCAATACCGTCCGGACCGCAGGCCTTGTTGGGATTCAACTTCCTTATCATATTGGTGACGCCCTTCTCCGTGATATTAATTTCGGTCTCTACTAGGACTGTAGCTACATCAGCTGCATTGGCAGGGTGAGAGCACTCTAGGCGTGGTGGTAGTTCCGCTGCTAGTTTTTCTCCCACTGTCGAGAAGTGTGTGTTTAAAATGTCTGCCTTTTCTGCATTGTCTGTTGCTAGAGATTTATCATCACGCTGGATCGCGACGATTGGTGGATGTGTAGTTGTGGAGGTGGCGTCATTTACTAGTTTCCAGTATGACTTGCAATCTTTCACTATTGCAAACATATCCTTGTAATACGCCGTCTTTGCTTTGCGCACATCTGCAGTAATACTGTTCTTAAGTGATTTATATTCGTCCCATAGCTGGGTATCATTGAGTTTCATAGCGCGTTTGAGTGTTTTGTATCTCAGATTCATTCTGTGTCTGATCTGTGGTGTGATCCAAGGTAATGACTGGCTGCGCACCTTGAAGCTCCGCCGAGGGGCGTGGTCTTCACAGACCCCATTGTACAGTTTGGTCCAGGCCCAGTAGATGTCGTCTAAGTCGTCAAAGACATTACAGACCGACCATGGAGCACATGTAAGATATTTCATAAATTCATTTTGATTGAAGTTCTTGTAGCTTCTAGCGGTTACGATCTTCGGTGGTGGACGGCGCACTTTAACATTAACTGTAGCTTGGATCAGCCTGTGGTCTGATATGCCGAGGTCGAGATAATCTGTTGACTTGATAGAATGTGTCTGATTAGAGCAGACCACGTCTATTAACGTAGTAGAGTGGTCGGTTATTCTGGTAGGTTCAGAGTTAAACACTTTGAGGCTAAATTGGGCTAGAATATTAAGTAGCCTATTTCCGAGGTAGGAGCAGCCGCCTTGAGGTTTGTTCAGTAAATCACAGTTCAGATCTCCGACCAAGCACAGATTTTTGTATTTCACCCATGTTTTCTCCAGCGGCTCGATAATGTTCTTGAATAAATCGTTATCACTGGGAGGCCTGTATATGTTTCCAAGTTTTGAGTGAGCTCGATTCAGTACTTATTTTGATCCAGATTGCTTCAACTTTTTTATAGTCCAATGATTTAAGGTGTTGAACAGAAAGATGACTAGCCGTATAGACTATACATCCACCTCCTGGACCAGTAGACCTGTCGCGTCTAATCAGACGGTAACCGTCGATCGTAACTTGTTTATTACTGATTGATTTGTCAAGGTTAGTTTCAGTCAAGGCCAGGATATCAAACTTGCATATTTGGAGTAATAATTTGACTTCGTCGACTTTTGATCGGAGACCCCTTATATTCACATGGGCAATATTTAATAGGCTTGTACCTCGTACCAGTTTCTGCGCGAAATCAACAAGGAAATCAGAGTTATCTGACTCCGCTGAGCTGTTGAGATTCTTGGGACCAGGATTGACTTCGACATCACCGTCGAGTATTATTTGTCTTGTTGCTGTTGTGTTGCTGTAATACACACATGGCCGGGACATTCTTTTGATCCTTGCTCTTGTTCTATTAATTGCCCTCTTTTTATGAAAGTGTACATGACTCCAGCGATGCATGACATTATGCTCCGATCCATGCTGATTTGTTGGAATGTGTTGTTGATATAGCCGGCTAATTTGTATGATAGATTCGTTCGTTTGAGTTACAAAATCTTGTTTAGCATCACAGGAAGAAAAAGTTATTGCGTCCTGATAACCGTTGTTGAACAGTGGAATTGAGCCTTTGGTCGCATCAACATGTCCCTTCGTGCTATATCTAACATCTTCTGTTGTCTCCTGCTCCAAGAGAGCATATTGAAGTAAAAATATAAAACAAAATGCAGAACAACTTTGAACACGTCTGAGCTTCATTACGTCATTACGTAATTTACAGCGCGCGCTGGGAGAACGGTTATGTTCTGGCTCGAGCAACTTTTATGCTCTTCAAAAATTCAAATATGTCAGAGAAATATACAAACCAAAAATAACGGTATGATATGTGAAGTGATAAACTAAAAAAACGAACTAAAATAATGAACCTTGAGATGAAAAATGACTTTAATTAATGCTTTAAAATATAGAAGTAGACGGGGAAACAGAGTGTTGTAGTGTGCAAATAAACTAACCAGAGTGCAAGAGGGATAATGACGGAATGGAAATTATAATACAAACGAAAATATACTATAACTGAAAATGACTGATGGGTAAAAGTACGGAAAGCAGGGATTAGAGAAATAGTATAATGAATAAAACACAGAAAGTGTAAACGATTCAACGATGTACTATGTATTAAGACCGCGGAATAATAAATAAGAGCACAACAAGAAGAAAATTGTCTATTAAGTAAAACAGCTAGAAGGTACCGACCAGCGAAATAGAAAACTGAATTTTAAAGACACAAAATATGGAGAAACACTACCAAAATACACCAGAAATGTCGAACTAACCTTTATACGTAGATGTATGAGCTGATGTTAAGAACAAGTAAATATTGTAGCAGTAAAAAATAAAATTTGGAGAGCTTAAAAAGACCATAACCGTACACCATTAGCGCGCGCCCTCGTAATATCCTTTATTTATTTGATGTGCCTACAAATCGAAAATTAAGTCGATCTCCTTTGAAAATTATTTCCAAATGAGGAAGGGTGACGTTTGCCGTTTGTCAATATATATATCATCTCATTCCAGAGATATTCAGGTTTTGTGTAATATGCAAATGACATTAACTGTGACGTCATTTGATGGACGCGATCACAAAATGGAGAATATCTGGTTCGCATATGAATAGTGTGTATTTTCCTTAGTACCACACATGTGCAAAGTTTCAATTGTTTTTACCCATTATTTGCAGAGATATTCTTCATTTTGTGATTTGTTTCCAGGCTGCTTCTCTGTCTCCAAATGCATAAGTTATCGGACGCGCTCGCAAGGGTACGCACTTAATAAATTTGCATGCAGGGTTAAATGTAATGGAACGGCTAAGATCTCATCTAGATAAAGCCCGTTGTCGGAAGTTGTTTTCTCGCGACAAATATACTCACAATGTGTTTTGAAGATCTTCAGTTTAATGCTCTCTCTGGTCACAAACTCTCGATCCCGATTCACACTAGCCTGTATGTATGTTGTCGTGACTGGCTAGTTATTTTTGTTTACTCGTCACACTTGTCTCTCAAGATTACATGATGTATACTAGTGCCCAGTTCCCGACACACTGCCCCCGTGAAGCTCCGCCTGGGAGATACATGTTCCTAAAAGAGACTGGGCATCTAAAAAACTCTTAGATATTGAAGATATAACTATAAATGTTGAAGTTTTTTTAAATTATATTTTTGTTATAACATATTAATTTTGTTTAACAAAACATCTTACATACATACATATACACGAAGTAATACTACAAATATACCTAATACTTACACATAATACAGACACTGAAAACATAGATATACATACAGGGCATACGTTACTTACAGTGTTCTCTGGTTACCATTCAAATTTATTTTAACTGTCTTAACTAATTAACCGTGACTTTCAAATTAGAAAAATGTTCAAGGCTAAATGTTGTGAATATATAATGTTCATCTCATCTGACCGTTTACGTTTCAACAGACCGCATTCGCACTCAGATGATTCGTTTCATTGCTCGTCCTGTGCAGTGTTCCTGATACGCATTCTCGCAGCAGCCGCAGCGTCTCGTCTTGGCCTGAAGATGGGGGCATCTACGTTGAGATTATCCGTGGTAATTGGCCTTGTTCTGTCGCAGGACAGCTCTAGAGGGTACAGGTGTTGAACCGCCCTTTACAGATGACTCTTCCCTGCCCGCATGTTGGCCACTCTCACGATTCCGCCGCGCCCTACGATCAAATCCTCAACAAATAATGCCTAGCTTCCACTTGTTTCTGTTGCGCTCCTCTGACTTGATGAGCACCACGTCCCCGAATTGTAAGGAGAGCTGCGTGCTGTGGTGTTTAAGGTTGTGTCGCTCCCGCAGCACTTTCGGGTACTCCGAAGACCATCTCCCCCACAGCACGTCCTTGCACCGTCGGAGGTATTTAGTGCGTCTCCTAAGTTCGGGCTCTTCGATGTCCTGGTAATCCTCCTCATGTATCTGGTTTGGGCGCCCAAACAATGAGGCGTTGGGTGTCAGAACTGGCAGTTGGAAGTCGTCCTCCACATAGCTGAAAGGTCGGTTGTTCAGCGACACTTCGATATCCAGTAGCACGTCCTGTAGCTCATTCCAGGTAAGGAGACCGTTACCTATGCTCTCGTAGAGGGATTGCTTCACAATGCTTACCATCCTCTCAAATTGGCCACTCCACCATGGTGCCCTGCTGACGCCGGTTGAACTGCTATTTGATCTCGTGCTTAGCCAGCCAGTCGTGCAAACTCTCATCCTTCATGATTTGCTTCAGCCACTTTGCTGTGGCCACAAACGTTTTTCCGTTGTCAGAGTAGATTTTTTGTTGAGGCTCCTCAGGAACGCCCCCGTTTCTTGGTTTGGCAACAGCTCAAGGTAAAGCCCTCGTGTCAGGCTACAGGCATAGAGTATGATATATGCCTTGGTTTCACTTCTTGTTTTGGTTCGGTACTATATAGGTCCAGCGTAGTCCACCTCAACAACTTGAAATGGGATGAAACCCTCAGTCCCATTAGCGGAACTTGTCTTGGCCACATTTTATCTAACTGCCCCGAGAGAATACCGAGCACCTTTAGTCATGATATATGCTTAGCTGCTCACATACCTAATTTGGTGTACGTTACAACAGGAGTAATGATGGGTCACGCCCGCGCGATAAAGTTAACACCATCACTTATCGTGATATGAAGCAATTTGATTATCAGCAGTTTAAATCAAGCCTCGTGGGAATTCCATGGGACACTTCTTTCATCTTTGATGAAGTTAATGATATGTTAGATACTTGGGAATCCTTATTTGTCACAGCTCTTGACACGCATTGTCCTTGGCGGCAAAAACGTGGCGCGCGAGTAAATCAAGCACCGTCAAGAGACACCTTTCTGAGAGTCGCGAGACGTACCAATAATGATGTTGACTGGGCCAATTACAAATCTGCTAGAAACAAAGCCGTAAACATGATCAAGTTGTACAGCGGCTGTTTAGACAATAACAACAACAATGCTAGAAATACGTGGAAAACAATCAAGTCATTGGTCGGTGGTAACACCAAGAAGCAGAATGTAAACAGTTTGAGAGATAACAATGAGACATCATGTTACCGACGTTACTGAGAAGTTTAACTCTCACTTCTCATCTGTAGCTACGAGCATTTTTTCCACACGTGTCGTTTGACATTTCCAAGCTCAGTGACTTTGTTTGGTCGAGAAAGCCGGATTCCGACATCACTTTCTCTATTCCACCGATCACAAAAAGGATTGTCGTTGACAGCCTAAGAAACTTAAGTGCACATAAGGCGATGGGTGTACATAAAATCAGTGCCAGGATGCTGAAGATCGCCGCCCCGATCATCGCTCCATCTGTTGCTAAATTGATGAACTTTTCCTTGGAGTCAGCAGTCTTCCCACAAAGGTGGAAAACAGCTAAAGTCACACCGTTATTTAAGAGCGGTGATCGCTCTGATGTTAATAACTATCGTCCGATATCTGTTTTACCAGTATTATCAAAAATTATGGAGACATGTTCACAACAGCCTGACTTTCGCAAATACCACAGGACCGAGACTACCCTAATTAGGATCGTAGATCAGCTGTTATTCAGCCTTGATAACAATCGTGCAAGTGGATTGATGCTGATTGATCATCGTAAAGCCTTTGACATGGTGGACCACGGAATTCGTTTGACAAAGATGCAAACTTATGGGATGAATGAGCTTCCTGTCGAATGGTTTCGCTCTTACTTGAGTGGGAGGCGTCAGTTTGTTTCTCTGGATGGTGAAGAATCAACCCAGATGCACGTTCCGTACGGTGTACCCCAGAAAGTATCCTCGGGCCGCTCATGTTCATTCTGTTTATCAATTACCTTCCTCTTCATGTGAAATCCGCGGATGTTGATGTTGATTTGTATGCTGACAATACTACTCTGACTTCCTCTGCCGATGTCAAATCAGTCGTGCAACTACTAGGGGAACTCACCAAGTAACTCGCTGGTAGATGTGGAGAACTGGGCAAATTCTAATAAATTGCCTCTAAACGAGACGAAGACGAAGTCCATCCTCATCACTGGAAAGCGCTTGAAAGATAAAATGAGGCCCGAAGACCTACAACTCAATCTGGTGACGGCTAACGGCTATGTTTTAGAACAAGTTCAGTCTGCAAGCTTACTGGGTCTTGAAATAGACAGTGAACTCAGTTTTAACGATCATGTTGATAAGTTATGTAAAAAGCTTTCCCAGCGAATAGGAATTTTGAACGAGATCAAGGCGTGCCTCCCTTTGAAGCAGAGAACATTGTATTATAATGCGATGATAAAGTCAATTATGAACTATGTTAATGTGGTGTGGCACAACTGCAACAAGGATAATCTAAATAGAATACTGCGACTGCAGAAGAGGGCTGCCAGAGTCATGTTAGATACCGAACCTCGATCCTCTCCTCTGTGAAGCTGTTTAACAGACTACGTTGGATACCATTCTACGAAGAAGCCAAGATCGCTAAATGCGCGTTGGCTTTCAAGCGCATGCAGCACACTGTTCCTTCTTACCTAATGAACACACTCCTAATTAACAGTGATGTACACTCAAGGACTACACGATATTCTGATGTTAATTTAATTTGTCCTATTTTTAAACGTAAGACTGAAGGAGGCAGAAGATTTACAGTATCTACGTGTCAGTTATGGAATATTTAATCTGTCGATATTAGGAAACAGCAGACTATCAAGTCTTTTAGGAACTGTTTAAGAAATAAGTGTCTTGAAAGACAGCAGTTTTTAGAACATTTTAGTCCATAATTTATGTTATCTACGTGTCAGCAGTCATTTTAACTTTTAATCCATATATTATATGTTGAGTTTTAATCATTCGACATCTTTTTTGTTGTTTATTTAATTATTTCGCCAATTTTTAATTGTATTCTTATCTCAACAGTTCTTGTATTTTAGCTTCTAGATATTTTAAGTCAATATTATATAATTTAGATACATCTCAATGTTTAGATATATTGTAACGTATAGCTATTGAGGGCCACAAGGGTTATTAGTGTTATTCACTATTTAGTGCTTACCCTCCATAAATAAAAGCTTTATTTATTATTATCTGTCTTCTCTCCTCGCCACTCCGCGGCTCGCTGATCACCGCTTCGCGGCTCTCTAAGAAACGGAGAAAACCTCTGGAACCAGGGTAGCCGGTGTAACTTCTCCAACGTAATCGAACTCGCCCCATTCTCCCTCGTTAAAATATATCGCGGTTCAATGCCTGCATTGCAGGCTGGTAATCGAACCAATTTAGAATCGAACTGAATCGAACTTGCGAGGTTTGTCACAGGAGTCAAGAGAGCGTAACAAAATTACCCGATACTGTTCGGTGATCGAACAAAATCCAACTCACAGAATTGTTTTTCATTGAATCGAACAAAATCGTAAAATTCAAATACTCCGAACTAAATCGAACTTAAATTATGTTCGATTTTGAACACATCAACTGAACTGAATCGAACTAAATCGCACTAAATCGAACTTAATCCATGTATTCAGTTCGATTAGTTCGGAAATCGAACTCACAGTAATTGCCCGTTAAAAATTCAAAAGTATGGAATCTGACGCTGTGGTGTGAAATTACAAACATGGTGATTACATGAGTCATGAGCGTGATGATAGACGGAGGACTAATACAGGAGCTAAGGAATATAGTGTTTGATCTTTATCAATAAGATCTCGATTAGAATGAATTAGTTCTAAAGGAATTAATTGCATGTCATCAGGAGAGTGATTATTGGTGAGGAAATGATCCGAAATGTTTCAGTAATTTCACACCACAGCGTCAGATGCCATACTTTTGAATTTTTAACGTTTTCTTGTCAGTTCACTTGTAAACACCCTGAAGAACGGTTAGCCGTGCCAGCCGAAATATTGGTTCATATAAATTACCATTACCGTATAATCAACCTTTCTTCTTTGTTACAATGGTCAAAGCCGTTCGGAGGTCTTGGCATCGTAACGTTAACCTGACAGTTTTATCCTGAATAGAATTCCACCGATGCTTATCGCTCTCTTGGTAAATTGAAAGGTGTCCTTCTTCAAATTATTGCAATCCAGGATTCGAAATAGAAATGTCACGCTATGCAGACTCTGAGCTCATCGGTCTCTGTTTAACGCTCTAGTTATCACAACACTAGCAGGTAATTTAGGCTTAGGCCGGTGATTTCACAACGTTTTCAGACTTCTGTATACAGCTTTTAATAATAAGTAGTGATGATTAGGTAACAATGTGTTACCATTCTGGCAGCAAACTTACTTTACTGTACCGACATAAAATTCATAATTTTCGTTGTTGCTGTTCCTACAAGACACCATTTAATAATAATCGAAGGAGTGCTACATAGCAGCAAACAATGCTCGATCTAACAGTGCTGAATGTTTGCGAATCTTCGGGATAGAACAGTTGGGAGGTGACATGTTTAATTATGTTCATAGGCAGTCATGCTCGTTCTCTCGCAGACTGCGAGAATTCAGAATTCGAAAACCCGATGCCACACGCTTACACATACTAGTATCTAATTCAGTGATATTGTTTAGTGCTGATTGTGTTTATGAAAGAGACCTTATTAGAATTGTCGTATGACGCTACCTTATGTTACTAAACGTGTAATACGACGTTAAAGAAATATTAACCCCGTAATGCAGTTCTTACCTTGATGAGAATAGCCGTTAATACGAGAGACAAACTGGCGCCTGTACTTCTTGAGTTCAGTGGACGTGTTATGATGAAGAGTCAAAGTATTCGAAGTATTCATTGTTTCTTCAATTTATAGATGGTTTGCACTCAATCCCCAGAGATTCAAATGACAAAGGGTATGGCGGCCTTGTTGGTGTACAGAACAAAAGAAGCTAACGAAGAATCTATTATCACATACATTGTACATACTGAGATTTACGAATGGATCATTCATGCGAAAACCCACTTCACAATTTTCCTTAGCCAATCAGAATCGCGAAACGAATTTTTCACACGTGCGAAAAGCGTTTCGTCCAATCAGAAAACACCTGCCAAAACATATCGGGATTTTCAAACTGGACTTGAGATCGGAGGCGCCACTTTCATTCACTACGAAAGTTGGAGGTTTTGACTTTTTTTTAAATAATGTATTATTGATCTGTAAACAGCCAACTAACGATGTTAATACTTCCAAGTCAATTGAGGAGTATATTATCGACCAAGAAAACAAAATCGCAAGAGCAAAAACTTAGAGAAAACTTAGTAAAAACTTAGTAAAACTTAGTCAGATCCTTTGTTGTTGTCAATTCCCCAGACCTCGCTTCCATATAACAGGATGGGTTTGATTAAAGTGTCAAATAATTTGATCGTGAGTTTAACCCTTTCACTCCTGGACGCATTTGGGCTCAATTGGTGAAATGCAGAGTGCTAACTCAACCCTCCCCCCTCAGTTCCAGTTTGGCTTGCCCGGGCTAGTTAAATACTGCTGACTTTTTAAACCAAGGGCTCAAACTTTCCCCATGATGCCATTCGGCAGAATTCTACGGACTCTGCGGCGGTGAGTATGGTTTCTTCTGTAGGTTTTCCAATGAAATGTGCTCTAATTTTGGACAAATAAGCCACTGTCAGAGAGCTTGAGGACATCATTAAGTCTGATGACTGCTGAAAAGTACTTGGTTTGCTTTTAGTAGGCCTTGTGAGGGGTTTCACAGGATTTTTCTGTTGTGTTTCTGCCTTGAGACACATGAAATAATTCTTCACTGAAATCTTTCAAATCCTGCAGTTGGTTGTCTTTTACCCCTGCTCAACCTATTAGGATGTGTTTTTGTCACTTTAAAGCAACGGCTTGAGTCCAAATCACCGCTCGTGGTTGTAGGGGTAAAAGACTTATAAAAAAACCTACAGGAGTCCCAGAAGGGGGGTCCCCTTGTGAATGTTTTGTTGATTACCCAGCATGCAATTGGAGGTGGGAGCAGGAAAACATGGTGGAGAGAAGTGCAGCATTAAGAATAGCACGCTTCACAGTCGCTAGGTGTGTTTTGTGCAAACAAACCTGGTGGTTGGAAAGATTAAACAAGGTACTGTAACGACTGAGTGGTTATTTTGTGTTTGCTTTTGATTTCAAGTGCGAATGGGAAGGTTTTTTAGCTGATTTTCAGCTCCTCAAAATTCGCGAAAATCGAAGAAACGAAGAATGATCTCCAAAACAAATGCGTTTTTCTCCAAAGTGGGAGAGTCGAGCGATCCCTGTTATAGCTCTGACTTTGAAGTTATTCATCCCTTGAAATAATATCGCAACATCGTATTTCCAGTATGTCCGCTAGGCTTGATGAAATATTTTTTCCCAGGTACATGCTTCATATTGGCCGCTTTTGGCCGCTCTAGTAGTGAAAGGGTTAAGGTCAGATCTGAAGAAAGTTCCCATTTCTTGTTTGAGTTTAAACAGAGCTTTTAGTGCTGACTTTTTTAGTTCTTGTTTTGCAACAGTGAAATTTCCGTACGCACTGAAAGTGAGCCCGAGATATTTATACATACGGACGTTTTCTAGTTGATCGTTATTATAATAAAAATTATAATTGTTCATTCGTTTGCCGTTATTGTTGAAAACAATGACTTTTGTTTTGTCTTTGTTGACGGTTAGTTTGTTACTTCGAGACAATCTAGGAGTCTTTGTAGGTCATTCTCATTCTTGGATATTAAAACTAAATCATCTGCGTAAAGTATATTGCTCAGATTGACATTAGATATAAATATCGGGTCTTCCATGCCCGCACGGTCTAACGTTTGTGGTAAGTCACTTAAAAAAAATAAGTTAAATAGGGTAGAACTGAGCATGCAGCCTTGTTTAACTCCAGCATAGCATCTGAAGGTTTTTTGACCGCCGAGTAATCATTAGTGTACATCGAGTGTAATATTGAGAAAAAATTGCCATTGATACCTGCCTGTTTTAGTTTTTCAAATAATTTGTTCTCTTGGTATGCTGTCGAATGCTTTTTTAAAATCGACGAAGCAGGTAAACAACATGTTGTTTTTCTTTTTTGGTTTACTTTTTACGAATTTGTCGATGAGTCCTTTCAGGACGAAGATGCTATCAACTGTGGAGTGTTTTTTTCTAAATCCGAACTGCTCTTTTTTTAGAATTCCTTTTTCTGATATAGGTATCCATATAACCTCTGATTCAGAATAGATGTAAATAACTTACCGAGTGCGGATAAAAGGGTTATGCCTCTGTAATTCTCTATATTTGTCCGGTCGCCTTTTTTGTGAATAGGGATTATGAGGCCTATGCTCCATTCCTGTGGATAAATCCCTGATTTGAGAATCGTGTTAAATAGTGAAGTCAGGGGTTTTGTAAGTTCTGTTTTACCCGCTATAAGGACTTCATTTGATATGTTATCGATACCCACTGCCTTCTTACATTTCAACTTTTCGATGGCCTCCTCTACCTCCTTTATCGTTATTTCATAGTCCAATACTCCTATTTGTTCCGTATCGGGTTATTTGGGGTGCTGGTCGTGTTCGTTGTGTTGTCTTTGTGTTGAGCATTCAAATCTTTGAAATGTTCATAAAGATTCTTGTATTTTTACAGGGCATGATTGATTGGTCCGTTTTTTATTTATATTGAAAAGGCCTTTAAGTTCTTTCCACAATTTCTTCGGATTTTTATGGTCTAGTTTCTCTAATCTAGCTTCTATTGATTGTGTCTTTTTCTTTTTGCATAGTTTTCTGAATCGCTTTTTCTCAACGTGTAAATGTTTTCTTAGCTCGTCATTGTTTGGGTCCTGACAGACATTTCTTCCGATCGACTTAAGGTTTTCTTTTTCGGCTCTACAGTCCTGGTCAAACCAGCTAGATTGTTGATTTACCTCTTTTGTTTTAACGTTCCTATCTCTGTATTTCATACCTGCCTTTTCATTTATGTCATTTATTTCAGAATTACTCAGAATTTTCTCGAGTTTATCTTTGTATTCCTCAGATGCGAGGATCTCGGGAATTTTTCGCTTCTTCGTTTATCAATAATATTTTGTGTTTATGAAGTTTGCTAGAGTTGAATTTGTTTGTGTGTGTGAAATCGTTCATTTTAATACCAAACGAAATTTGACAGTGATCAGAAATGTCAGGTTGTAGTGGATTAACTGCTAAAAATTGTACCTTGGAGATCATGCTTGTGTCTGCAATTATATAATCTACTAAGCTACTTCCGTTATACTGAAAGCATGTTTTTTTACCTGCAGAGTCCCCTATTATTCTACCATTTAATATTCTGAGATTGTTTCCTGTGCAAACATCGATGAGCGATTTTCCTCGTAAATCAGTATTATTTCCATCTTGAGAATATCTCTTAATAGGGTCATCAACAACATAATCTTCAGGAACATCAATGAATTTCTCGTCATCAAACAATACATACTCTTGTAAACTACCTGTTCTATCTATTTGTAATCCCCCACACCCCCCCCCCCCCCCCCCCAAGGCTCTAGTAAGTGGGAGACCTAAAGAGCATTAAACAACGATTAAAAGACATAGAACTACACTAAGATATTTCCAAATCCTAGCTTGAGGAATATCTCACTTATTTTTTATACCAACTTGCAGGTTTATTTAAGAGGCGTGAAACCAAAAAAGCGTCCACTGCAAGTTTGTCGGTATCGCAGACTTGCAGTTGCAGCCAGAACTTTAAACTTCTGGATGTTGCTTCTGTTTTAATGGAGAATCTTCCTAATTCGACTCGGCATGCATTGTTTGTTGCGTGTTTGGACACTCCTAAAATCCATTAGCAGAATTTAATATGTACTAGTTCGATAGGGTCTCCGTTCAATTTGTTGTTGGACTCAACCCCCCATACTTCGCTCCCGTATAGTGGATTTGGCTGAATTAAGGAGTTGAAAAGTTTGAGCGTTAGCTTCAGTTATATCTGTTCTAAAGTGATCTTCTTTGCGGAGTTTGAATAAGGCCTTTTAACGCAAATGTTTTCAACTCCTGTTTGGCTAAAGTGAAGTTTCCGAATGCACTGAAGGTTAAGTCCAGGTACTTATATGAGGTCACGTTTTCCAGAGTTATATTATTAAATTTAAAAGTATAATTATTCATGCTTTCCCCCGTGTTATTAAAAATCAAAATTTTAGTTTTATCCATATTAATTGTCAGATTATTGAGGCTGCAGTAATCGCCTAATTTATCTAGGTATTGCTGCATGCCTTGAGGAGAATTTGCAAGTATCACTAGATCATCGGCATATAGCAGGCAACTAACTGGTCTATTTTGTATGTTGATTTGTCTGGTACTTTGGTTTGATCCATAAAGGCTGGTAGATCACTTAAAAATAAATTAAACAGTGTGGGGCTGAGCATACACTCCTGTTTCACACCGATATGGCAACCAAAATCTTAGATACTGTGTGTCATTTGAAAATATTGATTCTACAATTGCGAAAAAAACATTCTCTGACACCAGAGATATAGAATTTGTTTAACAGTTTGTCCCTCGGCACGTTATCGAATGTTTTTTTATCTACGAAACAGCTGAATAACAATTTTCCTTTGTTTCTTAGTTTGCCATATTTATCTATAATCGTTTTTAGAACAAATATACTATCTGCGGTACTGTGCGTTTTTTGAAAACCGCCTTGGACTTTCTTGAGGAATCCTTTTTCTACTAAATAACACAAAGCCAATTATTAAAGTGCATATGAGCCCACATTTTTTATCATTAAACTCGATTCTCCATCAAGTAAATAGTTGAATCATAAAATATTTCTTAATTTGAGTGCTGGGTCTATGAGATACAGAGGTTTCTATTTCCAATATGCTAATTATGTGACGACATGTGAGGCAACAAAAGGTCACTTCTTTCTCCTTGTGAATGAAACTATTTCTGATTTATACAAAACATTTGGCAAAATCACTGATATAAGGCCCAAATATTACATGGATGTGTAGAAAAATACGTATATTTCTGCCAGCACATTTTTGCATAATAAATGAGTCCTCACATGTCGTCACATAATTAGCATATCAGAAATAGAAACCTCTGTAACTCATAGACGCAGCACTCAAACTAAGAAATATTTTACAATTTAACTATTTACTTGATGGAGAATCGATTTTAATGATAAAAAATTTGGGCTCATATGCACTTTAAGTATGGAGGTAAAGAGTTTTCCTAGGGATGAGAGCAGGGTTATTCCTCTATAATTACCAGCTAACATATTATCCCCTTTTTTGTAGATTGGTACAATGAGGCCCTTAACACCAATCACGCGGGTATTTGCCTGATGCTACTGAGGATTGAGTTATAAACAGCGATTTTAACTATGGGCTGAGTTGATATTTGCCGCTTTTAAGGACCTCGTTTAGAATGTTGTCCCTTCCCGGAGATTTATTTGTTTTTTAATTTTTCGATTGCATATTCAAGTTCTTCGTCAGTGACTACGCGATCCAGCTCTTCGCTCTCGTTGTTCATCCCATTGTCCTGATTCCTAACGGTGTTGGTGCGGGTAGAGGTTTCCGACTCTGCTTTCGGCTCGTTTACCTTTTTGAAATGTTCAAAGAAACCTTGCGGTTCTACTGGTTTTATGTTTTGCTTTTATGTTTTGCTTTTATATTAAATATTTTGTGGATCTGTTTCCATGTAGTTTTCGTTTTTTTTTATATTTATCTCGCCTATTTTCTTATTAATGTGTTCTCGTTTTTTTCCTTTTGCAAAGTTTTCTGAAACTTTTCTTTTTGTCAAATAATTGATTTCTTAGTTGCTCGCAACTAGGCGATTCGCATGTCTGCCGGCCTAATGAGTTAAGATTTTCTTTTTCAGTCTTATACATTCCAATTCAAACCAGTCTTTACTTCCGTCAGTTTCTCCTTTTCTCGGTGTCTGGAAGCGTAAACCGGCTTCCTTGCTTACGTTAGAACAATTGAAAACATTTAGTTCGGTATTGTTCTGAGTTTAGAAGCTCAGATACTAGGTATTCTGGTTGCGCCTTTTTTATTCCAGACTATTTTCCCGAACTTTTTAATGTTGGTGTGATGGGTATCGTGATTCGTAACTGAGGGTGTGCGCATATTTAAGCCATATGAAATGCAACAATGATCCGATAAAATGCGGTAAAATGTTGCCCACTTTGAAATACCTTACAATTGGTATAATGATATGCTGCGCAATTGCGTAATCTACGAGAGAGCTGACATTATAATGAAAACAGGTCTTTTTGCCGCTGTTGTCGCCAATTGTTCTCCCATTGAGAATTCTAAGATAATTTTCAGTACACAGGTCGATTACTAGACGACTCCTTCGGTCACATATATAGTATCTAGTGAATATCTTCAATCGGCGGAATCAATCTCATAGTCTTCTGGGAGATCAAGGAATTCGTCCAACAAGACAAACGGTGCGCGCGTTCAAATCGCCTTGTCATAAAATGTCCCCTTTTTGCGCAACATTAATGATTTCGTTTTCTAAGTCAGAAATATTTTTTTTATTGCTTGTTATAACCGAGTTTTGGGGCCTAAGATACACGTACTGTTCAAGGTAAATATATTTTGGTCGATTAAACATCGCTTATCAAGCTTGAGCCAAAGTACATTATCATTAGCATTCGGTATGTAAGAAACGCCCTTACAAATTATGTTATTTGCGTATACAGCAACGCCGCCGTTGTATTTCTTCCCGCTTTTTTCGCGGCTTTTACTATAATATTTATACGAGTCAACTGACATATCCAATTCCTTTCCGGCATGTGTTTCATTCAGCCCAAAAATATCATGTTGTTTGACAATACTAATCACTTCTGCAAGCCGAAGTTTGTTTCCAAACTCTTTGCTTATTACCCCATGAATATTCCAAACACCTATCCTCACAGTTGGGCCGGCAAAAGCCGTTTTACAGCTGCGTCGACAGGGACCAGGCATATCCACCTGCGTACCAGCCTAGTGCTTAATTAATGTGATATAACTATAATAAATATAAATATTGATAATACGAATACTATAAACCTAGAACTTCTAGGCTACAATATGCGGGAAGTAACTGTTACACCGTTTGTGTAAGTACGTTGCAAACTGCACGCCAGTTATAATTGATTCAGTATTGCAAACTTGGTACTGGACTATAAAACAATTAGTCTCGAAATCGGAAATACTACCTAGAACATTGCGAGAAGAAATTTGGATCCGACAAACCCATCAACATATTTGAGAAGAAAAATAAACAATTTCGCGAGACTATCTGTCCTGAAACCAACCGTTGAGGTATCTTAAGGCTTCATCTAGAGTAAATGTCGGCTGTACATTATTACTTCGCTCATAGTAATCGTGCCAATCACCGCTACCGTACCCGTTTCGATAGTAATCATTATTGTAAGGCTGCTGGTTGTAGAGGTTTTGCTGGTCATCATAGTTCTGCCTTGAGTGGTAGTTTTGTTGCGATAGTAATCATCATTGTAAGGCTGCTGGTTGTAGAGGTTTTACTGGTCATCATAGTTCTGCCTTGAGTGGTAGTTTTGTTGCGATAGTAATCATTATTGTAAGGCTGCTGGTTGTAGAGGTTTTACTGGTCATCATAGTTCTGCCTTGAGTGGTAGTTCTGTTGCGATAGTAATCATCATTGTAAGGCTGCTGGTTGTAGAGGTTTTGCTGGTCATCATAGTTCTGCCTTGAGTGGTAGTTCTGTTGCGATAGTAATCATCAGTGTAAGGCTGCTGGTTGTAGAGGTTTTGCTGGTCATCATAGTTCTGCCTTGAGTGGTAGTTCTGTTGCGATAGTAATCATCAGTGTAAGTCTGCTGGTTGTAGAGGTTTTGCTGGTCATCATAGTTCTGCCTTGAGTGGTAGTTCTGTTGCGATAGTAATCATCATTGTAAGGCTGCTGGTTGTAGAGGTTTTACTGGTCATCATAGTTCTGCCTTGAGTGGTAGTTCTGTTGCGATTGCCAAGTCTCCCCACGAAAATAGTCATCATGACGGGTGTGTGGATCTACGTACTGGCTTCGGTCTCTTCTCTTGTCTCTATCTCGGCGATAAATAATGACCGGTCCCTTATCCTTATAGGTCTTTATCCCTCAAATGAAAAACAAACTAATTTGTATAAGTATTATACTGTTTGTAAAACAAAACATTAATAAAAATACGCTATTAATAAAAGAACGATATATGTTGTAGACGGCAATACGTTAAGATTTCGATTGCCATTATTATTACTTTATGATTAGCGTAAAATATGAAATAAAGTTGTAATGAAAATGTTCTTGTTCAGTTCCTTGAGCCTTGCAGTTCAAGAAACTTGACCACAAAGTGAAATTTTGATTTATCCGTTCAGAAAAGTAATATATATTCTTATTTCAATAAAAAAAGCATTAAATTCTCATATCATGATTTATACGTTCAGAAAAGTAATATATATTTTTATTTCAATAAAAAGTAATCAAATTGTCATTGGGTTACAATTAATTAAGGTTTGTTAATTAAACCTTATTACATTTTGGATCGTTATGTTTATTCAATATATTGTGTTTACTTGAGAATAATCTTATTATTTCGAGTCTAAGTCCAGTGGGACTTTACATCTGACTGCTGTTAGGATGGCTCTCCGTTTGCCTAACCGAGGCTAACACTCCAGGTTGATGTGTGAGGCTCGACTATAAATCTGATATTCCTTGCTTCGTACACAACCCCAGAGAAGAATCATCAATATAAATTTGTACAGATATTCCAAGGAAGTTCTCGGAATGGAGAACATCACACGTACTGATGCCATAATATGGGCGACGGTCTACACCATTGAAGCATTTCTTATTGTTACTGGAAACGTTATGGCTCTTGTTGTATTCCTGAAGAAGACGTTTCTTGTGAAGAAATCAAGCTATCTGCTGGTTAGTTTGACAGTTGCTGACTTTCTCGTTGGATTGACTTTGCTGTTCCATTCAATAAACCGTATAAAAATACTCTATCAGCGACACTGGCTTACGTTTGAGATATTTTTGAGTTGTATTTCTGGAAGATTGTTTGATATCTCTGTTTTTTCATCTTTGTTCTCACTAACAGGTATGTCAGTTGAGAGAACCTACGCGATTTTCTTTCCATTCAGACATCGGCTGGCAAAAAGAAGAAACTATTTGTTGTGGATTGGATTTATCTGGTTACTAGCTGGGTCCAATGAATTTCTTGATATCCTTCAAAGTTACAACATAATGAAGCTAGCAAATGTTATTGACTTGGAGAAAACGAAAATAATTGTTTTGGGAGTGCCATCTCTACTGATCATATGTACATGTTACTTGGCTATATGGATCAAGATGAGATTCTTTAAAGGATTTCAGAACGAAAGGATTGCACGTAACAATGCCAAACTTGCTAAAACACTTGTCATTGTTACCTTCGTTTCTTTTCTCTGCTTCCTACCACTATTTGTATTTGATTTATATAGAATTAGCTGCAAAAACTGCAAAATTTTTGATGCCACAAAACTCGTCGTAGAGATGTTGGTATTTAGTAATTCCTTTGTAAACCTCGTGATATATGCTTTTAAAATGCCAGAATTCAGAAAGGAGCTACGGAAGCTTATCTGCAATTGGAATCGATGTAAGAGTGTACAATGACACAGGAAGTGCTTGACCCTGAACAAAATATCCCAAACGATGGGCAGCCATCATTGATTATGATAAACCCGATCAATCACATTAAGTTAAGCGATTAAGAACACTCGTTTTTGTTGTTGTTGTTGCCATTGCGGCTTAGTCAGTAATTTACAAATAAGCGACTGTAATCGTGAAAATCACAGAAGACGAGAACGTCTAACCATTTACTGTTGGATTATGTAAATGCAGCACCTTCTACTCAGTTACTCGCACGACAGACCGGCGCTTAACCACTGAGCTAACCAGGAGGCGGTATGTCATTTAATTTCATTCTGTAAGATTTAATATGGTGTTCGAGTTAATTTTGTTCCGAAGAGTCGTAGTTTCCCAACACATTGTAGATTTCGAACAGTCAATTGAATATCCAATATGTCGTAATGGGACTCGCATATGTCGTAATGGCGGAAGGCACGGCGCTTTAAACGGTTTCCGAATACTCAACGCTAACTGTCACTATGGCTTCATCAGAGGATATTAAAGAAATGTTATATCTCTATGCTTTCCTAATATCCATTTATAGTTAGACCCAAAATGCTGGGGGCTAACTCGATAACTTTACGGTTTATTTAGCTCCCAGGCTCAAATGCCAATTAAATATCTGATTTTGTGAATAACCATTGCTACTATTAATGTATATACTTTTAAGTATCAAGTATCTCTTATCTATGTAATCTATGTAATGAGCACAATAAAGAATTGATTTGAATAAGTATCAAGTATCTCTTATCTATGTAATCTATGTAATGAGCACAATAAAGAATTGATTTGAATTGAATCCAAATCCATGTGAAGGCTTTTGTAATTATATGTTACACAAATACTGGTTGAAATGACGATAAAAGTATCTGTAACTTTGGAAATTTGAAATTACTGGTTTCAGTTTGGACTGAATTTCTTTATGAAAACGATGTGTTTAGCCTTCACAACAACAAATCAAACTTGATGTGGTTCAGCACACATTATAATTAAGCACAATATGATTGCACTATATCATTAACTCATAAAGTCAACAATAGATATATGGGAAATTTCATTCGCATGTAATAAAAACTCATTGAATTTGATCAATAATGTTCATCATGCAATTACATTAATGTAAATATACCTAGTAAACCTTTAAAATATATACAATGTTCTAGTTAAGAAATAGAATAGTTTCCATCGAGTTAGACACACTTGTGGAAGCTTGAGAAAACGAGAAAAGGCAGTGGTAACACGAGCTCGAAGGTCGAGTGTTTCCACTGTTTCTTCGAGTTCTCCCAAACTTCCACAAGAGTTTCTATAACTCTACGGAAACACCAAAAATATGTTTTCTATTGCCTTTATTAAATAACTCAAAATACCGAGTACAAATGTGAAAACGCTCACCCAATTTGTAATCAAAACGTAAATTATCCGAGGGTTGTCCAATACTCTGACAAATTTATGCATAGCATTGTATTGTATTATATCGACATAACAACAACTTAGTAATACAATACAATGCAATGCAATAGTAGAACGAAGCAATACAATAAAATACAAAACAATGCTATGCATAAATTTGTCAGAGTATTGGACAAGTATGGTTTCGACTGTTACTTCTAGTTTCTTTAACTCTATGAAAACACACACATATATATGTTATCTATTTCCTTTATGAAATAACTCAAAACACTAGGTTAAAGGTCTGGTGTTGATTGTTTGGAGTGTCAATTCCAATTTTGGAGCATAGTTATAACCACGACCATATCCACTTCGCGGTATATACTTCATGGTAGTGTTTCGTTCCATATAGTCTCCCTGTATAATACTGTAAAACAGTAGAGAAAATGATTATGCAGGGAGACTATATGGAACGAAACACTACCATGAAGTATATACCCACTTCGGCCTGTAAATTTCGTACCTCCTATGTTCTGTATGTCGTTTATCGGCGCACAACTACGAGTTGAATATGTGAAATAAATTTACTACCACGCATGTTGCCTTTCCTCCGTTTTAAAATAGGTGCATATAGTAACACAATCATCTAATCAAAAAGTTATTTATTTAGTTAACATTGTATTAGTGGAGTATCGGTGCTGAACTGATAATATTAAATTAAAACACAGAAAAGACATACGAGGTTCACTTTGGTGTATTTAATTAAAAAGTCTTCAATTATTTACAGGAATCTGATTAATATTATTGAACATATCTCATTTTAATTTGATTTTATTATTTTGTCGGTGCCCAACTGACATTAATTTAATAAAAGTCACTCTTCCATAGAAATACATACCAGGCAAACAAGGTTCACACTGTTTATTAAATATAACAGTCGTATTTACAGGAATCTGATTAATATTATATTGAACGCATTTATTTTGACATTAGTTTTGCGACCAACTGACCTATTAATTTGAAGAGAACTGTAATAATGAAATTTAGGCCTACGAATCAATCTATATATGAAAAACCTTAGATTAGAATTCAATTTATTGTGTTCCACATTGGAGAAAAAAACCTGAAAACCTTCCTTACAACCTCCGCTATGTACAGACGGCAGTAATTACGTAAATGCTATATCTATTTACAAATTATGTGATAGAAATATACAGATTACAATTTACAAAGCTAAATGATACTTAAAATACAATTGATTAATAAAACTGGCTTTGAAACGCTCGGTGCTTATTAATCTATATGTAACTTGCTGGTTTGTGTTCTAAGCCTCTTAGAGGACTTCTTTACTTTAGGTAAAAGATCATACATAGGGTGGGTAGGCTTCCTGCTTATTTTCCTGCAGATGGACCTGTCTGTTCTTTCTAACAAGTCATATATATCAATAGCGTAAGAAATATAGTGGCGTTTGTGACAACGACGAAGAAACTGTTGCACAGTTGTAAGCTCAGGTGTAGAGGCCGCATATACAGGTAAACCGTACGAGATCTTAGGTGGAACTAAAGATATAAATAAGTGGTTAATTTCATCTTGATTGTATCCTTCCTTTCTTGGGCTGTACCCTTCCTTTCTTAGGTTATTACGAAAGGGATCCGCTTATTACTCCAAGGCTTCTTGTTTTGTAATGTTTCTTGTCTAGGGGTACGACGGGCACAGTCTATTTTCTTTTCTACGAATTTCTTGTCATAACCTCGCAAAACGAGGAATTTACAAAGTTCCTTTACCCGCTTCTCGAAGAGCAAATGCTCAGAAGATATACGCCGTACACTAAGGGCCTGGCTATAAGGGATCCCTTTCTTGTAGGAACTAGGATGACATGATGTGTGGTACAAGAACTGACAAACCGATCTGTATAAATTATTCCATTGTTTAACATAATGGTGACATGGAGGAAATTAACTTGTTTATAGGACCAGTAAAAAGTAAATTTAATGTTAGATGAACCGTGTTCATGTACTTCATAAATGTGATAAGATTGTCCTTCAGTCCAAACCATAAAAATATCATCGATGAATCATAACCAAGTGCTGGGTTTCCTAAGTGTCTCATTTAGGATTTGTGACTCTACTTTTTCCATAAATGTGTTAGCGTATGAAAGCGCCATTTTAGTACATATTGCAGTTCCCAGTACTTGATCAATGAAGTTGTTGTGAGTAAGTACCATCCTTGCTAAGTACAATAAATCATCTGTGGGAATACTTGGGGAGTTTCTTCTGTGTAATACCAGTGCCAAATCATGTAATACCTCAAATGTGTTCAAAAGATATCCAATCACAACTCATGAATTGGATTGACTGAGAGACGACGGTCTTTCCAAACTTTTGCAACGACGTAGAACAATAACAAAGAGAGATTTCCACATTTACAGCCGGGAGAAGTTGAAAAACCGAAGCAAAATCCTTTGAATAACATCACGTCAAAAAACACATACACGGATGAATATTATTAACAAGTAATCGTATAGCTTTCTCGTGCAATTCTGGATTGATTTCAACTCGTGAGATTTTTCAAAGACGTCAATTTTGAAAATCTAACTCGTTCAAATTAATCCCGAATTTAACTCGAATCTATATGATTACCTATACTTATGATATGATACAATAATGACACTACTGAAACCGGGGTGGTGCAGTGGTTAGGGAGTGGTCATTATTTATGGCTCGGGGAGGGGGGGTGTGGCAGACGGGAGGGTGGGACATAAAACGTTTCATCCACCTTTTTAGGGGGTAAAGAAAGTTTGAATAACAAGGAGAGGGGGTCCAAAACGTTTTTATCCATATTTCACTGATACAGGAGCCCATAACTAGGAGCGTCCATCCCACATACTAGGCCCTGATAACCAGGAACGTCCATCCCGCATACTAGGCCCTGATAACCAGGAGCGTCCATCCCGCATACTAGGCCCTGATAACCAGGAGCGTCCATCCCGCATACTAGGCCCTGATAACCAGGAGCGTCCAGCCACATACTAGGCCTATGTCACAGCGTTTTCACAAGTTAGGTTATTTTTAGAATGGTTTCCCGCTATTGTTGAGCTGCAATTATTCCTAAGGGAATCAAATCACAAAAGCGTAGCATTCATGTTGTTTAGTATAACAAAAGTAGCTAATGAGACATCTTTTGTTCCGCCACGGTGCAATCTACCAATTGGTGGGGAAAATAATCTGAAAGTGGCGACCTTCTTACTCACGCCTGAGCGCAAAGTAACGTTTCGTCATTCTTCTTTTTTTTTCTATAGACGCTAAATCCACCCAGTTGGAGAGCCTGGATCCAACATACTCGTAATAGCAGTTTTTCTTACATCATCCAACAAAAAGCACAATACCCTGGATGGAAGGTTCATGTAATAGCAGTTGTCTTTACATTATGCAACATTTAAACAAGCTTCTTGTTTATGATACCAATGGCTTACTCATGTCACATAATCCTTCTGTATATTGTGCCATAGCAAGTGTGATGCTGATTACAGCTTCTTGTTACTTTTGGAATGTTACCGTATCTATTGCTGGTTTTCACATGACGTCATAGCCGCCATGTTGGTGCCCTTAAACAATAGATTCCTCGTTAGCTTCTTTTGTTGGGGCACCAACATGGCCGCCATGCCCTTTGTCATTTAAATCTCTGGGGATTGAGTGAAAACCAGCAATAATGTCTATAGTATTCTTATTACAGCATGAAAGTCATTGTTTACAACTTTAGACTATACTGCCATTTCAAGTTGCTATTGGTTTATATGCATGAAATTGGTAAGTACTATAAATAGTAGCTCAGCTGTTATAAAAATATAAAAATTGCATTCCAACCTCAGCCAAAATACGTTAATTAGAGGTGAAAGGAGAGGGAACACAGACACAAAATGTTTACCTGGGCCTAATAGGGGGTTCAAAAAGTTTTGATACTGGCATCCCCCATTTTCAAATTCATTGATGAAGTTAGTCAGCAATCAATTCAGTCTAAAATGATAATTTAATTTCAAACAATATACAGTGCGTCGAATCTAATTTCGATGCTTTCACATAACAACTCTCTTCTATGAAATAACTAGCGGGGCTAATAATTCGACTTTCAATATACCGTTTTCCCTGCATGTGACATTGACTGACTGGTTATTAAAACAACAGCCTTCTGCAGCTGACAATTCTATCGCTTCTTAATTAATAACGAAAATATATGGGGAAAACTCTAAAGATCAACAAGGCAACTAAAGAGAGACTATTGAGAGAATTGGAAGTTGAAGTTGAAGAAATCTAAAATAACTTTGGTAGATAAAAGAAAAAGCTTACTTTGAAGCAATCTGGTTTTCCTTATTAAAACTACCTGTTATTTTAAGAATCCGCTAAGCTTAGATGGGTGTATCGAGTACAGAGGGTCAATAAACAAATCGGACGTACGTAGTTACTTACTTACGTACGTAGTTACTTACCTACATACGTAGTTACTTACTTACGTAGTTACTTACTTACGTAGTTACTTACTTACGTACGCAGTTACTTAGTATACTTACGTATGTAGTTACTTACCTACGTACCTAGTTACTTACGTATGTAGTTACTTACGTACGTAGTTACAAACGTACTTACTTACCTATGTACGTAGTTACTTACTTACGTATGTAGTTACCTACTTACGCAGTTACTTACTTACATACGTACATGTAGTTACTTACTTATGTAGTTACTTACGTACGTAGTTACTTACGTATGTAGTTACGTACGTAGTTACTTACTTACGTACGTAGTTACTTACTTACGTACGTAGTTAATTACTTACGTACGTAATTACTTATGTACGGAATTACTTATGTATGTAGCTACTTACGTACGTAGTTACTTACATACGTAGTTACTTACTTACGTAGTTACTTATGTAGTTGTGCACTTATCAAATGAAACCCCCCTGGGGCACTTTATGCATTCAAATGGACCAAATTCCCACCTCCAACCTTAGGTATTTTCGTAGCATATTTCAGTAAAGATTGATGAAAACTCTCAGGGTATTCGAGTAAATTTTAAAGCGTTTAGAATTTTGTGTGTGTTGAACAGTCAGTAGAACAAAGTCTAGCGAAGTGCCGTGTTTGTTTGTAAACTGTGAAAGAATGAAGGTATAATGGCGCGTGTTTATGTTTCATTAGAGTCGCTAAACGAGTACCCACCTAGCTTAAACTTCTAATAATTAGAATAACTTCTTGAAATCCATTTTAGAGAATTCAGTAGGGAATAATAAGAGTTATAAACATTTTCTGGAGATTTTAATTCGCAACACTGTTCCCGCCATTTTCATTCTTTCAACACTTTTTAAATCAATCTACCGTGACCAGCTTCAGATTGTCGATTTCATTGCACACAAGCGCGGCCTAAAATCTATGTTCAAAGGCTACCAAAGGGTCCGTAACATGTCTAATAAGAAAAGGAAATGATGTGAAAATCATGTTATTGTCTTGCTTGAACTGTTTCCCTTTTTATTCGCGTTTACCAGGCGGGAAAACACAACTAATAACACAGGCTTCACAGACTCCGTATATTTACCGCTTATTAGTCTGTTGGGTTACCTGTGGTATATATGTTTAATTTCATAAGAGATCTTAGAGGAGTTTATATAATTGCACCGTGTGAATTCTCTTTTCCGATTCCTACGAAATAAATCTTCAAAAATAAAAGATTGATACCAATTTCGCTATATGTGTCCTGAAATAGGAAACATAACTGACTGGACCCAGTTTCAAGCATCAGACATCAACTCCACAAGTTAATATCCCCACATGATAATAAAGAACTGAACTCTGTCCTTGAGTGAGCTGGACCAGTATTGTAAACTGTTCGTTTTAAAACAAGGAATCTGAGAGTAAAGAACGGCTCATAAAAGTAGTTGCATTCTTCTGTGTGGAGCGAACTTATTCACCACTAGATTCAAGTCCAGTTCATCGCATAGATCTCATCCCAGCGATAATACAGCAAGAGAGCCTTTGTTCTCCCATGGTCGAGCGCAAGTAGTTGCATTCTTCTGTGTGGGGCAAACTTATTCACCACTAGATTCAAGTCCAGTTTATCGCATAGATCTCATCCCAGCGATAATACAGCAAGCGAGCCTTTGTTGTCCCATGGTCGAGCGCAAGTAGTTACATTCTTCTGTGTGGGGCAAACTTATTCACCACTAGATTCAAGTCCAGTTTATCGCATAGATCTCATCCCAGCGATAATACAGCAAGCGAGCCTTTGTTGTCCCATGGTCGAGCGCAAGTAGTTACATTCTTCTGTGTGGGGCAAACTTATTCACCACTAGATTCAAGTCCAGTTTATCGCATAGATCTCATCCCAGCGATAATACAGCAAGCGAGCCTTTGTTGTCCCATGGTCGAGCGCAAGTAGTTACATTCTTCTGTGTGGAGCAAACTTATTCACCACTAGATCCAAGTCCAGTTTATCGCATAGATCTCATCCCAGCGATAATACAGCAAGCGAGCCTTTGTTGTCCCATGGTCGAGCGCAAGTAGTTACATTCTTCTGTGTGGAGCAAACTTATTCACCACTAGATCCAAGTCCAGTTTATCGCATAGATCTCATCCCAGCGATAATACAGCAAGCGAGCCTTTGTTGTCCCATGGTCGAGCGCAAGTAGTTACATTCTTCTGTGTGGAGCGAACTTATTCACCACTAGATTCAAGTCCAGTTTATCGCATAGATCTCATCCCAGCGATAATACAGCAAGAGAGCCTTTGTTGTCCCATGGTCGAGCGCAAGTAGTTACATTCTTCTGTGTGGGGCAAACTTATTCACCACTAGATTCAAGTCCAGTTTATCGCATAGATCTCATCCCAGCGATAATACAGCAAGCGAGCCTTTGTTGTCCCATGGTCGAGCGCAAGTAGTTACATTCTTCTGTGTGGGGCAAACTTATTCACCACTAGATTCAAGTCCAGTTTATCGCATAGATCTCATCCCAGCGATAATACAGCAAGCGAGCCTTTGTTGTCCCATGGTCGAGCGCAAGTAGTTACATTCTTCTGTGTGGGGCAAACTTATTCACCACTAGATTCAAGTCCAGTTTATCGCATAGATCTCATCCCAGCGATAATACAGCAAGCGAGCCTTTGTTGTCCCATGGTCGAGCGCAAGTAGTTACATTCTTCTGTGTGGAGCAAACTTATTCACCACTAGATCCAAGTCCAGTTTATCGCATAGATCTCATCCCAGCGATAATACAGCAAGCGAGCCTTTGTTGTCCCATGGTCGAGCGCAAGTAGTTACATTCTTCTGTGTGGAGCAAACTTATTCACCACTAGATCCAAGTCCAGTTTATCGCATAGATCTCATCCCAGCGATAATACAGCAAGCGAGCCTTTGTTGTCCCATGGTCGAGCGCAAGTAGTTACATTCTTCTGTGTGGGGCAAACTTATTCACCACTAGATTCAAGTCCAGTTTATCGCATAGATCTCTTCCCAGCGATAATACAGCAAGCGAGCCTTTGTTGTCCCATGGTCGAGCGCAAGTAGTTACATTCTTCTGTGTGGGGCAAACTTATTCACCACTAGATTCAAGTCCAGTTTATCGCATAGATCTCATCCCAGCGATAATACAGCAATAGCGAGCCTTTGTTGTCCCATGGTCGAGCGCAAGTAGTTACATTCTTCTGTGTGGGGCAAACTTATTCACCACTAGATTCAAGTCCAGTTTATCGCATAGATCTCATCCCAGCGATAATACAGCAAGCGAGCCTTTGTTGTCCCATGGTCGAGCGCAAGTAGTTACATTCTTCTGTGTGGAGCAAACTTATTCACCACTAGATCCAAGTCCAGTTTATCGCATAGATCTCATCCCAGCGATAATACAGCAAGCGAGCCTTTGTTGTCCCATGGTCGAGCGCAAGTAGTTACATTCTTCTGTGTGGGGCAAACTTATTCACCACTAGATCCAAGTCCAGTTTATCGCATAGATCTCTTCCCAGCGATAATACAGCAAGCGAGCGTTTGTTGTCCCATGGTCGAGCGCAAGTAGTTTTTAACTAGTTTCAACTTTGAAAATGACCTTTCTGAGCAACATGAAGTAACAGGTATGGTATGGTAATCTAGAAATACCTTTCGGTAAAGTGCCAACGAGGAATTATTTCAAATGACAGAAATGATCGGTAGAAAAGGCCAGGTATTTCATCTGTTAAATGGTGATAGTACTTGTACATGCATGATACTGTAAATATCGTAAAAAAAAAACAGTCTAAACACACGACCCAAGGAAAGGGGATTTGGGGAGTCAGATGTGTGGTATATCGTTCTTTCGGGCCTTCATTTACACTAGCCGTGAAAACTATACATTGCTTAATTATTGCACCAACAAATCAGTTCAGTTCAGATTTATTTTGCACACGGTTCAAAAAGAAAAATATTACAGTTTATGAGTTTATTAGAAAGAGAATATGAGAAGTAAATATCAGTGAGAAAAAATATAATAAATCAATCGTGCGCAGTGGTCAAAGTAGCATTAGGGCTTTCGAGTTGACCACTACCTGCGATGTTAATATTTGAACGTAAAGATTACTCAATGATACGTGAACCGGAACTTATCTGTTAAATCTATTTAAGAAAGTATAAGTGAAGTCAACAAATACTCGATTCTAATCAAAAGATGTGCAGTTTTCCAGAACAGAGAAACAGCGAAAATATTTTTCCAGGATGCCAGTACCCAAATATGGAATGCTCTCCCCCTTTCGGTCAGATCTCCGATTCGGAAGAAACCTAATTTTAAAAAAGGAATTAAAATATTTATATTCCTGAATATACTTTCAACAGAGGATGACTGTGCTGAAGTTACTCACATCACTACAATATTAAAGAGCCTTGTTAATAATCATTTAATCTGTTACAAACCTATATTAACCGCCTTACTGATTAGCTCAGTTGGCAGAGCACGGTCTAGAGTGCGGGAGGTCAGTTGTTCGAATCCCAGCCGCGTCATTGGGCAGGGACGTAAAGTCGTTGGCCTTGTCTCCTCCCTCTTCTAATCTATACGAAGGGGACGTGAAAGAACCTGTTGTGTTATTTCGAGAAAGAGTAGGGGATTGTCTACCGACACAACAGCCAGGTATTCTGAGATACTAACAATCACTCATGATTGTAAACTGCACGGCAGCACATTGCGCCACAATAGCAGTCCGTATCACAAAAATAACCTTGTGAAGCGCATTTGAATATATTCTTATAGAATTTGCGCTATATAAATGAATACATTTACCTTTTTACCTTTTACCTGTACGTTACTATTGCATGTACTTTACTATTGCATGTACGTTAGTATTGCATGTACTTTACTATTGCATGTACTTTACTATTGCATGTACGTTACTATTGCATGTATATTGTCTGCTATTTTGATCAATCTCTTGTTATTTCAATATCTGTTAAATAGAATCCCTGCCGGCATTTCCTATTTTTCTTAATATATTTGTACAACAGACAGGTAATAATGTTTGTAAATGCTGTGCCTTTAGTTTTCATTTCACCTATTGTAAGTAACCTTTGCCCCAGCCTAGAATACTTCGAAATAATAAAAATAATAACAGGACATTCACGTGTCTATCTGAAGGTGTTTTTTTGTAGTTTTGTTTTAATTAATCTTGAAGGTTCAATTCGATTGGCAATGCCCCTTTAAACAGTGATACTGTAATGTATGGAATTGTATTCCATCCTCAATACGCTCTGTAAAAAAAACGGTCTTTATAAAAAAATGCAAAAGTTTACTTATTGATGTTCTTTCGTCTAGTAATGATTATTTTGATATGGCCCAGATTATGCAGCATGTAGCAAATCCATAACTATTTCAATCTTTGGCTCTTCTCCTTAAATTCAACTTCCTGTCTTATTTACGACTAGGAAATTGCCTGAGTCTATAAATCTTGTAAATTATAGTAGATTTATATTGTGGCTTTTTTAAGTAGTACTTATTTAGCAGTCAGTTCTGCTTGTAAGTTCTTTTTGTAATCTGAGATCTGTTTCCGTTCTTCTTTTGCTTGAAAATTGTTAATACGATCGTCTCTTGTACATTTGCTAACCCCCCACCTCGAATAGCATTTGCTAAATGTGGGTGGGTTAGATTCTTTGTAATATAATTGGTAAATTGAAATAAAAGTGAAAGTGAGAGTGAAGTGAAAATGTATGACCCGTTGTCAAGACAACGATTGACGAAGGAGCTAAAGTTTACACAGGCTTAAATTGTATTTACACGAAAAGTAGAGTCGATTAGGCAAGAAAATTACAACACACTTCACTCAACAAAGAGAGCGTGTGGAATATTTTTTCTTGGATTCTTTCTGCATGTGCTTAATTTGGTATTTCAACCTTTTCTAAAAGGTTCTGAGCTGTTTGTTATTTGTAGCCGTTCGCTAAATCATATTTGCCACTTACTGTTGAATGAATACATGCTAGCTAACATTTCTCTCACGTCTGCTTTAACAAATGCCACTTGCAAAGTGAGTGTTAACGCTGTGTGTTACCAAAATGTGAAGAATGGCACAAGCAGCTGAAGTTTAGAAAGTCTTGTCTCATCATAACCATCAGGTAAGTGATCAAACACTTATTCTAAAGATGTTATATCGGTTTATGCCGATTAGTATTCCGAAAAGACTTGCTGAGACATCTGCAAATCAAATTAATGTGTGATTGTCTTCAAAGCTATTCATGTTAACTAAGTTTTTTGATAAATGAATATCTTTGTCATTTCTCGGCCTTATAAAAACCTTGCTATTTACAAAACACATGAAGAGAACGTTTCACTTTGGTGAATAATTATATGGCTCTTATTCTCCTTCGGGGAGTACTGGTGATATTAATGTGAAAATATAATCCCTATACGTCGAGACAGTGTTCCAAACCTGCATATAAAGTAGGCTTACCAAAATATCTAGACTAAGAAGCTATGTTACTAGTTTGTACTAAACGCAGAACGAAGGACTCAATGTTTTCTTTATAATTTCACTCTGATATTTATCAAGTGCAAGTTCAAGGGTCTAAGAATGCGTGAATACCATTGACTGGTTTCAGTGTTCTGAAGATCTTTGGACGAGAAACGGACATATTAGCTCACGTAGTCGTATTTTGACATTGAAGTGTCGTGACCTATCATCCTTCATTTTGGAAGAGAAATTCACATTCAAAATATTGTTCATATTGATGAATTTAATGGTAACCATATCCCGATATAAATTAGCAGATATGTATTGCTGATGAAAGGACTGCGAGCTATCAGTCACACGTGTGCAATGTTACTGACTTACGCTAAGATACAAACATTGTCAAGTACTGCTAATGATATTAATACGAAATTTACATTCAAAATATTGTTCATATTGATGAATTTAATGGTAACCATATCCCGATATAAATTAGCAGATATGTATTGCTGATGAAAGGACTGCGAGCTATCAGTCACACGTGTGCAAGGTTACTGACTTACGCTAAGATAGAAACATTGTCAAGTACTGCTAATGATATTAATACGAAATTTACATTCAAAATATTGTTCATATTGATGAATTTAATGGTAACCATATCCCGATATAAATTAGCAGATATGTATTGCTGATGAAAGGACTGCAAGCTATCAGTCACGTGTGCAAGGTTACTGACTTACGCTAAGATAGAAACATTGTCAAGTACTGCTAATGATATTAATACGAAATTTACATTCAAAATATTGTTCATATTGATGAATTTAATGGTAACCATATCCCGATATAAATTAGCAGATATGTATTGCTGATGAAAGGACTGCGAGCTATCAGTCACACGTGTGCAAGGTTACTGACTTACGCTAAGATACAAACATTGTCAAGTACTGCTAATGATATTAATACGAAATTCACATTCAAAATATTGTTCATATTGATGAATTTAATGGTAACCATATCCCGATATAAATTAGCAGATATGTATTGCTGATGAAAGGACTGCGAGCTATCAGTCACACGTGTGCAAGGTTACTGACTTACGCTAAGATAGAAACATTGTCAAGTACTGCTAATGATATTAATACGAAATTTACATTCAAAATATTGTTCATATTGATGAATTTAATGGTAACCATATCCCGATATAAATTACAGATATGTATTGCTGATGAAAGGACTGCAAGCTATCAGTCACACGTGTGCAAGGTTACTGACTTACGCTAAGATACAAACATTGTCAAGTACTGCTAATGATATTAATACGAAATTTACATTCAAAATATTGTTCATATTGATGAATTTAATGGTAACCATATCCCGATATAAATTAGCAGATATGTATTGCTGATGAAAGGACTGCGAGCTATCAGTCACACGTGTGCAAGGTTACTGACTTACGCTAAGATAGAAACATTGTCAACATTTCTTAATCTGTGCACTAGGTTTACACTAGCCTGTCTAGCTACCAAAGCATAAGCACAAGCGACATACGCAGACGCAGTAATGTATTGATCATTAGCGACACTAGTTCTTATCTCGTACCTACGAGTAGAATAAGTACCGCTAATGATATTAAATACGACACAGTGTGTGCGTATGTTGCTTGTGAGTTGAAGAAGTACTCCTAATGATATTAAATACGACACAGTGTGTGCGAGTAGTATGTAAAGTGGGCGTTCTGGGCCACTTTTTCCACGAAATTTGTGCAAAATTTCAACAAAGTGTGCAAGCAAGGAGGTCCTGTCCCAGAGGCCACCCCCTCCTTGCTTGCACACTTTGTTGAAATTGTTGCACAAATTTCGTGGAAAAAGTTTCCCAGAACGCCCACTTTACATACTACTTTATACAGTGCTGCCAAAATTGTCACTAGACATTCTTACACCTAAAAATCCAAAAGTGTGAACCTATTAGAGAAATGATTATTATACTGTATATCGATCTCTTCCACTATGGATTATATATCGTACCTCCCGATGGAAATCTTGACTGAGATCGTAGAGTATGCAGGCCCAGAACCATTCGCAAGCATCGCAAGGACATCGAAACACCTAAACGGTGCCGCATCTCTCGTGCGCTACAAAAACGTAGACCAAGAGTTCCGTAAACGAGTACTCACTTTCGGTCTTAGGTCTACTCGTAATGACAACGATCGAGACAATTTGGCTAGGACTTTCGGTATTTCCGCAAACTACATCGATGATAGCTTTCCTCTTGTCTACGCCAGTGAATATGGTAATCTTAACGTTATTAAGTGGCTCATTAAGCACTTATGGTTCGATAAAATGGGTGGACACACCGATTACGTTCTATGCGCTGCCTGTAAGGATGGCCGTCTTGATATCGTTAAGTGGCTCACTAAGCACTTCCAGTTCACCGAAGAGGATAGAGCCGTCGGGTTTGCTATACTAGATGCCTGTAGGAATGGCCATCTCAATACAGTTAAGTGGCTCATTCAACGCTTTCAGATAACCATAGAGTATGAATACGCCCATCATGCTCTACTATGCGCCAGTAGCAATGGTCATCTTAATACCGCTAAATGGCTCGTCGAGTGGCTCGTTAAGCACTCCCAGCTCACCATAGTGGACGAAAACGCTCTACTAGATTACTACATAAATGCTTATGCCGCCACATAGGATCTCTCGCAACATCCAAATTGTCCCTAGGCATTCTTGCACCTAAAGATCCAAACTTGAGCAACTGTTAGAGATATCATTAGTATACCGTATATCGCCACCTATGGTATTAGTATACATTCTCTACTCCACGATATTAGCTTACGTTGTTATCTCCACCCATGGTACTAACATACATTCTCTACTTCACGATATTAACGTATGCTGTTATCTTAGTACGTATTAATACCACACAGATTAGACAAGTGCGTATGATTGAAGAACCTCAACGTAGACGCCACAACTAAGATACCAATTAGACATATAACATATATAGGTATATTGCACGATGATTGAGACAAGAACTTGCGATTGGTTGATGCGAGGAAAGACCACGAAATGTATAAGTAAGTGTTCAAAGACGTCAGAGTATTGCTCTCAACATAACTTCCAGATAGGAAAAGGATGTGCCATATTCGTTCCATGTTTGACGTGTGGTCGAGGCTGTCGTACTATTCACGAACTTTGTGCAAAATGTGGTGCACCTCAACGCCGTACCATTCGCAATAAGAAGAACCTTGATAAGAAACTAGCTAACGAGTCGGCGAATATCACGTGTTCAAATGTAGTAGAATCGGAGAAAGATCTAAATGTAGCGGAATCGGAAAAAGATCAAAATGTGGTGGACATTAACGATCTCGATAATGCATTGGATGACCTCTCCATCGGTGAGAAAGATCTAAATGTGGTAGAATCGGAGGATAAGTAGAAATCACGATACGAAAAAAAAAAAAAAAAAAAAAAGAATGAAGAGAAATTGTTATGCGACCTCTCTTCATTTTTTTATTTTTTTTTAAAAAACAAACAAACAATTAGACAATTGACAGGCACATGGTATACGACTAGTATGGATGATATTATCAGATTATTTGGTCCAGAAATTTGTGCAAGCCTACATATCAAACCATTGTCGCATATCAAACCATTGTTACATATTAACACCGGTGAAACATGTTCCGAATGTCTATGCCCGATGGAAATGCAAGGAACGGAATTCATATGTCCCACCTGTGGTCTTGTTTCCGAGACTGAATCATGTGAAGAAACAACTATCGATCTTACTACTAGGTTACGCATAGTAGGGCCGGATAGCTTTCGGTATCAACATGATCTAGACCGCGCAAAACCAAAGCAAAGCGATAACACGGACCTGCAACGACGAACGCTCCTACAAGAACTACGAGCATACAACACTATTTACAAACAAAGTTATGACCTATCGTTCCCTATGAACACGTTAGGAATCGTAGCCGACGCATTTATCCAAGTAATGAAAGTTCATCCCAAGCGTAGCGATGCTAAGATATATATTTTAGCTGCTCTACTCTACCATGCATGCATACAATGTGGGTTCGTACGAACTAAAGGTGAGGTTGCTCGCTTCATGCAACTAAGCAACAAAAGCATCCATAGCGGAGAGGTCTTTATAGTCGTTCTCTGTATGACGACGATAAGATCGATGTAGACTTGGATGCCGATCGCATAGTTCCTCACATTGCAACGACTTTCCTTAAACTCGATCCTCAAGGAGTACCTAGGGACGTTCAACGAATAGTCCATGAGGTTGTTACTACAGCGATAGAAAACAATATAGGCCCCAGATCAATACTTAAGACGAAAGTCGTTGGAGCAAGTTACGAGGTGCTACTCGTTTAGGATCGTCTATGTCTCTTAACGATGTCGTTAAACGATGTGACGTATTTGGAGGTGCGGTCAAGCGTTTTGTCAAGGAGTTGCTTTCTTACCATTCCTACTTTGAGCCAATCTACACTAGACATGGGCTAACTAGCAATAGGACTTAACGAAGTGAAAGTGAGAGCCATGTTCGTTCCCTTCATAGGAAACATCGATTCTTACCCCACTAAGCTGCCAAGTTTTTCTCGCATTTCCTTTTGCACTTCTTGTTTGAGTTCGGCTCGAACCCGATCCGGACTTTTTTCACCTATGGAAGTCTCTCGACGAATTTCAGACCTCATGATCTCATACTTATTTGCTTCGTTCAGGATGAGACTGTATTCGGAGTCGGATATGTTTTCATCGCGTAGGGCCTTCGATACTAGATCGCGAATCGTATCGATTTTCGCCTTTGCCAACATAGTCGTCCTTTCATGTTTAGAAACCTTCATTCCTAACTTCTTAGCTCCAAGGGTCGTAGATGCCGAAATTAATCCACATAGCCCACCAATAACTCCAAGTGGTAGACCAATCACTATTCCAACCCCAGTCAACGCTGCGCCCAATCCAGATCCAGATAAGATCACAGATAGACCTCCCGCCACCACTGCGATACCATGAACTATTCCTTGAGAACGTGCATATTTCTTGCGCACACCTTCGTAGTGCCTTTCTTGAACTTCTATGTCCGAAAGCGTGTCTCGGATCGTTTGCAGTCTAAAGTTCTTTCCAGTGTCACTAGCAATCGGTGGATAGATACTTGGTGCTGATGGAAACGGTTGAATCGAATCGCCTTCCATTGTACGTTATACATATAACTTACTCAAGCTTCAACACGTACAGTATGGGTCGACCCTGGAAGTCTATCAGATTGCCTTTCTCATCGAGAATTGTCAGACGAAGACTGCTTTGTATCGTACCTAGAGCTTTGACATCTAGAGGTTGTAGTGAGGCATACGTCGTTTTCACAAATCTATCGCCTCGGATATGTATTCTACTTAGGACTTTAGATTGCTTTCAATCTTGAATCGAGAATCTGGAATCCACCACGTCGCAGCAGATATACGCTATGTCGATTTCATCTTGGATGGACACTTCGTGCGAACCTACTTTTAGTCGCGTAGCGATCCCATCTTTATTAATACCCATCAGTTTGCAGAGGTTTCCACTAAGTAGGATCGATTGCTTGACTTCTAGGTTCCAAGCCCTCCTATGATGGGGTTTCTCGATTTTTATGATGTTAGCACTAACTGCAGGCGCAAAGAATTGTCGAAGGCTCGCCATAGTGTGGTTTCCCTTAGGAACATCGTACGGAAACCCTAGACCTTCGGTAGACCACCAGAAGGTAGCATTCTCTGCTAGGTTCCACCAACTATTCTCAATAGTGACCTCGACTAGTGAAACGTTCTGTATGAGAATAGGGTTGTCGAAGTAGACAGTATGGTCGGCCAATGTTGTGGTGATATATAAGAGAACCATCTTATATGTTGAAGGTATAACTATATGTATGTATAGCTTCAACATGACAGATGCATGGCGGCAGTTCAAGTACCTATTTCCTAATGCCGTACTTGGTTGGTTCGAATCTACTTCCGATAATGTTAATTTCATCGATCGGGGAATGTCTCATCGCGTGTTCACGGAGGAAGGGCCTCCTACTAAGACGGGAGGTGGTAAATTGATGGGGTGGCTCGGTCGCACTGGTGAGGCTCTAGATGTAGCACTTGGTGGTAAGTCAGTTTACGAGAGCGTAATATTCGCACGGGAACACGAAGGTCTTTCCAAACACAATTGGATAGAAGAAAACGATAAGATCGCAACGTTGAATGCAGATCTATTAGCGAAGTTCAAGAAAAGATACCCACATGCAGATCTTCACAAGTTCTATGCCTCTACGGAAGTGAACGGTCCAGGCAAATATTCGACGAGTATTTGGTTTCGAGATGGAGATTCTAGCTATGTCGTTTACGGCGATGATGTCTCGAAGTTACCTACTACGATTCAAAAACGCATCGATAATGCGTTGTGGGATGTGCATAGAGGTTTCCCATCTACGTTGACCCTAGATAGGAGTGCGAAATATCCTATTACAGCAGTTCCTTTTACCGAACCGGCACAAGATATCGATCTCACTAATCTATTGATATATGTCACCCTAAAGGAGACGTTCAAAGTAGGCGTTCCAAATATATTCAAGGAGATCGTTGTAAAGCATACAACAGCGAAGGAGTCTCGTAGATGGTTGTCAGGTCCGGATTTCAAATACTGGCCTCAACAACTTAATTTTGCAACGTGGTGTGCAACTTCCGGATGTGGAGTATCGTTGTTTGACCCCACTTTCAAAACGTATCCACCAGTCGTCCAAGGGTTCCTACGATTCCATGTTTATTTCACAATACGAAGAATTCTGCATGAACTTGGTGGTGCTCATGGAGTTCCTTTACCTGGTGACTCTAATTTCAAGAAAATGGATAACCTCTATAACAAATCAGCTCTTGAGAAATTGTGCATCGAATTCGGTATATCTCGAACGCCAGACTTCCGATGGCACGGAGGTAGGAATCACGGATTAGGAGACGTATTCCTTTTGTATGATGATGGCTACAAGAACGTCCACGTAATCCGAGGCTACGACAAAGAAGCAGACACATGGCCCAACCACAATAACTTATTTGCAGACGAGGGAGGCAGGGTGGACAAGGGCGATCTAGTATCCTTTATTCGGAACGACGAACACGAAGGAAAGCAATACAATTGGTTTACGCCACCAATCGGAAAGGGTTTGACAGATGTTGGATTGGGTAGGTTGAATAGATCTGTCGAGGCTTTTGGATATTGCATACTTGGTGCACAAGCGGATCTGAACGAATCCATCATAGATAGCCATAACGTCAAAGAAAAGTTTAAGAGCTTAGTCGAAGGCGCCATTCTCGTAGACGACTTAAAGAAAAGTTACGATAACTATCTTCTTGCTATAAGTAATACGCATAAGAGGCTCGATCTAGCAATAGCTACAGGTGTGCGATTATTGCCAAGCAATCTATCGTACTATCTTGGTGAGAAAGATGGCTATATGAATCCAATCCCGAAAGCCACGAAAGATATGTCGCTAGGCGTTAACGACATCAATGCAGAAGTCAAAGGACGCTCACCTCTTCCTATGGAAGGACCCTCGGATAAGAAATCGGTGTCACCTCCTCCTATGGAAGGACCATCAGATAAGAAATCGATGCCGCCTCTCGAGACGCACAAGAAACAAGGTTCTGTACAAAAGGCTGCCCCACAACATGAGATTAATCTCGCAGTGACATCCATTGCTGCAGCTGGAATTGCATGGATGTTGTTTCGTTAACGTCGTTTGTATTGCACCACTACGAAGACCACTGCTGCTACGATTAACAACCAAATGTTGTTTGCTAAGACTCCAACAACGTCAGCAGCCATACTGAATATGAAATTCGCAATTGGTCCAATCATCTTATGTAGAATCTCTTCTAACTTTTTACCTATTGCTTTTAAGGCTTTGACAGTTGTTTTAGCAGCTGCTTTGGCAGCCTCTCCAACTCCCGGTACTATCGCAGGAACTGCCTTTGTCAGATTGGAAACTATTACGCCGATCACAGTACTTACCGCAGCTACCACGCTAATTATACTGACTCCATACTTCTTGAAGATGATTCTTATACGATCCCTAAGTGGCATCCGTTCTGCCAGGGCTTCTCCTATTCGTTCTAGGTCTGCTTGCTCCTCCTGATCGGTCCTTATTTCGTTAGTAGCATTCTCTTTCTGAGTTTCAGTAGACGTAGGGTCTTTGAGTATTCCTACATTCCGTTCGACCCTCTCACTCAATTGATTTTCAGCTACTATGACTTGATTTACCATTTCTTCCCTCGGAGGTCCTAGGACTTCTTTGAGACCTTTTCCAATCCTCGCATATAACTCGCCCTTCGTGGTGGTCAAGGGGATAGGTTTATTTTTGCTTCCATACTCGTGGATAGCTACTCTACCGTCAGACATGGTTGCCATCTCGAGATAGCCACCTCGAATTCTCACATCTGGATATCGTTCCCAGACGTCCTCAAACATCCCCTGTTTCGCAGCGTCTGATAAGTCTTGTTTGAAGACCACGTTTCTAGCGCTGAATTTAGGAGGTTTCTCATCTTCCAGATCTTTCATGATTCTTTGCTGTCTAGAAGCGTTCGATTCCGGATCCGCGATCGAATCTATGTAATCATTCATAGAAAACGAGGTTTCCTGATCCTTTGGTCTAGCATCTTCTGGGGTGTAGTTGCGTCTGGTTTTCATTGGGACCATTTCTCCTGACTCTTCTGGAAACGTCATCGCTTTCCACTCCTCCACATCGATAGCGTCGTCATCATCGTAATCTTTTCCAGCTTCATCAGTTCTTTCCTCATACCTCCCCTCAGAGGCCATGTTAGACATAACTATATATATATAGTTATATTCAACATGATCTCATCAAAGTTGGATCCCACACAAGCACGAAGAGAGCCTCGTGCACTCAAGGCTCCGCGAGACTTGTATAGGAAAACTTTCACTCGATCATCTGCCAATCCAGGTGAGACTCTATATGTAGAAGTCCTAAAGCTAGAAGAAGGTGTAGTACTAGTACCTGGTAGCTTAGCGCTATTGGGTGACATCGTACTATCTAGTGGACATGCGAATAACAGAGTCGTTTCGAATGTTGGACGCTGCTTGGTCATGCGTAGAATCTGTAGGATGGGAGCTGAAACAGTAGAAGACCTTGTCAGGCCAGGCCTTCTACAAACGTACTACGATGTATACCTATCTACGCAGGAGAGAGAGTCTAGAGTACAACAAGGCATTCAATCAGAGAACGTAAACAAGCTACGATCGAAAGCTGGTGACGCAAGTACTTCGTCTGCTGCAGACAACGCGCTCCTAGCTGCATGTGGTTCCAAGTATAGGATTCCCTTAGATGTTGACATTCTGACACAACATGGAGTTCTATATCCATATGCCTTAGAAAGTACCATTACATTCGAGTTGACTCTAGCGCCTGCCAACGAGGTCGTAATTGGATCGGATACGACGAAGATAGGTACGTACCAACTTACCAACATCCAACTAGAATACGAAGCAATCAGGGACGGAACGCTGGCTAGTAGTGCACTTCACAAATACGAAATAGGTGCTGCATTCCTATACAACTACGCTGTTCACTTCAAGACAGTATATATCGCTAAAACGTCCGATACTTTGATATCTCAAAACGTTAACGTTCCACGACGATCCTTTGCTGGACTTCTACTATTCATAGATCCACCTACCATTGGCACGCGAGATAGTGAAGCATTCTCGAATCCCGATATTTCGAAGGTAGAAGTAGATGTCAACGGGATTCCCAACAGACTCTTTCCAAGCGGCATGCTTCCCCTAGATTTCTGGGAGGCTGCAAGAGGCTGGTTTGGTACACCCCATACTTCCATGACTCCAAAGAAGTTCTTTGAAAATAGATTCTCTATCCTAATCGATTGTCGCACAGCAAAGGATTCCACCGTTCATGGTGATGGATTGGCACAAACCGGCAGTGGAAAGGACATCGACATTCGCATACATAGAACTGCGAAGGGAAGTGGAAATGTGAAAATGCACATCTATGTCCTTGCGGATGCTCAGGTCACGATATTGAACAGATCTCTGCAGAGTATATCATACTGATGGATTCTCTCGTAGAGCACGTACCGTTCAACGCACTCATAGTCGGTCCGACGAATTGTGGGAAGACTGCGTTTCTCATAGAACAACTTCGTGGATCATTTCGTGGTAAGTTCGATTACATAGTACTGATTTGTCCTACGTATGCCCACAACAAAACTTATCGTGGATTTGCAAATCGAGATCCTCGTTTCTTCGTCATGTCACCACCGCAGGATGCCATCAATGCCGCGCTACGAGTTTGTTCCACCTTTTGGGCAGGAACCAATACTCTTTTGATACTCGACGATTGCGCTGCATCGAAGGATGTAAAGCTGAGAACCGATAAGCTCGTGGAGATGGCCTTTTCCGCTCGTCACTTAGGCATTTCTATTTGGGTGTTAACTCAACAGTATAAAAGCATATGCAAACCTTTTCGAGAAAACGTGGCGGTGGTCGTGGCCTTTCATACAGCGTCAGCTCTTGATGCTAAAGAACTATTTGAGGACTACGGTGGTGGGTTGAAGGTGGATGAGAGGAAAATGTTGACCTCGGAGCTCAAGGCCCACAAGTTCGCTCGCATGTGCTTCTGTCTCCGCCATCCTTTCGAGGTAGTGTTAGAGCTCCCAGCACCTACAACATATTATCATGGATAAAGAAATACTCGAGATATTCGGTGAGGATGTAACAGGCCCACCGCCCAAATTGGAATTTTCAACCGAATTGGAGGATATCGAAGAATGGCGGGAAGAACTTAAGACCTTAGCTGTATTAGGTAAAACGAAAGAATATCTAGGACAGAATTTCTCCCTAACAGATATAACTAAACTATCTGAGAAGGACGTAAAACGTTTACATAGTAGATACCAGGCCGTAGTAGCAAATCAAATAACAGTACACTTAGTAGATGGTGTACTACGTCAAGTTACTCGCGCAGTCTCATACGTAGCTACTATAGACAACCAACAAGCACTGTTTAAGGATCTACAAGAAAACCAATTAGCCCGTCATCAGATATCTATGGCGGCTGGTCGATTAGCACTTAAACACGGTCGATTTGTAGCTCTAGCTAGTGTCTTGTTCAATGTAGCTGATCACGTAGTCATTCCTGGTGCAACTGTTGAACCTTCACATATACCTACTATATCGAAGCAAGATGGAAGGACAGACGGATCAGATAACTGCGAATCCTCCGACGACTACACCAACTAAGGTAAAAAACCCAAAGCGCGTTGCAGCAGGAAAATTAGCTTGGGAGAAGGTCACTGCCCGTGCAAAAGAAGCTCAAAGGATGGAGATAGAACGTGAAAATGAACCGTCCAAAGAAACTGACGTAGAGAAAGGTCGGTTCGAAAACCTGACTATCCTCGCAGTCATCGGTACTGGCGCTACATTGTTTGGCACGTACTTTGCATACAAGAAGTACGTAGATGGCAATACGCGAGCTGCCGCCGTTAGCACGATACAACCTGCAGCTCCGGCAAAGCCAACGGCACTAGACATGGAGTAACACTTAGAGACTAGAGACCATACTTATATATGTCGAGATGGATAAGAAATTGATGAAGACGGCAACCGATGCATCTATAATTGTTGGACTCGCTTCTGGTATTGGGTGGATCGTAAAAAAGACTACCAAGGAATCTATGCTTAGCGATCCTTCTTCTTCCCTAGTGAATTACGCAAAGTGGACTGCCGTGATACTTGGTAGCTTATACGCGAAACAATATCTTGAGAAAGAAAAGATCATACCGTAATGGCAGCAGCAATTGGAATGGCCATTTTCGGGGCTATCTTGAATGCAACGGCATTTACTGGTGGTGGTATACTAGCTAGAATGATTGGAAAGGGTGATGTAGATGCAGAACGAAAGAGACACAATAAGGCCCTCGAAAAGCTAGAACATGAAATAACAGCGCGTAAAAACGAACGTCAAAGACTATACGACTATATACAAAAGCAGGAAGATCTCGAACGCGACGCACGCAACGCTCAAAGAGATACCAACGAAGCCTTAGTGCAATCCGATAAGTTACGTAAGGCGATAAAACGGCTCAAAGAGATGAAAGAGATGAAAGAACCACGCTTATCTGACTACTACCGACCCTCAAACAATCAGAAGACTGGTGAGTTGCTCTACGTTGGTGGTGGAATGCTAGGCGTTGGATAGGCTACTAGTAAATGGCTATAGAAACGTACTAGCTACTAAGCTACTACTAAGTTACTACTAGCTACTACTAAGTTACTACTAAGCTACTACTAAGTTACTACTAGCTACTACTAAGTTACTACTAAGCTACTACTAAGCTACCACTAAGCTACTACTAAGTTACTACTAAGCTACTACTAAGCTACTACTACTAAAAAAAAAAAAAAAAAAAAAAAAAACGAAAAAAAAAACGAAAAAAAAAAAAAAAAAAAAAAAAAGGAATGAGGCCTGGTTCTTATTCTTTTTTTTCTTTTTTCATCTGTTGAAGGTTAGAATGTATAGATGTATGATGGATTCTAAACTTGCGAATATCTTCTATGGTCCTATGGGCTATTGGAAAGGTCACTCTGCAATTGGCAAGCTATCGGTAGCAGCGAAAGCATCAGAAGACGCAGCTAGGAGTTGGTTGGAAAAGCAATCTATGTGGCAAATATATCTACCACCACCAAAACACATTCCACGACCGCATTGGGCTGTATCAAAACCAAATGAAGTCCACCAAGCTGATTTGATATTTCTACCACACGATCGACCTGGGCGTGGACGGAAGCTATACAAGTACGCATTGGTAGTAATCGACGTAGCTTCTCGATACAAAGAAGCCGAACCTTTGGCATCTAAAGATAGTGGTGAAGTTTCTGCGGCATTCGAACGAATCTATAAACGTAGTCCACTAGAATGGCCAAAGACGTTGCAAGTAGATCCTGGTAGAGAATTCATGGGACGTATGTCTGAAACGCTAGAACTACATGGTACGAAAGTTCAACGAGGTGAGGCTGGTAATCATAGAGCGCAAGGCTTCGTCGAACGAGCAAATAGAACTCTAGCCGAGAGATTGTTTGGGTATCAGTATGCACAAGAGATGGTACTTACTTCGGAAGGATCAGATGAGCGTAGTAGAGAATGGGTAGTTCGTTTACCAATGGTTATCAAAGCCATGAACAGTGAGGTGACTCGACTTACAGGAAAGGAGCCTTCGAATTCTGTAGTGACGCAACAAGTAGATCTAAAGACTCCTACATATTCACGCACTGTTGGCTTGAGAGAAGAGCGCCTACCATTCGACGTTCTAGTTCGATATCTTTACGCACCAGGAGAATTGGAAGGGGGTGAAAAACGTAGAGCTACTGATCCTGTGTGGAGTTTACAGATATACGTTATTTCGCGAAGTGTAGTATCTTCGGGACAGCCTGTGCTGTACTACCTTGCGAAGCAAGAAGGGGAGAAGGACGCACCCAAACGTGGATTCGTTCGTGAAGAGCTACAAGTTGTTCCTAGGGATACGGAACTACCACCAAGAGGTATTCTATTCGTGCCTAGTTTAGCAGCTCGTAAATGAAATCATCCATGTCTAAGTCTTTATGTCCATAGGCTAATGTATCGATTCCATTATTATGGATCCAACGCTTGGAGTCGAATGGTGAAAGGGATACCTTATTAATGTGCTGCCCATAGATGTGGTGGCCTTCCGATCGTAGTACATCCATCCCATGCCTGAAGGTCTTCTTAGCAAATAGCGACTCTTTGTACTGCTCGTGGCGGATGTGCTTCTTTACAACTACCTTGCGGATGCCTTTAGCCTTCCTTATGCTTTTCCCATCAGCCTCTAGGATAGAATACATCTTCGGTCGAAGACCTACATACTCGGCGATTGGGCGCCCGGCACACTCGTCCTTCATCTTTCCAAGGACTTTCTTGTTCGCTGTGCTATGTAGTGGATGCTCCTTAGGGTAGTCAGATGTGTCGTAGAGATCTTCGTGGGCAGCCATGTCGGCATACACATCGTCTGTCTGGATCTCAAGTAGTAAACTGTCTGTGTCTGTATAGACTAGCTGGCATCGGTCTCCATACTGTCCAAGCAGTTGGTTGTAATAGAAGTCGTACATCAGATGCTTTGAGAGGTCAAGAATGCTCATCCCCACGTAGACTGGGCGGTTCAAAGTTAGTCGACTCTTATGCATATGCAGGGCTGCCAGATCGTCATCGAAGATGTTTGCCCGTGCGAAGGTTGGGCTAGCAATCAGACGTCCAAGTTTGTCCTCTTCGCTGGCACGCACTAGATCGACATTTACACGCTTGCGTAAGTTCTCCATGGTTTTGCCGAAGACGCTGTTGTTCATCAACTTGTACAGGTCCTTTTCGAAGTCGCTCGTAGCCAGTTTACGAAGGTCAGTGTTCTTTCGGATATAAGGCTCCATCCATGGACTTTGGTCAAATCGTAGCGCTCTGTGAATCTTCTTGAGATGCATGCCTAGGGATAGGTAAAGCTGTAGATTGCGGTAGTGGAGTACGTATCTCTCTTTGTCGTGGAGGTTTGGCACAAGCTTTTCAACCTCTATCGACGTACCTTTGAGGTTGCGCTGATATTCGGACATCCACTCCTTTGGGACCTTCATGCGCTCTGGTGCTAGCGGATAGGCATTGTGAGCGTTGTGGAGTTCTTGTGGGTATTCGAGATCCACCTCTAGTATGTAGCCCTTAGGGTCGTCGGATGGGTGGTCCACTATGGTATTGGTGAGTCCTTGAAGGTACTCTACCCACTCAAAGCCTCCCATTGGTAGTGGCTGACTCATCGCCCATCCATATAGGTTGTTGGCATCGAGGTACTGGATGTACGTCGTGGGCTTGGATTGGTCATGGCACTCAACCAGAGGATTGTTGGCCTTGGCATGTCTCTTCGATACCATGGATATTCCACCACGTAGGCCTTTCTCTACGAAGAGATGCTGGTCATAGTCCACAAGCAGCTCGAGCTCCACACCTGTAGCTTTCAAGAGCGCATCCCAAGAGAGACCAGGGCTGGTGTAGTAGTGTGCAGGATCCAAGCCATACTGACGTAGACACGTTTTCCGAAAGGTCTCAAAGACATCTGCCAGAAGAAGCACGTCGGTTCGGAGATATAGGTCGTGGTAATCTCCCATGTCTTCGCAGCCGAAAGTTCTCCAGACCTTTTGAGCGTGTTCGTAATCCTCATCTGAAATGCCTTCAGCTGATAGCTTGCTGTAGAATTCGGCTTGTGGTGGGAGTGGATCTGCAAACCGATCCCAGCTATCCATATACTCATACGGATAGATGCCTTTTCGCAAAAGCAGGCGTTGCCGCTCTACACTAGGCTCATACAGAGCAGTAATCTGGAAGGCTTCTGGCTGGTTGGCTGACACCAGCTTGTCTAGGGATGCTAAGAGGAATTGAGCGCTGTCGATGAATCGCAGCTGGTCTAAGGAGAACGATATGTACTTCTCCGTGTTGTTAGGGATACACGTGATCTGCCCCTTCGTCTTGGAAATAGCCTGCATTATTAGATGTGAGTCGTAACCACGCAAGTTGTGGAATACGACTGGTATGGTCGTGGTTTTGGGGTTCAACCGCAGCTTGAGGTTACAAGCATTGTGGGCTGCGCCTCTGTACTTGCCTGTGATGTGGCAATGGTCGCGAACTGAGTCACCGTAGAGTGGCTCCTCACACACATGGCAGATTGTGGCCGTATCGTGGGCAATCCAATTCTCTGAGGTCATCCGTATTGCCTTGGGGGTCATCAAAACTACTTTGATTCTAGATTCTTCTCGTTGCATTGCCTCCAGGAACCGTTCTGCGGCATCCCGACCTCTGTAAACGACTGGAGGCTCTGTATGACCATCGCATCGCACCACGACGTAGCCAAAGCCACAAGCCACATGGTGTTGCGTGTTCTTAGTGTTGCTACTTGTGGGATCCAACTCTGATCCTGCGATCTTCGTTGTCAAAGCCTCGAAATCTGCATAGATAACGTACGGAGCTGGTAGCTGTCTGTGGTGGTTTTTGAAGGAGAGCTTGTTTTCACCCTCTTTAGGCATTTCCACTCTCACGGCGGTTCCCCCTACACCTTGACACTCGGGCTTGTGGGCTTCGAGGAGGTCTTCTCGGCAGTACCCATGTAGGCATCGCTCGCAAAAGTGTTTCCTACCGTGGTGTTTGCTATGATTGTAAAGGAGGCGGTTCAAGTCCTTGATCCAGGTATAGTGGTACTTTCCGGACTCCTCTATGAGCAGCACGTTGATGTGTGGGATGTCCCCACATTGCTCGCTAATCCTATAGACCACCACCACACCTTTCTCCCAGCCGAAGACATTGATTGCTAGGTCGTTTTGTTTCTCAACCCGGCGAATCTGCGATATGGGTGTTGGTGCATCGACTCCTGTAAAGTCTAGGCCGTCGTCTATAGGATACCTAGATGGTCTGTATGCATGTCCTCCGTGAAGAACTGGAAATAACGATGACCGCAGAGCCCATCGTAGACAGTTATCATCCTTATTTCGAACATTCACCACGGCTTTCTTATTTGCAACTTCCAGAGGTAGTTCTATGAAGGATCCACCTCTCAGAGGTTGGTAGAGAGCGATGTTCAGATAGAGCAGGATGATGTTGTCGACAACCCATCCAGAGCCTCTATTCGTCCACTTCTCGAGACGCTCTAGAATGGTTGGGATGACTCTGTCTAAGGCCTCACGAATCTCGTCGGTCTGCATGACAACCTCCTGATTGTGGCGCATCGTAGGGTCAGTAAACTCGTTGCTACCGTCCGGATGGTCCTTCCGTAGCATCACCTTCAGAGCGAGTTGGAACTTCACTCCACGTAGGTCGTCGACTTCTTCCACCAACTTCTGATGAATATCGTGACGGACACCATCTAGGAAGGCCCTTGGGTCAACGCCTAGTTCGTGGCCTATGGGAACGTCCATCTGCCACCCACGTAGATACTTACCGATGGTCCTATGGGTTCGCTCGAATGTGAGGTGTTCCATATTGGGTGGTTTATATATCTTAGTAAATCTATATGTTAAAATGGTTATACGATATTGAGTAAATGTGTGTGTGTGTCTAGTTTTCGTTAACGATGGGTTTAGGGCGGTAGGTAGGACAGTTCTTCTTCTAGGTGTAAGAATGTCTAGTGACAATTTTTGGCAACACTCGTATAAGGAGGTACGACATATTATCCATAGTGGAAGATATCGATATACAGTATAATAATCATTTCTCTAATAGGTTATCAAGTTTGGATTTTAGGTGTAAGAATGTCTAGTGACAATTTTTGGCTGGGCCTGCATACTCTACGATCTTAGTCAAGATTTCCATCGGGAGGTACGATATATAATCCATAGTGGAAGAGATCGATATACAGTATAATAATCATTTCTCTAATAGGTTCACACTTTTGGATTTTTAGGTGTAAGAATGTCTAGTGACAATTTTGGCAGCACTGTATAAAGTAGTATGTAAAGTGGGCGTTCTGGGAAACTTTTTCCACGAAATTTGTGCAAAATTTCAACAAAGTGTGCAAGCAAGGAGGTCCTGTCCCAGAGGCCACCCCCTCCTTGTTTGCACACTTTGTTGAAATTTTGCACAAATTTCGTGGAAAAAGTGGCCCAGAACGCCCACTTTACATACTACTGTGCGTATGTTGCTTGTTCTTATCTCATGCCTACTAGTAGAACAAGTACTGCTAATGATATTAAATACGACACAGTGTGTGGGTATGTTGCTTGTGAGTAGAACAAGTACTGCTAATGATATTAAATACGACACAGTGTGTGCGTATGTTGCTTGTGAGTAGAACAAGTACTGCTAATGATATTAAATACGACACAGTGTGTGCATATATTGCTTGTGAGTAGAACAAGTACTGATAATGATATTAAATACGACACAGTGTGAGGGTATGTTGCTTTTGAGTAGAATAAGTACTGCTAATGATATTAAATACGACACAGTGTGTGCGTAAGTTGCTTGTGAGTACTGAACAAGTACCGCTAATGATATTAAATACGACACAGTGTGTGCGTATGTTGCTTTTGAGTAGAACAAGTACCGCGAATGATATTAAATACGACACAGTGTGTGCGTATGTTGCTTGTGAGTAGAACAAGTACTGCTAATGATATTAAATACGACACTGTGTGTGCATACGTTGTTTTTGAGTAGAACAAGTACCGCTAATGATATTAAATACGACTCGGACACAGTGTGTGCATATGTTGTTTGTGCTTTATGTACTAGAGAAAACCTGACTTAAGACGTGATAATTAATTAACTCACAGCATTATGTCTTCAAGGTGTAAATGATTAATTTATTCGGATTAAGTTGTTTCCTTATAAAATAAATAAGCAAATGAAGATCCGCGAACGGAGTACAAGACAATGATATCAATGTTTGATCTTTATTGATGTGGTGCACTTTTCAAAGTGTCGATTCTAAAATCTTAGCGGATATTTGATGTTGAAGCCGCTTCCTTTTTGGTTTTATTTTTTCTGATTCAGCATTTAGACTGAACTGGCCCGCAAATATCATTGATTTACTACATGACATGAAAAAGTGACAGGAATAACATCCTCAAGCTCGTACCTAAGTCTTCTTCAATATCAGAAAAAAGTAAAAACAACAAAATATAAAATATAAACGGCCGCATCCTCCTTTTGTTTAAATCCGGACGATAAACATGTTTTTTTTACTTGGCCTTAGCTCTCATCTAAAAGTTATTTTTAAATACTACTAAATATTACTTTCAGATATTTTGCTGGCATACCCAAAAGTTATTAAACTCAATGATGACTTAAGGACTAGATTTTTAAATGTATTGTAAATACCGTTTATCGAAACTCTCTTGCATGCAGTCTGAGACTGAATTATCGAGCATGATATTTACATAATAAGAATCAATAGGTATCTAACTACATCAACTACGTACAAGTACTAGATAAAGAATGAGCGGACGATTTTAAGTTTATGAGATTTACAAACTTGAGCATGAAAGGCGCATGCGTCAAATTTTCATAGTTAATGAGATGCAAAACTGATTTAAACAGAACAGAGTCTCGAATAACGTACTTTTCCGGTGAAAGAAAGGCAAAACTCATCTTACTCGTTCAAGATTAAATTACTCTAAATGCTTTTGTCCCCGTTTATTGCCCCAATCACACCAGCTCTTAGTAAATTGTCGGTTATTTATTTGTCAATACCTGGTCATGCGGTAAAATAAACTTTCGCCTTTCCGTGAGCGTGCAGTGTTCATGCCGACTTCTTCATCCGATTTCAGAAGATGACTTTCGACTAATACGTGTTTTCTGTTTCTATAAAAGGACCGAAATATACTACCTCATTTCAGGATAATCTTATGACCAGGTATTGCTTTATTGAGTGGTCTATCAGGCGTTCTGGAACTGAAGCAACGGCTGCTCTAAACTTCAGCCGGGCCCGCGTGTACTCGCTCGTTCGCGGTTGTTGCACAAAATGTACTTAATAGAACTTCGGATCTGTGGGTAGAATAGGTATATTTCACATTTCCAAAGCTATTTATCATTAATTGCAAGATACTACTCAAGGTAGTGAAAGCAGTTTCAAGTACTTACTATGTTTCAGTCTGTTTAAGTTTCTTGAGGCGGGAAGCATAAACATTCAATGATTTCCTGCGAATAATATATCCGATCGCAGTCTGTCTTGCATTTAGCATATAACCAGTGCAAAATTTAACGTTGAACTGTGATTGATAAATTCTCCAGTTGAACCCCAGACCCCTTTTATAAGAGATGTCAAGTTAACACTGTATTACAAAACTTGTTCTGGTAACTTGGTATCGTATTCCCGCGCGGGAAGAAGTATGGTATCAGAGCGAAGCCAGTTGTCGCAGAGATCGCAAAATTGGAGCCGGTCTTTCTGTCATACCGCACTGTTGTGTACTTTTGTGTCATTAAGAAATTAAAGTTATTTTCCGCCATCGACTGTAGATATTTCACTTCCTGTGACAAGCTGCACCACTAGCCTCGCTTTGATGCCTTTATGAATGACGTCATTTTGAAAACAAAGAGTTTCAACACCTGGGCCTGGTTGCTCGGAACAAGGGTAATGGGAACAAGTGGGTAAGCGAAATGTAAATAGAAGGCTTCGTTTAAATCAAGGCTAAAATATATCGAATTCCTCTCCAAGATGGCTGACTTCCGCTCTGGTCCGATCCACAATGCAATGCGTCGTATGACGGAGTTAATCGATCTGGAGAACCTTGAGGGTTACTTTGAGGAAATCTTATTGGAAACCAAACGAGACAATGAATTCGATACACTGCCCGAAGACGAAACGCCCCCTACCTGCAATGACAGGTAGGTGTTTGAAAGAAAATGCAACGTATATTATTAATAAACAAAGAATATGAAAAAAACTGATTCTCTACGAAAACTCTACGAAAACTATCACCAACTTCTCCTCCCGGGAGCATACAACCCAATCCAACCCCTCCCCTCCCCCTCCATCTAAGAAAAATCAAACCAATCTCTCCCAATTTCTAATGGTTCCCCTTAACTGACATAGAGCTGATAATTTACTAGCTCTTTGTTATGACCGTTAGTTGGCTTGTCTCCAAAACTTTGCCAACGTTGAGATAGTTTTTGAGATATTTAGAACATTTTTGGAGAATTTCCGGGAACATATTTCGGCCATTTTTCGAGATATTTGTAGCTAAGCCTACCCCAAGCTTTGGTGTATAATATGCAATTTATACTAATTTAAAATGCCGCTCGAATACGGGCAGATAACATAATCGGACTCTCATTTTTCAAATTGCTTTCGTTCAAATTCTATTTTTTAAACGGAATAAGGGACGTTGGGTTGGGTTATCATTATTGACGAATAGTCCAATTCGTGGTTCTTGACCGCCATTTTGGAAGGTAACCAAGCCTGTGGTGGCATTGAGGCTGGAGTTGAGACAGCTTATAATCAGATTCTATCCATATTCATAGAAAGAGGGTTTGTATCAGTGCCTGGTCAACTTCATACTCCATGGCTTGTATCTAGTTAACATGATAATCACAATCTATCCATATTCATAGAAAGAGGGTTTGTATCAGTGCAGGATCAACTCCATCTTCCATGGCTTGTATCTAGTTAGCATGATAATCACAATCTATCCATATTCATAGAAAGAGTGTTTGTATCAGTGCAGGGTCAACTGCAGCCTCCATGGCTTGTATATAGTTAGCATGATAATCACAATCTATCCATATTCATAGAAAGAGGGTTTGTATCAGTGCAGGGTCAACTTCATCCTCCATGCGAGGCTTGGTTACCTTTCAGGAATTGGACTATTTGCCAGGTCGTGTTAATCGGGGATTTGAATTGGGACCTAAACAGACAAGGCCGGCAAGGAAGCTAATTTTCAAGATTTTTTCCACTTACTGGGGGTTCAGAAATCCACTTCCTCCACGAAAGATGAGTCGAGATGATTTTGAATAACATTTGCATAATGTTGTTGCCTCTTTAATAAGCTCTGTCGGGTATTACAGGCAGCAGACATACACTTGTCATGTTTTAACATTTATCTTTTAGAATAAGAGTATTGTATTTGAGAGAGCAAAAAAACAGTTGGCTTTGTTTTTCAAATAATCTCATTGACGTTGCAGGAAGAAATATGACTTACTCTAGTCAAATCATGTAGAAATAATATAACGAAACTGGTGACATGGGATATATTAACCCCACAAACATCCAGCAGTAAGTTCATTGCTTTGATTTTACAGAAGAGGATCTCAATCTCACGTCATTACCATCCAGTCATACACGAAAATCTGCTTCGATAGTACCGAGTAAGTATTGCAATTTCTAGTATGACGTATGTATCTTATTTTAAAATATCTCAATGTTACGTACGTTTTCTCTCAACTGTAAGAAAGAGCTTTTGGAAGGGGAAGAGAAAAGGGGATATAATTTTTCGGTTTAGGAAAAGGGAAAGTCATACAGGCGCGCATCCTTAAGGCCGAGTTTATACGGGTTGGCGAAAATATCTGACTTAATTTATTTAAAGTCACTTGTGTTATTAGCAAAACCTGTTTGTAAATGCTATTTCCACCTCCAATCGTTTGTCTATCTTTCTAAAACTGTGTTTTTGAAGATTTGATTTGATTTCAGATGTTCGTTTCAGAGCCTGATCACAGGAGTACAAACTCAATGTCCCTTCTAGGCCTTGGCCTAAGATTGTTTGCCATCCAGTAAAGCCTTTCGTTACTGTAGTGATATATCAGCACGTGACTGTTCCTGTAGTGATATGTCAGCACGTGACTGTTCCTGTAGTGATATATCAGCACGTGACTGTTACTGTAGTGATATATCAGCATGTGACTGTTCCTGTAGTGATATATCAGCACGTGACTGTTCCTGTAGTGATATATCAGCATGTGACTGTTCCTGTAGTGATATATCAGCACGTGACTGTTACTGTAGTGATATATCAGCATGTGACTGTTCCTGTAGTGATATATCAGCACGTGACTGTTCCTGTAGTGATATATCAGCACGTGATTGTTACTGTAGTGATATATCAGCACGTGACTGTTCCTGTAGTGATATATCAGCACGTGACTGTTCCTGTAGTGATATATCAGCATGTGACTGTTCCCTGCTTCGTGTAAATCAACCCTACAACTTGCTTACGACTGTTACGTACAACACGGTCCCAAAATGGTGAAGGATTTACAACATTTCATGACAATCGTAGCCGAGAACAATAGAAAATGATGTACATATATTTTGACAATTTTCTACTGAGAAGGAGAGTACAGGGACGATCATTTCAAAATGGCGGACAAAGTACGCCCGCTAAAACCTAAATAAGGAAAAGAAAACCAAAAATCTAATAATCCGTTGTACTTTACTTTATTAAATACTCCCATCAGCCTCTTTTCAGCATCTAATTACAAAAGGATAATAATAATAACTGATAATAATAATAATAACAATTGAATAACATTGTCAAAAGTAGCAAACTGTTACCAGTGTTACTGCATTGAATTCATCGAGAAGCTGGCACTTGATTGCCTTAATATTGAATTGTGTTGTATCCTTAGGATCACTAGCTAAACTAGAAGTTCTCAATGAGAAGTGAGTGCTACATTCCATACTATATTCCATTGGCTGCTTCTTGGAAGACTGGTATCTTTCCTAGAGCTTTTGATATGTTGGATTTGACGCTGTGATCTTGTCGACGTTCGGCGTTTTCTGATATTTTCAATGTCTTATTCAATGTATTTCTACAGGTTTTTGAACGATGAGTTCCTCTTTAAAAGATGGTACAATCGATCTCGTTCAGAAACTCGAGTTAGACATGCACTGCAGCTGTAATTTCAAACCTGCAAATACTCAGGTTACACACTAAAACTTCAATATAATATCCAATTCATCTAATTCAACAAACTGTAAAATAAAAGCAGTACCGTTTTCATTTGGCATTTCCAAATTATTTATTGCACGCGAATTGAATACATACGTACAACTCCATGATTGAATTGACTGATCGTGAAACAGTTTTGTTTCACAACAAAGCCAACAGCGATATAAGTGCACACTGCCGATCTCTGGAGAGCTCATTAAAGGCTTCAGAACCTGGTGAATGTTCCCTCGAACTGATTGAAGCATTATTAAAGCTCAGATAGTGCATTAGTTGTAATGCAGCTTCAGAACCTGATGAATGTTCCCTCGAACTGCTTGAGGCATTATTAAAGCTCAGATAGTGCAAGTTGTAATGCAGCTTCAGAACCTGATGAATGTTCCCTCGAACTGATTGAGGCATTATTAAAGCTCAGATAGTGCAAGTTGTAATGCAGCTTCAGAACCTGATGAATGTTCCCTCGAACTGATTGAGGCATTATTAAAGCTCAGATAGTGCAAGTTGTAATGCAGCTTCAGAACCTGATGAATGTTCCCTCGAACTGCTTGAGGCATTATTAAAGCTCAGATAGTGCAAGTTGTAATGCAGCTTCAGAACCTGATGAATGTTCCCTCGAACTGATTGAGGCATTATTAAAGCTCAGATAGTGCAAGTTGTAATGCAGCTTCAGAACCTGATGAATGTTCCCTCGAACTGCTTGAGGCATTATTAAAGCTCAGATAGTGCAAGTTGTAATGCAGCTTCAGAACCTGATGAATGTTCCCTCGACTGATTGAGGCATTATTAAAGCTCAGATAGTGCAAGTTGTAATGCAGCTTCAGAACCTGATGAATGTTCCCTCGAACTGCTTGAGGCATTATTAAAGCTCAGATAGTGCAAGTTGTAATGCAGCTTCAGAACCTGATGAATGTTCCCTCGAACTGCTTGAGGCATTATTAAAGCTCAGATAGTGCAAGTTGTAATGCAGCTTCAGAACCTGATGAATGTTCCCTCGAACTGATTGAGGCATTATTAAAGCTCAGATAGTGCAAGTTGTAATGCAGCTTCAGAACCTGATGAATGTTCCCTCGAACTGATTGAGGCATTATTAAAGCTCAGATAGTGCAAGTTGTAATGCAGCTTCAGAACCTGATGAATGTTCCCTCGAACTGCTTGAGGCATTATTAAAGCTCAGATAGTGCAAGTTGTGATGCAGCTTCAGAACCTGATGAATGTTCCCTCGAACTGCTTGAGGCATTATTAAAGCTCAGATAGTGCAAGTTGTAATGCAGCTTCAGAACCTGATGAATGTTCCCTCGAACTGATTGAGGCATTATTAAAGCTCAGATAGTGCAAGTTGTAATGCAGCTTCAGAACCTGATGAATGTTCCCTCGAACTGATTGAGGCATTATTAAAGCTCAGATAGTGCATTAGTTGTAATGCAGCTTCAGAACCTGATGAATGTTCCCTCGAACTGATTGAGGCATTATTAAAGCTCAGATAGTGCAAGTTGTGATGCAGCTTCAGAACCTGATGAATGTTCCCTCGAACTGATTGAGGCATTATTAAAGCTCAGATAGTGCAAGTTGTAATGCAGCTTCAGAACCTGATGAATGTTCCCTCGAACTGCTTGAGGCATTATTAAAGCTCAGATAGTGCAAGTTGTAATGCAGCTTCAGAACCTGATGAATGTTCCCTCGAACTGATTGAGGCATTATTAAAGCTCAGATAGTGCAAGTTGTAATGCAGCTTCAGAACCTGATGAATGTTCCCTCGAACTGCTTGAGGCATTATTAAAGCTCAGATAGTGCAAGTTGTAATGCAGCTTCAGAACCTGATGAATGTTCCCTCGAACTGCTTGAGGCATTATTAAAGCTCAGATAGTGCAAGTTGTGATGCAGCTTCAGAACCTGATGAATGTTCCCTCGAACTGATTGAGGCATTATTAAAGCTCAGATAGTGCAAGGGGTAATGCAGCTTCAGAACCTGATGAATGTTCCCTCGAACTGATTGAGGCATTATTAAAGCTCAGATAGTGCAAGTTGTAATGCAGCTTCAGAACCTGATGAATGTTCCCTCGAACTGCTTGAGGCATTATTAAAGCTCAGATAGTGCAAGTTGTAATGCAGCTTCAGAACCTGATGAATGTTCCCTCGAACTGATTGAGGCATTATTAAAGCTCAGATAGTGCAAGTTGTAATGCAGCTTCAGAACCTGATGAATGTTCCCTCGAACTGATTGAGGCATTATTAAAGCTCAGATAGTGCAAGTTGTAATGCAGCTTCAGAACCTGATGAATGTTCCCTCGAACTGCTTGAGGCATTATTAAAGCTCAGATAGTGCAAGTTGTGATGCAGCTTCAGAACCTGATGAATGTTCCCTCGAACTGCTTGAGGCATTATTAAAGCTCAGATAGTGCAAGTTGTAATGCAGCTTCAGAACCTGATGAATGTTCCCTCGAACTGATTGAGGCATTATTAAAGCTCAGATAGTGCAAGTTGTAATGCAGCTTCAGAACCTGATGAATGTTCCCTCGAACTGATTGAGGCATTATTAAAGCTCAGATAGTGCATTAGTTGTAATGCAGCTTCAGAACCTGATGAATGTTCCCTCGAACTGATTGAGGCATTATTAAAGCTCAGATAGTGCAAGTTGTGATGCAGCTTCAGAACCTGATGAATGTTCCCTCGAACTGATTGAGGCATTATTAAAGCTCAGATAGTGCAAGTTGTAATGCAGCTTCAGAACCTGATGAATGTTCCCTCGAACTGCTTGAGGCATTATTAAAGCTCAGATAGTGCAAGTTGTAATGCAGCTTCAGAACCTGATGAATGTTCCCTCGAACTGATTGAGGCATTATTAAAGCTCAGATAGTGCAAGTTGTAATGCAGCTTCAGAACCTGATGAATGTTCCCTCGAACTGCTTGAGGCATTATTAAAGCTCAGATAGTGCAAGTTGTAATGCAGCTTCAGAACCTGATGAATGTTCCCTCGAACTGCTTGAGGCATTATTAAAGCTCAGATAGTGCAAGTTGTGATGCAGCTTCAGAACCTGATGAATGTTCCCTCGAACTGATTGAGGCATTATTAAAGCTCAGATAGTGCAAGGGGTAATGCAGCTTCAGAACCTGATGAATGTTCCCTCGAACTGATTGAGGCATTATTAAAGCTCAGATAGTGCAAGTTGTAATGCAGCTTCAGAACCTGATGAATGTTCCCTCGAACTGCTTGAGGCATTATTAAAGCTCAGATAGTGCAAGTTGTAATGCAGCTTCGCCTCTCGCCTCTGTGGGCCACGTGTGATTGCCGATTGCAGCGCCTTATGTAAAAGCCAATCAGAATCGATTATAAATAATCCTGCAACTACGCAGGGGGTCGGGACAAGCTTTTGGTCGCTATTATGCAGCAGGACTTAACCAGGGTTTAGTTCGGATATAACGCAGGAGACTAGTTAGCTTGATGATATGATCATCGTAAGTCATATTGGCATCAATGGTAATCCCTAGGTTCTTAGCTGACAGCACAGGTGATAGACCGGCGTTCGCCAAGAAAATCCAGTTCTTGTGGAACTTGTAGCGTTGGACGTGTACCTAATAGAAGGTGACTTGGGTTTAGCCGCATTTATCAGCAAGCTATTGGTCCAGCACCATACAGAAACTCTTTGCAGATCTTCTGTAAAGATGACGCCAGCTGCTGGCAACAATTTCGGCGTCATTAACAGAAAATAATAAATAAAGTTTGGAATCATCAGCACACGATTCCAAAGCACTGACTCGTGGTGTAGTAGGTAAATATTAAATAGAATAGGCCATAAGATGGATCGTGAGGTACGCCATGAACTGTGGGTAGTGTAATAGATACCACTGACCTATTGCGGACGAATTGACTTCTCTCTGACAGAGAGAAGACTGACTCGAATGACTGCTACTTCAGCACCAACAGCCTCGAGCTGTGATGTGACGAATTCATTAAACTAAATTAAAAGCCTTGGACAGATCCAAGAGAATAAGGGCAGTTTAAAACTTCTTGTCCATTGATTTAAGAACTGAATCAGTTATACATATGTTCGGAGTTTCAATAGAGTGAAGTTTCTTATTGCTACTTTGATGCGAGGTACAGCGCATTCTATGGTTCATGTGCCTGTGAGTTGCTTCAAGGCCATACGCTCGCATATTTTTGAGGTGGCGGATAGCAGCGACACAGGGCGATTATGTACGTACGTCCTGTCGTAAGCTAATTGCATGCAGCAGTTGTAAGTCAAAACTGCACCATGTCAATAGTCTTTAAGACACTCCTGACATTCATATTATAAATTCACATATAATCAAGGCCAATAGATGTCTTAAAATTGTTGTGCAAGAAAGTCAAGGGTACATGTAGGTCGTAGCCTGAATTTTGTGATTGTTCTCTTTCAGGGATCAACCTGGAAGAAATTCGGAGAAACCAGCGAGTACAAGTCATGCGAGCAACCAGCAGCAATGTGACAAAGCGGCAGGACGAGCTACAGGACATTCTAGCGTCCAATCAAAAGTAAAGAAAATTAGCACAGTATCAAAAGTATCAAATAAGTCAAGCCTAGAGAAAAATGCATGGAAGCAAGTCAGGAATGAAAGACCAAATATTTACAATAAGGAGGATAAACGGTGTTCTCCGCTGATCTACAAATTCTTGTTTGGAAATAACAGCGACTATAAGTGGTACAGTCTCAAAGGAAAAGGTTAGAATTGACGCAGGACAATAATTATAACATGAGAGTAACTTTTAGTAAGTAGGGAAAATCACATACGTGCGACTGCTCTTCGGGAATAATGGGCACGAGTGATGTTTTGAAAGTTTTTGTAATCCACAATACGGAATTATATGGCGGCCGTACATTAGACCACAATTCCTTGCGAGCCTAATAGTCCAAATAATACGTACCAATCCTCTCTTCTCTTCGATGATAGTGTATTGGCTAAAGCACTTGTACTGGTTTGTTTGTAATTCAACCGCGATGTTGTAATGGTTCAAAGATTTCCGCGCGCAAAGGACTGTGGGTAAACGAGCAAGCCGCCATCTTTTTGGTCACTTAGAAACGAAAAAGGAACTGGGTCGAGTTTGTAAATTCAATTTAATTATAATTTAATCAAGAAACGAACTCCATCACAAGAAAGAGCACATCGAAATTAGTAAGTTTAACGAGTTTGGTGACGTTTCGTTGGATATTTACCATGTGGTGATCGAGCTTACAAAAATAGCAAAAATAAGAGACGTTTGTATAGATTGGCTCGTGATGGAGTTCGTTTCTTAATTAAATTATAATTAAATTGACTTTACAAACTCGACCCAGTCCTTTTTTCGTTTCTAAAATGGCCAATTGCACGAGACTAGAAAACTTTCAAGACATGCATTACGAGTTATACCAACAATAGTGAGAGCAACTTTATGCGACTCTTTGTTTATGTTATACTCACCGAAATACTAAGCGAGACGAGCCTATTATGACGTATCACCTAGAAATTAAATGACCTATTATGACCTATTATGACGTATCACCTAGAAATTAAATGACCTATTATGACCTATTATGACGTATCACCTAGACATTAAATGACCTATTATGACCTATTATGACGTCTCACCTAGACATTAAATGACCTATTATGACCTATTATGACGTATCACCTAGACATTAAATGACCTATTATGACCTATTATGACGTATCACCTAGACATTAAATGACCTATTATGACCTATTATGACGTATCACCTAGAAATTAAATGACCTATTATGACCTATTATGACGTATCACCTAGACATTAAATGACCTATTATGACCTATTATTACGTATCACCTAGAAATTAAATGACCTATTATGACCTATTATGACGTATCACCTAGACATTAAATGACCTATTATGACCTATTATGACCTATTATGACGTATCACCTAGACATTAAATGACCTATTATGACCTATTATGACCTATTATGACGTATCACCTAGACATTAAATGACCTATTATGACCTATTATGACGTATCACCTAGACATTAAATGACATATTATGACCTATTATGACGTATTACCTAGACATTAAATGCTCTCAGCCAATCACAGCACACAATCAAAGGCTCTATGAGCCAACTCATTCATGTATATAGCAAAACAGGATTGCTTAAAAGGATTTTTAAAGGGTCATAAGTGACAGTGTTAAACGAATTTTGTGTTCTCAGTTAACATATTGATCAGCTGAAGGCTAGCTCGCGCGACCGTCGAAACCTGATCGAAATCGACATCTAAAAAGAGTTTTAGTGAGGTTCTAGGTCGCTTTGATTGCTGTGTATGTGCTGTATGTTTCAGAGCAAATGCAAAAAAGGCGAAGAAAGCAATCTTACTTACCAAATGAAGTCGAAATCCAGCGAAGTCGAGGAGCCCTCCTCAAAAAATGGCGGACTTCAAGCAGAAGGCAGAAACGTGGACCCATGATTCATAGCGAGCAATTGCTGTGTAACCTCGCCTTCTGTTCACGCAGATTTCTGTGCACGCAGATTTCTGCTAGCGCAAATTTCTGCTAACAGATTCTCGCTACTCCCAACAACTCATTCATTGCACATGCGTGCATGAATAAGTTAAAAACGAGAGTATACAAAATCGTTGAAATGATATATGTTTAGCTTTAAATAAAAAAGGTGGGAGATCTTCGTAGAGTTTCGACTGATTACGAAATGGAGTTACGGAAACGTATATGAGTGATTTGGTTGAGCCGTCACATTGCCAATTGTGTTCCACGGACAGCGGCCATATTGAAACTGCATGCTCAGCGCGGGACTTGACAGGCAAAATCAATAGTCCGTTTCACTTTCGAGAATTACCGCTGGATGCAATGATTACGAACGCATTTACTCGACATTAGCTTCATCTTCATGTTAAACATTCATCAATATCAGCGAGACAGGCTATTCACAACTCTATGTATTGTTGTAGTTTGACTTTCTTCACCTTCTCGCAGGTATTTGTGAATATTTTACACCAGAATGAAACAAGTGATCATCGCATACATGCAAAACGTGCCTTTTGTTTCAAACAATTTCTCGGCAGCTTGGGAACGTTTATCTTAACCCGGTATCATTCCTCTCTGTAAAGGTTTGTAAACACAGCGCAGGGGAGCTGCAGAGAATAGATAGATTATTTTTCAAGACAAATCGTAGGCCCTTGTTGCTATGACTGCTTTGTGTTTAAATGAAGCTATCTAAGCAAAGCCACTGGTATGTAATCAGCTAAAGTCGATTGTGGTATGCTAACCGCCGTGGAAAGCGAGTAGCAGCTGACGTTTCGAGCACTAGCCCTTCGTCAGAGCAAAAGAGCGAATTGTGGGTGGAGAACGGTTATATAGTGTTGAGTGCATGATTACCGCTGAGGAAAGATGGACTCGGATCTATCTAGGCATATGCATAGTATTGTTAAATAAAAATCTCGAACTGATACTCGATAGACCGTATCGCATTCAAGAATTACCGCTGGATGCGATGACTACAGGCGCATTTACTCAACTTTAGTCTCATTCTGATGTTAAATATTCACAAATACCAGCGAGTAGGTGCAGTTAAAACTACTGCGCATGACCCATCTTGCCGCTGGTATTTGTGAATATTTAACATCAGAATGAGGTTAACGTTGAGTACATGCGCCTGTAGTCATCGCATCCAGCGGTCATTCTTGAATGCGAACTGGACTATTGCTTAGTATGTGTTGTCCTCTTCTAGGGTTCTGTTTCATCCTTCCAATGCTCTTCTTCTACATTGTCCTCTGCATAGCTCTGCTGCCATTTATAATTGTGGCTGCTGCAGTATCAGCAGTCGTCTTGGGCGCAAGCGTTTGCTCTTATTTCTTATTGGCTACCAAGAAAGTGGGCGTGGCTTCCGATGACGAGAAAGACACATCCTGCCTTGAAGCCGTGTGGTGGTGGGCATAGCTGGAACTCTCTACAATTATAACAAAACAGCAGCCTGCCATCATCAATGCTATTAAACATACGCAGGGAATACACTTGTTCTCGTGCATGTACATATTGTATCTTGTATCTCGAAATAGACCAAGCCCGATACAGAGGTACAGAGATACAGCGATACCGAGTTACATGCAGGTCAAATCGAGTAGCAACAAAACACTGAGTCCACCAAGCTAAGACGTAAATTAGAATAACTTCTTAGAATCCATTTTAGATATTATTAGGGAAGAATAAGAGCCAATCAACATGTTCTGGAGATTTTCAGTCGCGACTTTATGAGCATCGACACAAAAACAAAATTAAACCGGCGCTTTAAAATTCGCTCGAATACCATAAAAGTTTGTATAAATCTTATGATACTATTTTCCTATCGGTACAGAAAGTTTCGGTGTAATACACCGTAACTCGATATCTCTGTATGTTTGCATCTAGCTCTGTATCTTTATAACTGTATCTCTCGAAGTATAGACCAAGCCCATTGTATCGCGCGTTAGAAGACAAATTCATTAACTTTATGATAGTATCTGTGAAGTAACCTGCACGCAGGTTGTTATAAGCATGAAGGACTTGTTAATTGGCATCGCTTGGATTTTATTATATGCCAGTGCTGCCTTTACTGAAATATCGTAAATTGAGAAAAATAGTAAAATTGCGGGTAGTTTTACTGAAGTCGCCCTGAAAACCTTTTGAAAGGAAGAAGCCACTTTTTATAGAAGTCATTATATATTGACCTTTATGGAATATCACTAGAGAGGCTAATCTACTGGAGATAATAGGAAAGTCAGCATATTTAACGTCGGTAACTCGTGAAAGTCTAGAAAGACTGCTAAACTTGTGTCCGAATAGAAGCCTACGATTGAACGGCCATATCGGACAATATGTGAAGATCGAACCATTTGCAATTCGAGAAATAAATTGATTCACAAAGGCAGCACCTTCTAGATAAAATGTCGTACGAAGTTTCACAAAGAATGACTTAGAGAAGGTGGAAATATGTTTAAATGATTGATTTTACACAGGTATGAAACAATCAGTCTAATTCGTAGTTCTTGACCGCCATTTTGAAAGGTAACCAAGCCTTTGGTTACATGGCTTGTATCTAGAACTACGCATTGGACTATTAAAAAAACGGTTTCAAATCTAAGACAGTCCTTTATATGCTAATCATACGGCGGCCATCTTGACTCGAAACAGTACACTACACGACACAACATCGACACAACATCGATACAACATCGGTACAACATCGATACAACATCGATACAACATTGGTACAACATCGGTACAACATCGGTACAATATTGGTACAACATCGGTACAACATCGGTACAATATTGGTACAACATCGATACAACATCGGTACAACATCGGTACAACATTGGTGCAACATTGGTACAACATCGGTACATCATCGATACAATATTGGTACAACATTGGTACAACATCGGTACAACATCGGTACAACATCGATACAACATCGGTACAACATCGGTACAGTATTGGTACAACATCGATACAATATTGGTACAACATTGGTACAACATCATATCGATACAACATCGGTACAACGTCGGCATAACATTTGTTGAAACCTATGTTGAAACCGTTTGACGTGGCCTAAAAACATTTCCGAGAACACTAGCAGTTAATTAGAATGTTGAAACCGTGTGTTCTCGGAATGTTGAACCGATGTTGAAGAGATGTTGACACCGTTTGACTGAGGTTGAAGATTAAAGCTCCCAACAACCAAAGCAGATGTTTTGTAACCGCCAAGAAAAATGTAGTTTTAATTAACATAGACAAAATTTATCGAAAGCATTCACATTCTGAGAATCGAGCGAAGCTCTAAGTTGAACTCGTTTAGGTATTTCGGAAAATCTGATAAGATCTGTAAATAGTCATGACAATAAAAATTAACATTCACGATGCCCGTTTTAATAGACATGCGCAGTTGTACAAATCCTTTGTTAGTTTGGCCACCAGATGTCAGACAATGGTTAGGTTGCCAGTTGAAAGAAAAGACTTGAACAGCAAGAACCGTAAACTGGTCTATATGTTTTGTGTATATCAGCGGCAGCCATCTTGAGTATAACCGCGTGATATATAAAGGTCTATACACCCGTTTACTTTTCCTGTTTGCTTGCGATGCCTATCTCAAATCCTGTGTGGGAAAATATTCGTCCTTCAAGAGATTTCCATATTGATGTATCTTCTCATGCGTTACCAGGAAATAACCTGGAAAGGGAGGAATAGCCATTGCGGAGTTGAGGAAGGGACTGAGACCGAGGTGTCAAAAACTAAACTGATTAAGAAATGCACTACATTACAAGAAAAACCACACTAAAATTAGGAAGTTCACCCTTGCATAAATCAGCAAGCTTTCAAAGATCGTAAAAATAAGAAAGAATGTTTTGGTTTTGGGGGGACGCACTCCTCTAAAGCCATACATTCTCTCTTATATTTGCGATCTTTGAAACATGCGGCTAAATACAGGAATGCTCCTACCTCGGACAATGTAAACCAACTGAAACCCTATCCTGAACCATAAAAGAACCCCTAACTGGTTAGTAAACAAGTTTCCAGGTAAACGACGATGTTTTAGGGCTAATTTGTGGCTAGGGTTCACAGGTAAAGGAGTTCTCCAAAAAAATGGGGAAGAAAAAAATTTGAGAGCTTTTCTAGAACTCGAAACTCCGCTCTACTGCTCGTAAAGCAGACGTGGCAACCACTACGCTAAACAACCATCGTCACTCAAGGGGCGTCAAATTTTAATTTGTGTAACCATATAAATTAGTACCCAGTCGTCTAGCGGCCACTGCTAATCGATTGTATTCTTGGTCAATCAGAGGTAGGAGCATTCCTGTATTTAGCCGCTTCTATCTGCCTGAATATATGGACGAGATATTAATTAGAAATAGTGATATTCATCAACGAACTACTCGATATAACGAAGTCAATTTTATATGTCCTCGGTATAAGTTTGAAACAGAAGCTGGTCGATCTTTCACAGTACGAAGCATAAAAGAATGGAACTCCCTGCCTTTAGAAGTTAGAAAATTGCCATCCGTCATCTCTCTCAAATCTGCTCTTTTTAAAAAAGCTTTAGAAGACCAGTCTCAGCTAGACCATTTTTAATCCTTGTATTTTATCATTATCGTATCTTATAGTTTCCGGCTTAAATTCTAAATTAGGTATTATCAATTAGATCATTGTATATTAAGCAAATCAGATTATTTTAGCGTATATAATTCTAGGCTCTACTGTTAGTAGAACTTTAATGTATACTTTCATCCATATTTTAATATTTGATATATTTATACGTAGGTAAACCTTCAGAGGGCCACAAGTCTATCAGTTTGTAACTGTTTAGTGTCACCCTCGTTAAATAAAGTCTTATTATTATTATTATTATTATTATTATTATTATTATCTTTGAAAGCTCGCGACATGTTTATCTTCCTCACACTCGGTGAACTTACTAATCTTAGTGTGATCTTTCTTGTGATGGAGTTCATCTCTTAATCAGATTAGTTTGACACTCGGTCCCAGTCCCTTGCTCGACTCCGCAATGGCTAATGGACAATAAGTGTCATTATTAAACATTAAAGTCACCATCTCATTTCTCATTGGCTAAATAAGAGTGCAAGAATTCTCAATATTATAGTTGGGCGTCATTAGCTGATACAAGAGCCCATAACCAAGAGCGTCCATATCTCATATAGATGCTACGGCGTTTTCACAAGTTGGGCTAGTTTTAGATTATTTTTGCCGCCAATTAGTGGGTTACACCAGTGGCGGAACAAAAGATGCTTCATTAGCTTCTTTTGTTATACCAACAACATTGTGATTTTATTCCCTTAGGAATGATTGCAACCCAATAATAGCGGGAAACCGTTCTAAAAATAACCTAACTTGTGAAAATGCCGTAGCATAGAGGTAGTATGGGAGATTCTCGCTCTTGGTTATGGGCTCTTGCTGATATTGTTAGTCTCGGTGTTTTCTTTTTTAATAGAAAAGCACGCTCGCACAGGATAAACGCGTAGACGTAGTTAGCGTCTACCACGCATGCTCACATCTTGCATGGCACTATCCAACACACGCTATGACGTAGCTAGCGTCTAACACGCATGCTCACATCTTGCATGGCACTAACCAACACACGCTACGACGTAGTTAGCCTCTAACGCGCATGCTCACATCTTGCATGGCACTAACCAACACACGCTATGACGTAGTTAGCCTCTAACGCGCATGCTCACATCTTGCATGGCACTAACCAACACACGCTATGACGTAGCTAGCCTCTAACACGCATGCTCACATCTTGCATGGCACTAACCAACACATGCTATGACGTAGCTAGCCTCTAACACGCATGCTCACATCTTGCATGGCACTAACCAACACACGCTATGACGTAGTTAGCCTCTAACGCGCATGCTCACATCTTGCATGGCACTAACCAACACGCTATGACGTAGCTAGCCTCTACCACGCATGCTCACAACTTGCATGACACTATCCAACACACGCTACGACGTAGCTAGCCTCTAACACGCATGCTCACATCATTACCCGTGGAGTGGCAACCACGTACAGCTGTTTCGTCCTTGTTAGGACTCATCAGCATGACATAGCCACCAAGGGCGAGCTAAGGACGAAACAGCTGTACATGGTTCCCACTCCACAGGTAATAAGATCAGTGTACCGCTCGAGACCTGTATTCTGATTGCACCATTATACTGTAGCTCTATTGTTTTCGTACTGCACGTTCTAAAGGTTAGGGTGTTTTGTATTGTTGGGAAAGCCAATGCTGTGGCTCGTTTCGAGCGGTACAGGATGGCCCAATAAGATATGAGCATGTGTGCTAGACGCTAGCTACGTCATAACGTGTGTTGGGTAGTGCCATGCAATTCACTTGGTTTACAATTTCGCATTTGGCCGTGTCATTTCCATATTGCACTACCAGATCCACTTCGGATAGATCCATATCCCTAAGCACTTTGCACACATCTCCAGCTCCCACACGTGTTAGCGTGGTGGCTGGGGTTTAAAGCAGCTATTAGCTCGCCCTTGGAGTAACCAGGTTCTGACGTATATGGTTTTAGTGAGGCTATTAGTAGAAGTACAGCGATAGCTTCAGGGGTGTCGGAAAAACGAAGACCCAGGCGAAAGAACGAAGACACGAAAAAACGAAGACAGTTACTTAAGAAGCAGAATATTTATGACTAGAAGGTCAAGCGATTCAGGATACCTACGTTTTAGGACCAGAAACTGCGAAGTTGTATTTTATTTTGAGGCAAATGTACTGAAGACTTTGGTTGTGACTAGAGAGTTTTAGAAATACTTAGTGCAAGCAAGCTGGTATAGGAACTGAAGTATGTTGTGAATTCTTTCGTGTCGAAAAACATGTTTAAGCCAACATTTCCTGCTGGAAATTTAGTACGGATACCCTAGAGGTTGTAGAGACTTTTTATTTGGTGAAAATCTATGCAGAAATCCATTTTCTAGCCCAAGTCCTCTGATGCTGACTACAAATCCAAACTCGTCTCCTGTAACTTACTTCCACTTTCTCTCCGCCGTGAAATTATCGACCTCATATTTTTATTCAAGTGTAATACCGGTCTCCTTTGTACTGATTTATCTAGGTACATGCATCCGTATGCTCCTGTTAGAACTACTAGAAAATCTGCCAGAGGCCCACTGTACACCGCCAAAAGGGTTAATACGGTAACTTTTTCTATATTTTTTTTCGACCGTAGTATTCCTCTCTGGGACGCATTATTTTCTCAAGCCAGGACATCAACGAACTTATCTAACTTTAGACGCTACCTGGCATCACATTACTGGGACCTGTTTCATCGTAATTTTGATAGTTCAAATTCTTGTACTTGGGTCACTGGTTGCCGCTATCCCTCGTGAAGAGTGACCAATGTCTCTTTTCTCTAATTTTCTATTTTTTTGCAGTCGTTTCGTGGCTAATTGTTACCGTTTTAATGCTACGTTTTGTTTCTTGCTTGCATTTAGTATTATCTGGAGGACTTATATTATAGGTGTCTATCACCTGTTTAGCCCCTCCTTGACAGTAGTTCTTGTTTGTTATATTGTTATTTTCTCTTGTATATACACTGTCAGAAGCTTAATAAATAAATAAAAATAATAAAAAGTGTTTGACCTTCGTCTGCGAAGGCAGTGCAAAATGGCGGCCCTTCTTGTCCAACCAGTGCTGCATAGACTAGGCCAACTTTAGCATCCTTAAGTTGCCTAAGAAGCAGGTTATTTACGACTAGGATGTCAAGCGATTCAGGATAGCTACGTTTTAGGCCCAGAAACTGCGAAGTTGTATTTTATTTTGATGCAAATGTACTGAAGGGTTGTGTTTTGTTACGCCAGTGTTTGCCAAAGCGAAAGTCTTGAATCGACGAGTAAATTTTTTAAACTTTTGATGTGGAAACACAGACTTGCATGTATGGCCAAACTTGCACTACACTTGGATAATCTTTACCAAAGAGACTGTCAATAGCTTTTATTCCACTCAATTCGGTGCAAAAAGTTTAATTTTTGTGTACAAAACGCTCGCCAGTTTGAGTGAGAGAGAAAAACAAATGGCAGCTTTCTTGTCTTGTCCAACCAGCGATGTCTAGGCTAGGCCAACTTTAGTAGCCTTAACTTACCTTAGGTTGCTTAAGAAGCAGAATATTTATGACTAGAAGGTCAAGCGATTCAGGATACCTACGTTTTAGGACCAGAAACTGCGAAGTTGTATTTTATTTTGAGGCAAATGTACTGAAGACTTTGGTTGTGACTAGAGAGTTTTAGAAATACTTAGTGCAAGCAAGCTGGTATAGGAACTGAAGTATGTTGTGAATTCTTTCGTGTCGAAAAACATATGTTTAAGCCAAAAATATAGTATGGATACTCTAGAGGTTGCAGAGAGTTTTTATTTGGTGAAAATCCATCGGGAAAAAAGAAGTTGATTGGATGATTTCGACAGATGACATGGCAGACGACACTGAAAATCAATTTATAACTTGGGGCGTAAGGTAAAATACAGGGGCTTCGCTGCAAGCGCTCCCTTCCTCTCCCCATTCCCCCTCCCCCTGCGCTTGCCATGCAGGCTAAACAGAACCTGAAACAACCATAGGAGGCTGATCAAAGCCAGGTCCCGGCTAATCCACAGATCGAATTGCAATTTAGCGTGTGGTTTGTGGAGGGAGGAAAACCGGAAAACCTGGAGAAAAACCCTCTGAGCAAGGGCGAGATACCAACAAACTCAACTCACATATGGCGCCGCGTCCGGGGATCGAACCTGGGCCACAGAGGCGAGAGGCGAAGCGCTTAACCACTGCGCCACCTCGGCTCCCCTAAAAGCTTTACTGAAGTCAACTAGAATAACAACAGTTTGTTTATTCTGATCTATTACTTTAGCCCAGTCATTGATTGCAGTGATTAGTTGAGTTTCAGATCGAAGAGAAGAACTTCCTAAAGCCATGTTGTTAATTAATAAGGTTATACCATGGTAGCCTCGGATTCTTTTGTTCTCCGAGGCACATTTAAACCTCTAATTTTCCCTGATGGCAGGGATATTTAGAAATATGCATTGTTTCGAAATTTCCCGCCGGGAAATTTCAATCTCGATATTTCCCGCCGGGAAATTTCGAGACAATGCATATTTCTAAATTTCCCCTGCATGCGTAATGAGGGAAAATTAGAAGAGAATGCAGGCTGGAAGTGAGAAGGTCAAAAGCATCAACTCCTGCTCCCCTCTGGCACGACTAGCCCTGCGATACCGGATGAAAAATATTGAATCCAAACTGACCTGTCTTCATCATAACCTTCAACGTAATCCATGTGGGATCACGTATTTCAATCTGCATATTCTTCTCTTAATTTCTCAAACCCGCTTCTTCCATGTGGGATACTTAAAACCATAAACGTGACGTAATTAAAATCCATTCCTGCTCTTTGAATATTTAGTCAACCGCATAATTACATTGTATTTTAGTGTTATTCTTCTCAAAAACAACACGCTTTTCCCCAGGGGAAGCCAGGGTCGTTTAATCAATGGCGCTCAGTCAAGCATTAAACAAAACGTTTTCGAAAGCAACTCGACTGCGACGTCTTTAGTTTCGGCAGAGAAAACTATACTTCTCAGAGATTTGTTCCGTTCCTCGGCGATCATGGTATAACAAACTTATACCATGGCATTTCGGGGTATTAGTGATTTAAATTGCCCCGAGAGCCGCGGGAAGATTTGTAAAAGTCCCTCGGCCGAAGCGGCCTCGGGACTTTTACAAATCTTCCCTCGGCTCTCGGGGCAATTTAAATCACTAATACCCCTCATGCCATGGTATAACCTATAATATCATGACATGACAGTACAAGTGCTTGGCAATATGGCTAAGAATGATTTGTTCCATAACTTTGCAGCATATGCATGTCAGAGAGATGGGATATTGGTTGTCTGGATTGGATTTTACATCCTTCTTGTATACAGCAGAGACAAAAGAATTTAACCAATGAGGGGGCAATAAGCCAGTGTTATAAGACTGCTCATGAAATATGAAGCAAAGCCCATAGCCGCAAATTGTTTTCTGATTGAAACTTTAAACTATGCTTTAGAACTGAAAGCAAACATAGGGCCCCCAAGGGCAACTCGTGGAAGGTCAGTGAGCTATTTTGGCATATACTAAAAATCACGTGACCGATGACGTCATCGCCACTAAGTGAATTGTGAGGAACCAATACCATGCCTGTCCAAGTTTGAACTGTCTGGCATTGGAAATGAGGCAGATATGGGCATGTACTTAAAATCACGTGACCGATGACGTTATCGTTACGTCATCACCACTAAGTGATTGATAAGGACCCACTACCATATATGTCTGTCCAGGTTTGAAGTATCTAGCATTAGAAGGGCACCGTCAATACATCTTCTACAGCATGACCAAATTTGGACGCGTACCATAATACTCCGTCAATATATCTTCGGAAAATCGAACACTATTCGGACAGCCAACGGAAAGTCCCCGATGTACACAGAAAAAAAACAAGTACACACCATAAAACGATGAATAAATTAGCTCGACCCCACTAACCCTAATAACTCGTTCTGAGCTTGCGCGTATCCACGAGTTAAAAATTGGAGGGTAAATCTGAACTGTATTTTTTTTACGGCCTTTAGTTCAAAGATGAGAAACAGAACATGTGGCCGTCAGTTTTCAATTTCCTTTGGGGGCCTGGAGACTAGTGGCCTTTGACGTGTATGTAGTCAGGCGTCCTTCCAATAGATGGTTTGCACTCAATCCCCAGAGATTCAAATGACAAAGGGCATGGCGGCCATGTTGGTGCCCCAACAAAAGAAGCTAACGAGCAATCTATTGTTTAAGGGCACCAACATGGCGGCTATGACGTCACATACAAACCAGCAATTGTTAACTGTACAACAACATGGCCGCCATGACGTCAGGTGCAAAGGGTCCATAGCCCACTTCCGCGATATGCTTTACTTGTCACGCACAAAAGTTTCAATACGAGGTCCGTGCTAAATTAAATTTATTCTTTTAACAGAGAAAAGAATAAATTTAATTTAGCACGGAGCCTCGTATTGAAACCTTTGTACAATTTTATGTACGTTTTGTTATTATACGGTTATTGTTTATCACCGATATTGAAGAGGTTTGCGAATGTCCCGCTGTCATGACGCATCAACGGTGAAACTTCTCCTGTTGACATGATTATGTCCCATAACTGTAGCACAAGTGTTGAGTAATACGAATCAGACTCTTGAGTGGTCGCTTACGAGAGCTTAAAAACAAAGGAACTACGTAGTTGGTAATTCCCAAAAGTGGTCGCGGTCGCTTACGAGAGCGGTCGCTTACGAGAGGTTTTAATTACAGAGATTAAGTGACAATTCAAACGGGGTTTCGCGATGGTGGTCGTAACTAGAGCTGGTCGCTTACGAGAGGTTTTAATTACAGAGAGTAAGTGACAATTCAAACGGGGTTTCGCGATGGTGGTCGTAACTAGAGCTGGTCGCTTACGAGAGGTTTTAATTACAGAGAGTAAGTGACAATTCAAACGGGGTTTCGCGATGGTGGTCGTAACTAGAGCTGGTCGCTTACGAGAGGTTTTAATTACAGAGATTAAGTGACAATTCAAACGGGGTTTCGCGATGGTGGTCCTAACTAGAGCTGGTCGCTTACGAGAGGTTTTAATTACAGAGATTAAGTGACAATTCAAACGGGGTTTCGCGATGGTGGTCGTAACTAGAGCTGGTCGCTTACGAGAGGTTTTAATTACAGAGATTAAGTGACAATTCAAACGGGGTTTCGCGATGGTGGTCGTAACTAGAGCTGGTCGCTTACGAGAGGTTTTAATTACAGAGAGTAAGTGACAATTCAAACGGGGTTTCGCGATGGTGGTCGTAACTAGAGCTGGTCGCTTACGAGAGGTTTTAATTACAGAGATTAAGTGACAATTCAAACGGGGTTTCGCGATGGTGGTCGTAACTAGAGCTGGTCGCTTACGAGAGGTTTTAATTACAGAGAGTAAGTGACAATTCAAACGGGGTTTCGCGATGGTGGTCGTAACTAGAGCTGGTCGCTTACGAGAGGTTTTAATTACAGAGATTAAGTGACAATTCAAACGGGGTTTCGCGATGGTGGTCGTAACTAGAGCTGGTCGCTTACGAGAGGTTTTAATTACAGAGAGTAAGTGACAATTCAAACGGGGTTTCGCGATGGTGGTCGTAACTAGAGCTGGTCGCTTACGAGAGGTTTTAATTACAGAGATTAAGTGACAATTCAAACGGGGTTTCGCGATGGTGGTCGTAACTAGAGCTGGTCGCTTACGAGAGGTTTTAATTACAGAGAGTAAGTGACAATTCAAACGGGGTTTCGCGATGGTGGTCGTAACTAGAGCTGGTCGCTTACGAGAGGTTTTAATTACAGAGATTAAGTGACAATTCAAACGGGGTTTCGCGATGGTGGTCGTAACTAGAGCTGGTCGCTTACGAGAGGTTTTAATTACAGAGATTAAGTGACAATTCAAACGGGGTTTCGCGATGGTGGTCGTAACTAGAGCTGGTCGCTTACGAGAGGTTTTAATTACAGAGATTAAGTGACAATTCAAACGGGGTTTCGCGATGGTGGTCGTAACTAGAGCTGGTCGCTTACGAGAGGTTTTAATTACAGAGAGTAAGTGACAATTCAAACGGGGTTTCGCGATGGTGGTCGTAACTAGAGCTGGTCGCTTACGAGGGGTTTTAATTACAGAGATTAAGTGACAATTCAAACGGGGTTTCGCGATGGTGGTCGTAACTAGAGCTGGTCGCTTACGAGAGGTTTTAATTACAGAGATTAAGTGACAATTCAAACGGGGTTTCGCGATGGTGGTCGTAACTAGAGCTGGTCGCTTACGAGAGGTTTTAATTACAGAGATTAAGTGACAATTCAAACGGGGTTTCGCGATGGTGGTCGTAACTAGAGCTGGTCGCTTACGAGAGGTTTTAATTACAGAGATTAAGTGACAATTCAAACGGGGTTTCGCGATGGTGGTCGTAACTAGAGCTGGTCGCTTACGAGAGGTTTTAATTACAGAGAGTAAGTGACAATTCAAACGGGGTTTCGCGATGGTGGTCGTAACTAGAGCTGGTCGCTTACGAGGGGTTTTAATTACAGAGATTAAGTGACAATTCAAACGGGGTTTCGCGATGGTGGTCGTAACTAGAGCTGGTCGCTTACGAGAGGTTTTAATTACAGAGATTAAGTGACAATTCAAACGGGGTTTCGCGATGGTGGTCGTAACTAGAGCTGGTCGCTTACGAGAGGTTTTAATTACAGAGATTAAGTGACAATTCAAACGGGGTTTCGCGATGGTGGTCGTAACTAGAGCTGGTCGCTTACGAGAGGTTTTAATTACAGAGATTAAGTGACAATTCAAACGGGGTTTCGCGATGGTGGTCGTAACTAGAGCTGGTCGCTTACGAGAGGTTTTAATTACAGAGATTAAGTGACAATTCAAACGGGGTTTCGCGATGGTGGTCGTAACTAGAGCTCGTCGCTTACGAGAGGTTTTAATTACAGAGATTAAGTGACAATTCAAACGGGGTTTCGCGATGGTGGTCGTAACTAGAGCTGGTCGCTTACGAGAGGTTTTAATTACAGAGATTAAGTGACAATTCAAACGGGGTTTCGCGATGGTGGTCGTAACTAGATCTGGTCGCTTACGAGAGGTTTTAATTACAGAGATTAAGTGACAATTCAAACGGGGTTTCGCGATGGTGGTCGTAACTAGAGCTGGTCGCTTACGAGAGGTTTTAATTACAGAGAGTAAGTGACAATTCAAACGGGGTTTCGCGATGGTGGTCGTAACTAGAGCTGGTCGCTTACGAGAGGTTTTAATTACAGAGATTAAGTGACAATTCAAACGGGGTTTCGCGATGGTGGTCGTAACTAGAGCTGGTCGCTTACGAGAGGTTTTAATTACAGAGATTAAGTGACAATTCAAACGGGGTTTCGCGATGGTGGTCGTAACTAGAGCTGGTCGCTTACGAGAGGTTTTAATTACAGAGATTAAGTGACAATTCAAACGGGGTTTCGCGATGGTGGTCGTAACTAGAGCTGGTCGCTTACGAGAGGTTTTAATTACAGAGATTAAGTGACAATTCAAACGGGGTTTCGCGATGGTGGTCGTAACTAGAGCTGGTCGCTTACGAGAGGTTTTAATTACAGAGATTAAGTGACAATTCAAACGGGGTTTCGCGATGGTGGTCGTAACTAGAGCTGGTCGCTTACGAGAGGTTTTAATTACAGAGAGTAAGTGACAATTCAAACGGGGTTTCGCGATGGTGGTCGTAACTAGAGCTGGTCGCTTACGAGAGGTTTTAATTACAGAGATTAAGTGACAATTCAAACGGGGTTTCGCGATGGTGGTCGTAACTAGAGCTGGTCGCTTACGAGAGGTTTTAATTACAGAGAGTAAGTGACAATTCAAACGTGGTTTCGCGATGGTGGTCGTAACTAGAGCTGGTCGCTTACGAGAGGTTTTAATTACAGAGATTAAGTGACAATTCAAACGGGGTTTCGCGATGGTGGTCGTAACTAGAGCTGGTCGCTTACGAGAGGTTTTAATTACAGAGATTAAGTGACAATTCAAACGGGGTTTCGCGATGGTGGTCGTAGCTAGAGCTGGTCGCTTACGAGTGTAGTCGCAAGGAGAGCTTCGACTGTCAGTTACAAATTGATAGCATAGCATTTCGGTTGATTAGTGATTAAATGTCCCTCAAGCCTCGGGAGGTTTAGTAAAACAAAACCTCCCTCGGCTTTCGAGTACATTTAAATAATCACTCGCGTTTGGATTGGTTAGCACCCTGATGAATTATTAATGAATTTTACAAGTAATAGATGCAGAATGATTAGCCTTTATCGGATTTACAAACTGAGAATCTCAAATACATGTACACAAGGCTGTCATTATTTTTTCCAGTCATTCTCGCCTTGCTAATTGGTCAATGGACCTTACTTTTGAACACAAAATTGTACGACTGTCCTAATAATGAATTTTAGTAAATCCACCCACTTCCCTCCTCCAATAAATATGTAAAATCACAGTGGAGACCAAACCCTTGATCATCGATTGCATGCAAGTGAATGCTCGTTCATATAAGTTGCAGTGAGGTATCCACGATGTTCTGAACCCCCTGTAGTGCCACAATATGATACGTTCCTTCCGTGGATTTCCCTGGTGCGATCATGATTTCATGCTGCTTGGTTCTGATTCGTAGAATCACCAGGTCATCCACAGGATCCAGGTCCCGCACCATTCCCCGGGCCATGGTCGATAGAGTATTACACATACTAGCGTACTGGGTGGTAGTGGTATTATCCATGGACGTTTTGAGGACCTTACCGTCAGGGTTTATAACAGTAGTGCCGATGACACCTTTATGGGTCTGTATACGATCTAATCTTCGTTCTACCTCTTCTTTTGAAGACATTGTTTAACAGCTATGCAGTTGTATTAGTATACTTCCTGAAATTATAAAACAAATTGCAGAGTGAAACTGATATGTGTTTAGTTAAAATATGGTATTGGCCGGTTTGTTTTAATCTTCTGGAATACAATAGCCTTGAAATATGATACGTGCATGGTCAAACTTTTATGATAATCTAAAGAATTAGAAACATTGAAAAATATTTCAATTTATTCTATAAGCGACAGTGTTTTACAAGGATTTCCAGCACTGAGAAATATCGTATCTGAACACACGTAAAAATACGATAATTTTACGTGTGTGGATATCGCCTTTCAGCCAATCAGCGATGTCCACGTCACGCGCTTACCCTTGCTGCGAACAACCGGGCCCAGGTCAAGTCTTGTTAGTAAAATAATAAAAATAATACATGGACGCTTGGAGATATGGAATTGATCTTCTCGTGTTCGACTCGATATTTCACTCGTTCGCTACCGACACACTCGCCGTGATATCGAGTTGAACACTCGTGCACTCGTGAGATATCGAGTTGAACACTCGTGTACTCGTGAGATATCGAGTTGAACACTCGTGTACTCGTGAGATATCGAGTTGAACACTCGTGTACTCGTGAGATATCGAGTTGAACACTCGTGTACTCGTGAGATATCGAGTTGAACACTCGTGTACTCGTGAGATATCGAGTTGAACACTCGAGTACTCGTGAGATATCGAGTTGAACACTCGTGTACTCGTGAGATATCGAGTTGAACACTCGTGTACTCGTGAGATATCGAGTTGAACACTCGAAGATAAATTCCACATCTCCACACACCCATGTATTATTCTCTATTTATTATATGGCAGCTCCGTGAGCGGGCAAGATGACTCTGAATGCTGCAATCTGATTGGTTGCTCAGCGGGCAAGATTTTTCCATCTTGCTCGCTCAGGATTTTACAAAACCGCTCACAATTCTTCGTAAACAAATAGCGATAGAACCCATACATTTTGAAAGAAACTAAACAATTTGTGACATGAAGGCAATTACTAATTTAAAAATCGTTCTGCCTTTTCGTTTACAGCTAAAATTCACCTTTTTAGAGGGATTAATGCAGTTTTCTCTGGCTCTTGCAAGTTCGATGAAAACAACTGCAGCAAAGGCGACTAAATTGAACGAAGCTGGACTTACGGAGATAAAAAACTATAGCGAAGCTGAAATGGCCGTGACTTCAAAAACACAAAGAAAAGTTCGGCTACCTCACAACGCTACTACAATCGTGGTACAAAGAAATAAAATTATTACGGAAACGAGTAAGCTTAGCACACAGTTTCATCAAAGAAAGCAGGTTTTATATTGTATGACCTAAGAAATTCAGCATTTACATTTGGTAAATGGCTTACAAATTAAGAGTATTTACTAGATTAATACTTACAAGTTTGTTTGTATTCTTCTACAGCTCTATTTGTCAAGTTTTGCAGTGTGCTTATCTGAGTTATCGCCACTCGAGTGATTTCAACGCCGGTTTTCAACTTTCAAATCTTCCACAAATATGCACATTTGTGTTTCTAGTTAATGCATTCGGCCTTCCTGATGAAGTTGTCATTGAAACTCAGTACATCTGAAGTAAAGTACAGGTCAGTTTTAATCCATAAAAACGCATTTTTTTACGTCGGAAAACAAACTGTTTTGAACGCCACAAGGTTGAACTTCAAGTGAAAAGTCGCCGAGACTCAGTCTAATTTTAGATTGATTTCTATTCGCTCTTCAGTTTACCACGCAATGGGTTCCTGGCGCGTGTGTCAAAGTGTGATTTTATTCATTTGTGCCATATAATAAAAACCTTATTGACCAAGCTTGTTCGGTCAAGATGGGGGGATATTGGCCTCGTTCATTTTTTGCGTTTTTATGGACCTCGACTCCCTCTCGGTCCATAAAAACGCAAAAAATGAACTCGACCAATATCCCCCCATCTTGACCTCACGCTTGGTCAATAACCTCTACATATTACAAGGGCACCCAACGAAGTTTTCGGTTAAAAAGCTGTTCGGGAGAGTAAGTTAGCCTAAAGCTTTCGGATTTGAAAAATTGTCCCTAGAAAATTGTTTTCTGAAATACTGGCTAGAAAATGTGTTTTCAATCCCTAGAACATTATAGAAGAAAAGGGAGACTAAAAGGTTTCCCTAAAATATTCGTACGTCCCAATGCGTCTGATCAATAGAGTCAGAACAGGAAAAAAGAATCCCTAAAAAATTCGTACCTCCACAAAACTTTGCAACGTGAAGTTACTTGGGCTAGAAAATTCTTCTTATGTTCTAGACTACTAACAAATTCGTAGGCCGGGAATATTTTGCCATAGTATTTTCGGTTGACGCGATTTCCACCTAGAAAATCCGAACAGCTAATAGCTTTCTAGAATACGTCAAAAGACATAGTAGGCGCCTTAAAATGGCTAAATAAGCTGCAGACAACTGGTTTTAAACGAATTTCAAAAAGTACTCGTTGGGTGCCCTTGATATTATATGGACGAGAGTGTTTTACCAAGAACTAAACCATTCATAGAATCCATATCTTACTCACTGGAATAAGATATTGAAAATACGCCACTCCGCGTAGCCACTCGTAGCCGCGTAGCCACTACCATAAGTATTGCTTCGTTCTTTAAAACTTTGATTTATTCGATGCGACTTAGACACAGGCAACCCACTTCTTATTTTTGACGCGTAGCCACTCGTAGCCGCGTAGCCACTACCATAATTCTTTAAAACTTTGATTTATACGATGCGACTTAGACACAGGCACGTAGCCTGTATTTCCTCCCACCAAGGATGCCTTTTTTTGCGGGGTATTCTGTAGTTACTCCCTCATCTCCCCATGTTCTACAAAACAAAGATGGCGGCATGTTTGTGAAAATCACAGAGGAAGCCGACTCGCAAACATTAAATGGGTTGAACCCAGTTACATTAAATTTAATGTATGGGTTGAACCCACACCGAATGATAATCTAAGCAATCTCACGTATGAAGATAGTCATAAAAATAAATTTAATTTATTCCACGATCTCCATCATTTGTCTCCACGATCCCTTCCCAGGATTCTAACCCCTTTCAGCATTAACCCCCCGGGATTAACCCTCTCTAAGTTCAATTTGTCTAATTAATATATCTTACTTTTATATCTTACCTTCCGATTCCCTGCCGCGAGGTTTGAACCCAAGACCTTCGGTGTGCAAGACCAGAACTTTACCAATGAGCCACAGAAACCTGCGATGGAACGACTCTCACTTTTAAAAAGAGTCATCCTAACCCGTACCATAAACCTAACCCTAACCGTTAGTAAACAAGTTCCCAGGTAAACGACGAGTTCTCACTCACCTAGAGCTAGGGTTCACAGGTAAACAACGTGTTCTGACTGTAATGTGAGCACATTTTTGTGAGGTTGCTTAGATAATTTGGTCAGGGTTCAACCAACAACATTAAACTTAATGTGATGGATTCAACCCATTTAATGTTTGCGAGTCGGGTGCAGAGGAAGATGTAATCAGCTTAATGAGTAGCATTCCGGGCAGAAATAGAAAAATAAGATCTAAAACTCTCTACTGAAGGATTTTACTGTCTGCAATGAAGAAACAAGACTGACAAGAGAACCCGACGAAACTTCGATAGTTCACGAAGGAAGTTTGTACAAATGATGACAGTAAGTAAAATGAGTAGATAAGAGTTCTTAGAGAAGTTTATTTCTCCATATAATAAAAAGAACATTACTCGGTGGTTTGGAGATGTGAAATTTATCCTCTCGAGTCCAAAACATTTCACTAGTTTGCTGCGCTCACTCGTGAGCATGCATGCCATTTGAATTTTTGCTTGTTTTTCGAACCCCCTTTCTCTGTCGAACCTTCGTCTCCCTCCCTTTTATAAAGAAAACAAAGAAGTTGCCACGATCGAACTCCCCTTTCTACTCCGCCAAAACCCAAATTGTCTTTGTATTGTATACCGATCATGTCTCAAATTTTCCATTTTAATATCTTATGTGTGTAACGTTCTTTTCCAGGCTCCCTCGATCGATATCCTAATATGGAAAATGCCGCCAAAAAGTGACGGCCACAGGTATCCCAACGAAGACGACGCATCATGCAAAAAGTTGCTCTGTCTTGGACTTGGTTGCATTTGAGGAAATAATGTTGAAAAGAAATGGGTTTTCTCAAGTTCGACACTTTAATAGTTGGGCGAGCAAGCCATCGAGATTACGGGACTCTGCAGTTTTAGGGAAAACCTGGGCAAGCAAGCCATCGAGTTTACGGGAATCGGTTTTAGGGAAAACCTAAGCGAGCAAACCATCGAGTTTACGGGAATGTTTTAAGGAAAACTTTAATATCGCCAAGTCAAACGACCGAACGAGGTAAGACAAGGTATTCAAACACACTTAGAAATGTTGTCTGTGGAAAAGGCTGTTCATTTTTTTTATCTTACAACTCTATGGTGTGTCGAAGAGCAATACATTATATTTTGTCCATGTCTGTTCTAGACTATGTTACTATATCATATTTGTTGATTTCATGTAAGTTCCACGGGTCCCTGCTAGTCTGTAAATAGTGTGGTAATAAAGAGTCTTGAACCTTGAACCTTGTTCCGGATTCTTTTCTACCGGTTAAAATTCGTCCGGTATAGGTATTCGGCTTGTAACCGTAGCCTTATTAGTGAGTGTACAAGAAAACTACCATTTGTCGATTCTAAGTACAATTTCGACAACAACAGTATAAAAGAAAACTTCATGATCTAATTATAAATGTTGAACTTGTGACCGGAACAGACTCAAAACACAGTCCATCTGCTTCGCAAACGGATCAGTCACGAATAACGTTGAGCTATACGTTTGCCGCTGACTCATAGATCGTCAAACTATTCTGATAAATTTAAAAGTCTCGATAACGAGTTAGTTCTTCAGCAAGAAACAGTACTTACCCTAAAGCAGTGAAATTTCGGCAGCTTCGGTCTTCAAGTTCACCAGCTTGGATACCGTTTTGTGATTTTACGCGTTTCTTTAAACGTTGGCAAACAATTCAACTTCATAACTAATTATTTTTTTCTTTTCAGTTTTAAGCCCACTTAATGTTCATTGGACTTGTTTTATTCCTCTGGGATTAATTTAACAAGGCGTCTAAACATAACCTGCATGCAATACATGGTATGCCTAATGACGTTATTAAATGAAAAACCTCTACGAGTTTAAAGTCCGTTTTGCACGACAAGCACTTTGGGTACGCCTATATATTTTTATAGTTCTTGTGCCAAATTTGTTCGGCATCGCACCTCTTATTTTTCTCGTGTAAATGAAAATATCCCGGGTACTTGTGCCCGTAAATCTAGAGGTACTCGGTGACCACGTGAAAGGGTAGTCTCGGCCCATCTCAGTTGGAGTGCCGTGCCCTTGTCGTGTACCCCGGGCTATAAAGCCCCGGAAAAACGCGTTCAACATCTCCTTAACATGGTTCAACATTTGTTGAATGATGATGAAAGCATGCGTGTCATACGGTTTCAACATTGTTGGGTAAATAAGTTGCGAGAGACCTGGGAATGAGAACCAGACTGCTCTCGTCCACCCTGCTGCCATAGGTGCAATGAAACGGTTTCAACGTAATATAATAATAATAATGGCCATATTTATATAGCGCCATATCACCACAGTCTCATGGCACCACAGTCTCATGTCAACCGGTTTCAACATCTGGTGGCAACAAATTTCGTACAGTTATTGAAATCGTTTGATCGGAGCCTAATATGGTTTAACTTTCAAAAATTATCTCAAACCACAGGCAACCCAAGCTCTCTAATTGTGTATATTTGTCAGGAAATATAGGGGAACTACTAAACGGAGAAAATCACGAATTTTATAACTATTGATAAGTTAAAATCAACTGAAATAAACATACCTTTGCTCTATATGTTGTCCTTTGTCGTTTCTTAGCGATTCGGGTTTCTTTTCATTTTCGGATCTAACCCTAACGTAACCTAACCATATAAGCACTAAGTTTAAATTGAAACCGCAGAAAATATAGTTTTATTTTTGTGGCGGTGAACTTCATCCTCGTTCCCAGTACCTCCTCGACTAGCCAGAAAACTGGAGGAGATTTTGTTGGTAAGTCGATGAGGCACTGGGAACGAGGATGCGGTACATTTATGATCCGCGCTTGCACAGAAGAGATTTTTGCCTAGACTTCGAGCTCAGTGAAGTGACGGAGAAAAGGGTGAAAACCCAAGTGAAAAATAACTATGAACTCCTGAAATGCCTGACTGGAATTAAAGCCATAATTCTATAGTTTCCAATCCCGGAGGTACATCGACGGCTCTCAATTTAAGAAATTAGCGCAATAATAAAAAGTACAGAAAATACACTCCAGTTAGTGGGCGTGATCACTTGTTAGCTGATATTAGTACAAACCAACTGTGGACTATTACAAATCCTGCATTCTGATTGGCTACCTTACTATAGGTCTATTTGTGATAGCCCATGGTAGAGAAAAACCGCACGCATTTTCATGAAATAATAACATGTTTTAAACTTCAATTTGTTTCTTTCTATTATTTTCTACTGTCCGACTAGTTAGTTTATACTAAAACAATTAGAGCTCTTGCCCTCATGGGCTACGAGTTAAATAACCCATTCGGCTGCGCCTCATGGGCTATTGACTCGTTGCCCATGAGGGCTGCGGGTCTAATTGTTAAATAGGCCTTTCCACATTTCTCCAAAAGTTGCCCCAAAATGTTTGAAAAGTTCCTTGTTTTTCGAAAAAGTTGCTTTCTTACTGTTCCTTGGACAATATGTATAAGGGGGGAATACAGGCCCGAACACAGATGGAACCCACCCTAGCCTGCCTGAGAACAGGCGCTTTGAGAAGAAACCCCAGAAAATAGGTCTTATTAAAGGAGAACTAAACCCTAAAATCAACCCAACGTCTTTACAAAGATGTATTCTAAAGAAATAAGTTCTGATATTTTATTTTTCTGTGTTGCGCGTCTATGAGGAGAAAATTAGTCTCCAAGTTCGATTTTCCGCTGAAAAATCTATATTGTGTGGCGGCTCAATTCAGTGCAAATTTCCCCATAACGTACGTCACACATACCAAGGAAGAACGATCACACCTCTAGCACAAAGAAAGCACAATGGTCCGCAATTAGAATCCATTAGGCCTGCTATTCAATGTAGGGGACGGCATGGCAAAACTAATTTATTCCCCGTATACTACGTCACAAATTACAAGACTTGAGCCGCCTGTACGTACCGGAGGCTGTGAGGAAGGTTTTCGGATTTTCTCTTGCTAGACGCGCAACACAGAAAAATTAAATAGCAGAACCTATTTATTTCGAATACATGTTTGTATAGACATTGGGTTGATTTTAGGGTTGAGTTCCCCTTTAAACATGTCAATCAAACATTGCCGGGTGCTCATAACTTTGTCGGTATCTAAGCCTAGTATGTACATGTAGTCAAAACATTGCACAATTCATTGTTATTACCTTTATTTCTCCTGTCCAAGTCTCTACAGTGACTGACTTGAACAACACGACCACGGCCTCTATAAAGTCGCTCAGTCACCGCTCAGTTTTTCCTTCATCAGTTCATTTACTCGACCCTGACTGACTCTTTCACTCGAACAGCCTCTGACAGCAGAAGCGAAAATTACTTTAGGGAACTCCGTAATTTCCTTCAGTTCTACGTCTAGATCGTAAGTAGTATGAGAGGCACCGAATTACCCCCCTTTTTAGGGCGTACGCCCTATCTTTAGGGCGTATGCATTAATTAGGGTGACGTCACAGTCTTATTGTCTTAGGTCATGCATAAATTAATTAGGGCGTACGGCCCTTTTTGAAGGCGCTATGCTAATTTTTAGGGTGTTCTATTGTCTTTCCGCATGAATAAAGTGAGGCGCGCTCATGAATAAAGTGGTGAGCTCATGAATAAAGTGCGGCGCTCTCATCAGATAAAGTGGAATCTCATTAACTCAGAGGATTAATATTATTTCTGTGAATGAGGTCATCGATCTATTCGGGCATGTTTGGTAAAAGCCTATTGTTTGGAGTCGTCTCTAAACCCAGGAGCGATCGGCCCTGAAACCATTCGAAATTGAATGAAAAAGTAATAAATACCTCGCAATATCTAAACCCCTTTGTAGCGTAAATAGTAAGAACAAACTACTCGTGATAGACTCTAAACTGTCTTTATTATTTTCCTTTACAGTTAATAACTCATAAGATAATTGTATACAAAATCCACTGTGACTCATAAGATAATTGTATACAAAATCCGGTATGGTTTATTAGATCAACTCTGCTATCGTTCTTAGGGATTAGCGAAACTGAAGAGCTATTGTTTTGAGAAAAACTCTTGTGATGCAAATTCTTCTCTAAAACTAACTGTAATTACCATACGAATAAAAACAAACTACTCGGAACAGGATTTTATTGATCCAAACTATGATAAGCGATAAGATTTACAATGTTAATTTAGCCCCCAATGCACTCCACTGTGTCCCAACGCTAACTGTCTCCAGCTCTAATACAATGTTAATACTTGTAAGGCTTCCGAATTCGCATTGATCGTCTGATCCGGTCGGCTTTTAGATAAGGTCCAACACTTTCTTCGGCATCATCATCCAAGTAATTTTTGAGTTCCAAACGCCGGCGTTTTCTTCTTTTTCGTAGCGGGGAGAGTTGCTTTTTGTTTGAAGAACTCAAAGAAGACAAATAAATATTAGGGAATGGGGATTCGTAGGTTCTGTCTGAATAAGGCATTGTGGCTGGTTCAGACGAATCTTGGTGTAATTGTGGCGGTATGGCTGGTGAGCTCAAAGAAATGTTCGTGGCTGGGGACTGATATACTTTTGCTGAATACGGCACTGTGTCTGGTTCAGCTGAATCTAGTTGTACTTGTTGCGGTGTGATGGGTGTATCGGCTATTTCTTGTTCTTGGGGTTGGGTTGTGATATCAGGTGAAAGAGTTGTAGGAGGTACAGGATAGTCATTCATTTGGTGTTTGTACCTCATAAAGTTGTTTTGAAGCTGGACATAATTTATTGCTTTCTGGGTCTGACTGAGATCATCACGGTTTAATACCCTCTTCATATCATCCTTCAAGCTTTGCATTTTTTGTACTTGCGGGGAAATTGTAAAGCTCTGCTGCTCGATGTACTTACGCAGTACGTTAGAAACGCTATCCTCGTTAGATATTTCTTGTGGTTGTTGCTGTTCACCGGGTAAAACATTGGTCCTTAGCCTACAGCCCTCGGGTGTATTTGGTTTTAAGTCGACAAACAAATAACCATAAGGTCTCCTGACAGCCTTTTCGTACTTGTTGAGAAAATACTCTGTCTGCCTGGGATACATTTGCCTGGCCAGTGTTAAAATTTGTAGTTTGTCACGTGGATTCTTAAACAGCACTAAGTCAAATGACTGTTTAAACTGATGCTGCGATTGCCTTTACCCTGATGGAATAGGTTCTGTAAAATGTAGAGGACACTCAGATTTCGGTGATGAGATCCTTTGGTAAACAGGTTGACAATTCTATTATCATTTCCCGTTTCAGTCATCTGGTCATCAATGACAATCAGGTTTCGTACATGTACATCAAAATAGTGATCTTGCTCGATATCAGGGGGGATTCCTTTCACAAATTCGATATCAGGTATCGTGCTAAGGAGTGCTGTATACGCAGGCTGCCACTGTGAATAGCACCAGACAATCCTCTGGGGTGGCTGGGAAATTGTTTGATGGGCTTCTTCGAGTAACGTCTGAACCCAGTCCGTTTTACCACATCCTGTAATACCAGCAACCATACAAGTAAACGGATGAATGAGTTGAAAAGAGCTACAAATGCCCTTCGTACTTTGAAAACCATTGTTCTGTGATGAAATAGTGGTATGGAGTCCATTCGATAGAGCTTCAGTAGGATGAAACTTATTTTGATGACGTTTTAAATCATATGGTCGGGAAAAGCCTCCATGACAACTAGGACAGAACATTTTTTTTGACATGTTGATGCTTCAAGAGATTAAATAAAATGAACCCCACGGCGATGGTATACCCCATTTATGCTAACAATTCTGCCGCCGCCCGCCAACGCCCGCCAACGGGCGCTAACGGGCGCTAATGGCCTCTGACGGGCGCTAATGGCCTCTGACGGGCGCTAACGGCCGCTGACGGGCGCCAACGCCCGTCAACGCCCGCCGCCCGTCAACGCCCGCAAACGGGCGCTAACGGTCGCTGACGGGCGCTAACGGCCGCTGACGGGCGCTAACGGCCGTCAACGCCCGCCGCCCGTCAACGCCCGCAAACGGGCGCTAACGGTCGCTGACGGGCGCTAACGGCCGCTGACGGGCGCTAACGGCCGCTGACGGGCGCCAACGTCCGTCAACGCCCGCCGCCCGTCAACGCCCGCAAACGGGCGCTAACGGGCGCTAATGGCCGCTGACGGGCGCTGACGCCCGCCACCCGCAACAGCCATCGGTCGCCCTAGCGCTATAAATATCCTAGCGCATTCAAATCGCAGATCAGTTTCAACCATGTCTCGTACAGTAAAGAGAAATCGTGGCTTTCTCCATCTCTTAGCTTCTTGCCCCGACCATCAACGTCAATTTCTCCTCGAAACGGCATCTCCAGAACAAGTACATTCACTCGTCCAAGCGACACATAATGTTGTTAGAGGATATGTACCTATCAGTGAGGAAGACAGGCGAAGATTAACTCCACACAGAGAATCTATTTATACACTCGTGGATCCAGAGGTTCCATTCAAAGAAAAGAAGCAACTACTAGTGCAAGAGGGAGGTGGATTTATTGAACATTTGTTAGCCCCTATTCTCACTGGGCTTCTGATGGTATAAATAGGGGAGTCTTAGGTCTTTCAAGATCATTTGCTACAGAAGTCACTCTGCGGTGAACATGAAGAGAAACATTGACATGGAAAGTGAAGAAAGTGACACCTCGAATGATGAGAGTGAGGATGAAGAGGAACCAAGAATTAAAGATGTTTTGGATGATCTTCCGAGAGTCGTCTCCCATAAAGATGCTTCGGATTTATTGCACAGTATGGCCTCTTCTAAGGATATTTTATTTTGGACGCCAAGAGGAGAATTGCTTCGTAGCAAGCGTAGAATTCCGGTGACGAATATAGCGGCCCTGGTAGAATATGTTTTACTTCCCTATAATAAGGATATGCTGAGACCTCGCGCTCTCAATACATTTCTAGAGGGTCTTGCTGAGCTAGGAATCAACAAACGTCTAATTCACAACAAAAAGGTTTTGAGCGATCTTATCGAAAAAGAAAAAACATACCAGCAAAAGGAGCCTGAAACCCCGCCTGAAACTAGCAGCAGTGAGCAAGAAGAGAGTCAAAATGAGAACGAGTCTCAGGAGAGTGACAATAACAGTGATGCCGAAAACCAAGATAGTACTATTGCAAACGAGGAAGAACAGAGTAGTGATGAAGAGGACAGTGAAGATAACAACGAAAATAAAATCAATGCCTCTTGTGATCATTGTAACTCTACCAATGTTCACGCAACAGGTGTTGTTGGCTGCCCCAAATGTCTATGGTATGATATTTTACTTGACCCGATTGTTAAGAATGCCATCACCACATGTACCATTTGCGAGAATGAGTTTCCATTGACAATCAAGTCGGTTAAGAACATTTTGGTACGATGCCAACATTGTCAAACAGTACGGCATATTCATCCCAAAAGTAAAAAGGAAGAAACTTATCACCCAACAAGTGACGATGAGGACTGATTGTAAACAAACCTTAAATGCTAAAAAAACGCTTTATTTTTTTATGCCTCATTGTAAATCGTATCGCTTATCATAGTTTGGATCAATAAAATCCTGTTCCCTGTAGTTTGTTTTTATTCGTATGGTAATTACAGTTAGTTTTAGAGAAGAATTTGCATCACAAGAGTTTTTCTCAAAACAATAGCTCTTCAGTTTCGCTAATCCCTAAGAACGATAGCAGAGTTGATCTAATAAACCATACCGGATTTTGTATACAATTATCTTATGAGTCACAGTGGATTTTGTATACAATTATCTTATGAGTTATTAACTGTAAAGGAAAATAATAAAGACAGTTTAGAGTCTATCACGAGTAGTTTGTTCTTACTATTTACGCTACAAAGGGGTTTAGATATTGCGAGGTATTTATTACTTTTTCATTCAATTTCGAATGGTTTCAGGGCCGATCGCTCCTGGGTTTAGAGACGACTCCAAACAATAGGCTTTTACCAAACATGCCCGAATAGATCGATGACCTCATTCACAGAAATAATATTAATCCTCTGAGTTAATGAGATTCCACTTTATTCATGAGAGCGCCGCACTTTATTCATGAGCTCACCACTTTATTCATGAGCGCGCCTCACTTTATTCATGCGGAAAGACAATAGAACACCCTAAAAATTAGCATAACACCTTAAAAATTAATTCCTTAATTAATTCAATGGACAATAGGATTGTGACGTCATCCTAATTAATGCATACGCCCTAAAATTAGCATAACACCTTAAAAAATAATTCCTTAATTAATTCCATGGACAATAGGATTGTGACGTCATCCTAATTAATGCATACGCCCTAACAATTAGCATAACACCTTAAAAATTAGCATAACACCTTAAAAAGGGGGCTAATTCCATGCCTCTCCTACTACTATCGTAGATGGGGATGGCTTTTAAGTCCCAGTGTATTTAGTTTGGATTCTCGTACCCAGATTCCACCCCATGTTTTTCTATCCAAAGAAGTGTGACCGTGGGAGATCTGGGTACGAGATTAACTGGTCCCTCTTATTTTGCAAATAGGACAATGCCGAAGCGCTAAGTCCTGTCTGACTCGACTTCCACGGCAAACAGTTGGAAAATAAGGCTTTTACCTGTTGGTAAAACCGCCAAAATATCTCGCCTGGAAAGTACAAATGTAGACTATTCACTGCCTGCTTTGTTCTTCTAAATACTTTCCTGGATTAACGCTCAACCGCTCGATCACATCGCTCTTGTCGCCGCCATTTCAGTCAGTTCGCAGGAGGAATGTGCGACATTTCGTGACACATGACAGCAATGACAGCTAATTGACCAATCAGTATATCCCGTTCAGAAAATGTATAAGGATGGCTGCAGGCCCTCCGTCTCCTCTTTTTTTTAATTTAAACATATATATTCTCCTCTCTCGTGCCAGTCTCATTTTTCCATTTTCACGCGGCCAAATTATTTTATCACTTCCTTTGCGTTGAAATAACACGAAGGGCCTGTTTCGCAGGCTAAACCCACCCACACTCTTTGAGTTTTCCCACGGCCAGTCAGACCACTCGGCCATATCACAATTAATGTAATTTTCGTGCAGACTGGTATGAGTTATGAGTTATCATGCTGTAACTGGTATGAGTTATCGTGCTTTCTGATTGCGCTGACGAGTCCCAATAAGGACGAAACAGCTAACCGTAGGGCTTTTATAGGGCTTTCGTAGCTCTGGCCATTTCGTATTTACTCAGTTCTGATTGTGTTGACGTCAGAAGAAGAAGTTTGGGCACAAAAACAAAAATATTTCGCGAGTAGCAACTTAGCCTGCGAAAACAGCCGAATCTTTCCGCTCGCTCCAATGGAAGCCCGTTAGAACGAGCGTAAAGATTCGGCTGTTTTCGCAGGCTGGTAAGATCCGGAAGTTCCCAGAAGCCTTTTCGCGATATAATTCAAAATGGCGTCCAAGATGGCCAACACGCCCACAAACAGTAGTCAGCGGTAAAGATCCAATATGGCGGCTGAAGTAGAACACGGGACAGAAGCTGTTGAAGCTGAGAAGAAAATCCAGTATCCACTCATTCTACATTACTGTGGAGGTAAACTAAAGCTAGCGTGATATATACTGAGCATGTATCAGGCATCTGATAACTTCAAACTCATGTTTTTCCCTCTATTTTGTTGCATATTGCATTCTTGTCTGCGATGTCCAGTTTGTACCCTGCCGCTAGGCCTAGAGGTTGGTAAATGTGTATTTTCTGCTTTAATTTATGCTTTACTATGTTAATTGCGAATTAACTATGTTGATGAAGTGATCTCAGTTTTGGATCGTCAGTTTTTATTATTTTTTAACTTATTAACTACAGTAAGTCAGTATGTTAATACTATAAACTGAGGACTTTTGTGTGAGGTGTTTTCAGATTTACAATGATGGATTATTCCATTTCCCTGCTTGGGGGGGGGGGGGGGGGGGCGGGGGGGTGGGGGGGTGTGGGCGGGGCTGGAAGAGAAATTGGGTGGGCCATAATTTTTTGGACCCCCAAAAATGGAGGGTCGTAAAACATTTGCATCTAAATGACTAAAAAAGTGCTGGTTATACTTATAGGAGCCCGAAATGGGGAAGGGTTAAAATATTTCATACTAATGCCTTGTACTTATTTGTATTGTCTGGGGAGGGTTATGCAGTTGTATAGACCCATTCGAAAAATGGTGTCCAATTTAATTAACTATTGTTTAGGACTGACTAGCCTCGCTTACACATTCAAAAGCTTTTGTGTGGACTGACTAGCATTGTGTTCACATTACCAGGACAATAGCTTTTTAAATTGGATGCCATTTTTCGAATGGCTCTTTTCAGATATTTTTAGACTTTGTCGTTTAATATATACCCTTCCACAGTTTCTTTGAACTTTTGATATATACAACGTACATATAACAGCAAAACCATCAATACTGCTGAAAAGAGCACCTTGAAGTTAGTTAAAATCCCAAATTTGAGAGTTATATAATTATTACTGATTTTTTTTTTATTGATGATTAATAACAATGATATGAACATAACAGATTTTGATTTTTACTTATATATCAGTGTGATTTTAAATAGTTAGTTTTTAACAATATTATATATAGTTAGCATTTTAATGTGAAATTTCTATATACAATGTAGTTAATTAGTTTATTTTAGTATTATACACAAACCCACAAGCAGCAACGCTTTAATCTTTTATCATGTTTAAATAAAAGTTATTGTATTGTAATTTGAGCAAAGTTATAGGACTGCAAACTTGGAAAATTTTACAGACGTTTGTATGGAAACTTTGATTGGGGGCACAAACTTGCAAACAAACTTAATTGCTCCTATTCAAGATATAACTCAAATTTGGGATTTTGACTAACTTCGAGGTGCTCTTTTCACAGCAGTATCGACGGTTTTGCTGTACATGTACAGTACCGCCGGGAATTATAGGGACATTTACCGCGGCTGTGCCGCATGCAATGCCTGCGGTTTTACCGCGAACCGCAGTCACTTTTGAGATAGCCGCGGTCACTTTTGAGGTCGCCGCGGTAATCGTGCCGCGGTGGTCATGCCGCGGCGCTAACCGCGACCGCATGTAACATCTACATGTATATCTCATACATTTTACTTTGAAGCAGTTGGCTTCGTTAGTTAATAAGAACGCGAACGGCGGTCTCGAGTAAGAAAAACAACTTACGAAAATTAACAGAAGATTATTAACTGTCAGCCAGACGCGTGTCTCATTTCTGACACAAATACCACGGGGAAAGTAATTTCCATTTACGCGAATTGACTGATCTGATTCGATGCATTAAAGCTCTTAATTCAAAAGGAATTGCACTTTCCGAGTAAAAGTTTTCTGGTAAGAGTATAGAAGTTTTTGTACGTCTTTCAATATGACAAACGTTGCTTCAAAACTCTGTCGATGTTCTGTAAAAACATCAGACTGACACGTTCACGCCTGACTGATTGCGCAAACATTTGATACTAGTAACAAGACAACGATCTGCCGTAAATGTGAAACTACACTGAAGCAAAAGTTTATTTGGTGTTATGCTTCGTTAGTTAATAAGAACGCCAACGGCGGTCTCGAGTAAGAAAGACAACTTACGAAAGTTAACAGAAGATTGTTAGCGGGCCGGCGGTCTCTCAAGAAATGCTTATTTTGAAGCAGTTGCTTCGTTAGTTAATAAGAACGCGAACGGCGGTCTCGAGTAAGAAAAACAACTTACGAAAGTTAACAGAAGATTGTTAGCGGGTCGTCTCTCAAGAAATGCTTATTTTGAAGCAGTTGGTTTCGTTAGTTAATAAGAATGCGAACGGCGGTCTCAAGTAAGAAATGATATTTCTCTTTGGATGAAAGGAAAAGAGAAATGAGTTCCTTATCCGAAAGACTGTGTTGGTATCCCTGTGGATACATTCCATATATGGACAGTGTAGTTTTGGCGGGAACTGGAGTATATAAGGATATGTCAGTTGTAGTTATGTATTCGTGGTCCTGACTGCAACATTATAGATGTTTCTTTCCACCATTAACTTTATATGGAACTTCGTTACGCTATTTCAAAATTGATTGCTGCTGTTTAATTGTCGGGCCGGGGACGTTCTTGTAATCCTCGAGGCCGTCACTCATCAGTTCCGTAGCCGTTCAGTTGGATTTTATCGCGACTGACGCACGCCAAGTTCGTGTACGAGGCCAAGGACTCTCAAACCAGAGGAAACAGATCGCCAGAACAATCTGCGTAGAAGGAAATCTAGCAGAAGTTTTCGGAGGCGAGGCTTCTTAACGTCACATTGCAATGTCTCTAGATCTAACGGAGATGAAACAAACAATTCTTCTGTCCGCCATTTTATATCCCGCTGACCAATGTTCGCAGGCGTGAGGATAACGAACAAGATGGCGGCCATAGAGTAAGCTGAAGTGCGGGCGAATCCGAGCGGGCACTAGGAAGGCCAAAGTGGCAACCTGCTTTGAGCGAAACAACTTATTGCTTACGATCGGTCAGCTATAAATAATGGCACTGAACTAAAGAAACTTCGACGAGAGGTAATTCACCGAAACGTAAGCGTGTCAGCCACGTCGATCAGGTTTTGGAGCAGTTGGATGTGAAGCCTGACGGAATTGATCAGCCTCGTAGCTGTCAGTAGGATTGTGGAAAAAAGTTTTGTCCTAGTTAGAAACAGAAACAAGTTGATTAAGATTGCAAACTGGGGATAGCTAGGATATATCAGCCACTTGTTATTAGGAGGATCGCGATCCGATGGCAATGGCTGGCGATCAAAATGATAACACTAACAGTTTACATAGACTGATAGAGCGAGGAAGGAAGATGAACGGCTTCGAGTCAGAAACAAAATTGGAAATGGATGCCGAGTCAGTTACATGTAGGCCCCAGGTGATAGCCGGGGTGTTTGAAATTATGCATAAACCGTATCTTTGGAAATCTACATGAATACTTATCAAAACACCAATTTTGTGGATTAAGCTATTATTTTTGGTTTGTGGCAGTTTACATGATATTCAGTGACATGATATGTGGATTTGTAACCCCTTGGGGGTTGTCCGCAAGAAGAAGAGCAAGCTCTGTCTTGATTTGGATTTGATATACGGAAATGCACAATTGTCAGTTACATATACAAGTTTACTTATGAGGATCTATATACACTGTGTTATTGATGCTGGAGATCATCCATGGGCAAGAGAATGTTGCCTTTTACGGTTGGCTGAAGAAGAGAAAATAACTTCTTGTACTGTATATTGACCATGGATGGCATATTTCAGAAGCTGCACTTTTGTGTTGTACCTGGCTGCATAGCACCTGGTCGAGGTCATGTAACTGGATGCTCATAACATTGATACAGGCAGTTCTTAATTTTACTGACCAATAACGTTGATGTGTGACCTGTGATGGGGTCATCTGTTATTCTAAATGGAGTTCAAGTCCTTTAGGAGGTCTATTGCCTTCACAGAGTTCTTGGCCTTGATTTGTTCTATCGACATTTGCACAGGCCAGCTTGCTACTACTATCAGACCTTGTTGAAGGTCTTGCACTATTGATGACATGGAATTCATGGATTCATGACCTTGAAAAGGTCAAATGTTTATGCCAGATTGCTGCTACTTCCTGACCTTGGTGGGGGTCTTGCACTGTTGATTACATAGAGTTCATGACCTCAAGGAGGTCCCTTTGGCAATATGTCCATACCAGTGTGCTGCTACTTCTAGACCTTGGTAGAGTTATTGTACTGTTGATGACATGGAATTCTTAACCTCAAGGAGGTCCTATAGGCAATATGTCCATGCCAGTTTGCTGCTACTTCCAGACTTTTGTAGGAGTCTTTCACCATTGATGTTTTGGAATTTATGACCTTGATGGGGGGTCCTTCGCTTATGATGATTGGAATCCTTGACCTCAATGAGGGCTTTCACCATCAGCAATATGGAGTTTGTTACCTCAAGGCAGTCTCATATCTTTGATGATGTGGAGTTCATGACCTCAAGGAGGTCTTCCGCCATTGGCAATATACAGTTTATACCCTCAAGGAGGTCTATCACCATGGGAATAATGGAGTTCATGACCTCAAGGAGGTCTTGACCTCAAGGAGGTCTTGACCTCAAGGAGGTATATCACCATTGGGAATATGGAGTTCATGACCTCAAGGAGGCCTTTCACCATTGGAAATAATGGAGTTCATGACCTCAAGGAGGTCTTGAGGTCTATCACCATTGGGAATACGGAGTTCATGACCTCAAGGAGGCCTTTCACCATTGGGAATATGGAGTTCATGACCTCAAGGAGATCTATCACCATTGGGAATATGGAGTTCATGACCTCAAGGAGATCTATCACCATTGGGAATTAATGGAGTTCATGACCTCAAGGAGGCCTTTCACCATTGGGAATAATGGAGTTCATGACCTCAAGGAGGCCTTTCACCATTGGGAATGTGGAGTTCATGACCTCAAGGAGGCCTTTCACCATTGGGAATATGGAGTTCATGACCTCAAGGAGGTCTCTCACCATCAGCAGTATGGAATTATGACTTCAAGGAAGTCTTTTCCATTGACCTCAAGGAGGTCCTCTGCCAATGATTGGAATCATTGACCTCAAGGAGGTTCAGCAGTTTATCACCTCAAGGAGGTTCTCTGCCAATGATTGGAATCATTGACCTCAAGGAGGTTCAGCAGTTTATCACCTCAAGGTTATCTGCCAATGATTGGAATCATTGACCTCAAGGAGGTTCAGCAGTTTATCACCTCAAGGAGGTTCTCTGCCAATGATTGGAATCATTGACCTCAAGGAGGTTCAGCAGTTTATCACCTCAAGGAGGTTTTCACCATTAGCAATATGGAATTTCTGACCTCAAGGGGGGTCTCTCACCATCCGCGTTTTGGATTTCATGACCTTATGGAGGTCTTCCATGGTGGGCAGTAGGGAACTTATTACATCAAGGAGGTCTCCTCCATTGGCAGTATGGAGATAATTGCCATTATCAAGAACATTAGGCCTCGAGGAGGTCCTGTTGGCTCAGACACATATACATCAGTTGCTATAATTGAAAATATATTTTCCCATGAACCATGGAAGATGTTAAAAGAACTGAAACATCCAGAACTTTCTTGCTTGGTTGAAGACATGAAAGTCAACTGTCTTCGGGATAGAGCGCCCTCAACGGTAATCAAATATACAAGATGCTTTCGTCGCTGGAGGTGTTGGGCTTTGAAGTATAACCTCCCTTATCTTCCTGCCGAGTACAGTCATCTTGCATTGTACTTAACACACTTAACCAAGATGCTTGTGCTGTGGGCTGGGTACACAGGAAGGCTTGTCTTCCAAGTCCAGCTGATCATCCACTTGTGTCTCAAGTTATCGGTGCTGCTTAGACGCTTGTTGGCTAAACCAATCCAGAGAAAGCAACCAATACTTCTAAAACATGTGAAACAATTGTTTACCAAATACGGTGGGCCTACAACTGAACTTCCCGATCTCCAAACCTTAACGCTCATTGTGCTGGGCTTTGTTGGGTTCCTTAGATGGAATGATTTGAGCAACATCTTAGTTGAGAAATTGCTTTTCCACTCACATTTTGTATATATATCTCTATAAAGCAGAGAAAGAATGATCAGTTCCGCAATGGCCAGACCATTTTTGTGGCTCGTTCTTTCGGAGTAACATATCCAGTAGCTCTTTTGAAAAGATTCCTGGCAAAAGCAGTTATTATGGAGGGTCCCCTATTTTGTTGTGTGAAAGCAACTACACAAGGATTTGAGCTTACAACAAGACCTCTGTCTTATGGAAGAGCCAGGGAACGTGTGCTGACCATGCTGTCTTCCATTGGTCTGAACAAGAATAATTACGGTCTACACAGTCTACGTTCTGGTGGAGCTTCTGTTGCCTCATACCATGGTGTCCCAGATCGTCTGATCAAATGTCATGGTGGTTGGAGGTCTGACATGGCAAGGGATGTTTATATCAAGGACTCTTTGGAATCACGGTTATCTGTATCCAGGCTGATTGGCCTATAGTATGTACTGAACACTTCATGGATCAGACCTTGATGGGGGTCGTGTCTGGCTGGCATTTGTACATACATGTAGCACATGGTCGAGTTCATGTATTCAGATGCTCATAAGGTTGGATGCAAGCAGTTGATGTTGATGTCTGACCTTGTTGGGGTCACCTGTTATTCTGAATGATAAGGTCATTGCTATATACATTGTACCTATTACCAGTGTCTACTTCAGACCTTATTGTGGTCTTTCATCATTGACAATATGGAGTTCATGACCTTGATAAGGTTCTATTGGCTTATGTATTGCCAGCTGGGATCTTGCACTTCCAGACCTGCTAACCATGTGGCCTCCTATTGGATTGGACAACAGGGATTATGGCTTGTACAGTCTGCTCTCTGGTGGAGCTTCTACTGCAGTGTTGTGGCAGATGTAGATTGGATATGGCAAGGAATACATACATTGTATATCAAGGACTCAATGGAATCACTGTTACCTGTTTCCAGGCTGTCGGCCTTCAAGACATTGGACATTTATAATTTATTGTATAATTTGATCTGTATACTATTGTGTGGTATACCTGATTCATACCAGTTGTAATCTATACACCTGTAACCTATGCTTTTGCTTTCGTGTATGCGGTTAACTGTCAGGACCGCCTCCCGCATATATGTGTCTGTTATCAGTTAATGGAGGAGAAGGAAATGATATTTCTCTTTGGATGAAAGGAAAAGAGAAATGAGTTCCTTATCCGAAAGACTGTGTTGGTATCCCTGTGGATACATTCCATATATGGACAGTGTAGTTTTGGCGGGAACTGGAGTATATAAGGATATGTCAGTTGTAGTTATGTATTCGTGGTCCTGACTGCAACATTATAGATGTTTCTTTCCACCATTAACTTTATTTATGTCAGTTTTTGCTGACCATGTTACAGAGTTGTGGTAGTTTTCAGACTTTTACCTCCCAGAAGTCAGTACTCCTGCATTGGGCTGGGGAATACGTTTCCACTTAGTTTTTACCACATATACTGTGGATTTGTTTTGTGGTTTTTCGTATCCGGCAGAGTACACTAAGCTGCACAGTGTGTAGTTGCATAAAGTGTGTAGATTGATGTAAAGCATACATGTAAACATGTAAGTACATGTACAATAAATTGCGTATGCGGTTAACTGTCAGGACCGCCTCCCGCATATATGTGTCTGTTATCAGTTAATGGAGGAGAAGGAAAGACAACTTACGAAAGTTAACAAAAGATTGTTTACGAGAAGTTTAATGCCGGTGATCGTTCTTTGGGTGATTAGGCTCAATGCATAAGCTGTTTGTCATCCATCACATTCAAAGCTTTCAAGTACGAAGACTGCTAACAACGTACATGTATGTCCATTGCGGCACCGCGGCAAGCACCTCGGTTTATCACCTCAGTTTGCAACCGCGGCGTCCTCAAAAACTATCGCGGTCATTTGTGCGGTGACCGCGGTCATTTGTGCGGTGACCGCGGTCATTTGTATGGTGACCGCGGCGCCATACTGCGGCTCCGCGTCTGGTGCACGAGGTTTTTCCGCGGTCGAATGTCCCTATAATTCCCGGCGGTACTGTATATATGAAAGTTCAAAGAAACCGTGGAAGGGTCTATTCCTTACCCCCCTCACCCTACAAATGTATGGCCTGCTGTGATATGTGTACATTATGTCCAGGAATAATTACAGAATACCCTACAAAATTTAAAACATTCCTGAAATGAAGTGGATATGTAGTGATTTTCTTTTACATCCCAGCCTGTACTTTGAAAGAACAAGGAATAATCATACATGGAAATATCCTAGATACATAAATTGATCCAGACTTTGAAGGTACATGTATATGTCTGGAGCAGAAATAATAAACTGATGCTCGGATACCCAGAGAGTGGGACCACCCATCCCCTAAGACTTTGAAGGTACCGTATTTAATCATGTATACAGTACTTTTCGAAAATATTACAACAGGGTACATGTAAGTGAAATTTCACATGAACTACATGTAGTGAAATTTCCATTGTTTTTCAGGGGAAATTTCACTTGTTATGTGAAATGTTATTTTCCCTGTTGTGATATTTTCGAACAGTACTGTAAGCTGCACCTTTTTGACTTTCATATTTTGAAAGTAACAAAAAATTGCCACAAAGTTGGGGGTGCAGCTTCTATGTAAGTGTTTTCAGAAAACTTTTTTTGCAATGACCATAAACAAAGTCATATGAACAATAGAAATGGCACATTATTCACAGAACACAAGTGTCGGCAAGATTTATACTCAAGCTCCTCTCCTTCGCTTTCCAAAGAAAACTAGCTGTCCATTTGCTTGTCATCTTCTTCTCTGCTACAGTACATGTAACTCCTGAAATGGTTGCTCATACATTGTACATGCAAATTATTGGTCTTGGAAGCCTTCAAATTTTCAAATAAAGTATCATTCTCCTTGAGTTCATGTTCAATTTCGGAGCTCACGCTCGATCGGATGTTTGAGAAAACTCTCGCCCCATGCCCCTCTCCTTGCAAATCCAAGATGCAAATCCACAGACTCAGACACATGCTCATACAGTTTCACCAGCAAATCTTAATTTCTTGTGAGCTTCAAGGAATGAAGTTCCTTAAATATGTTGTTAGTTAATGGAGGAACAATAGCAGAAGAATTCTGAAGCGATTTAAAGACAGCAGGTTAAAATATACACAAGAAAGGAGTTCTAAGGAAAGTTGTAACCAATTTGTTGTTGTGTTATGACAATCTCTTCTGAAGAAGTTTTGCTTCAATTATGAACACTTATGAACTCGAACACAAGACTACTCTAACTTACTGAATTTTGTGGTGCGGCTTATACATGAGGTTTTTTCCTTTTACCTCTTGGGGAAAAAAAACAGGCTTATATGTGAGGTAATTAGCTTGAATGTGATAAAATACGGTATATACAAATGGCATTGTATCTGGAGCGGATCCACAGATACGTAGTGGGTGGGTCTTGCCCACTGCGTACCCACATATCTGCTTTTGAGGGGATACTTTGAAAATGCAGGGTATTCCATAGTTGTACCCATGTACATGTACATTTTGTATATCCATCTCATTATACTGATTACTCTCAGACTCGTGAGGCCATATATTCCCATTAATTATTCTGCCATGAGCTGTTTTAACCTGCTGTCTTTAAAAAGGTAAAAATAACAGCTTTTATTTTAGACCACTGATTTCTTCATGAGCATTAAGCCTAAAACATTTTTACTACCCAACACAAATTTAATATCTGTTAATTAACCCACCAAGTCATGCTGGGCTTAGAGTGAAAATTAGAGTACATTTCTATCATTGTGCTTTGTGCTCAAAGAGAAATTTGTGGAAAACAATGTGCATGTAGTAGAGATGGCTAGTAGTCTACTTTTTATTTTTACCTGGAGATAGAGAGACCAGTGCTAGATGTACCTGTACATTTTGTAGCTGGGACAGATTGAAATCACTTTTAAAACAACACTTCCACTAGTGAAGAAACACATTTTGGGTAAAAAACGTAAGGTGCAACATATCTGCATGTGTAGGTAATTAACTTTTACATTATTCACCTTATTCATATCTCGTGTCTGTAATGGGAAAACGTTTGGTAACAATAGCACCAGAGAGAGGCAGTTGTCCCAAAGATCCCAAGATTAAATCCAGTGAAAAATGTCTTAGTTTCTGTTGTACAGCTTTTGTGTCATAAATAAATTAACATTATTTGGCCTTGCTTGCTCTGATGCTTTTTATGAATAAGGTGACTATTGTTTATTATTATATATAGCTTCATGTACATGTAAGTTAAACTTCTACAGTGTATGATTGGTCAATTTGTGGTCCATCACTTCTTGTACAGACCTGCTCACTTCCGGTCAAAAAATGAAAAAGCCATATAATAAACATCTTATTAATCAGACTAAATGTAATCTAGGCATGGTTAAATATCCAGTGACTATTGGGGACCCTGTGGCATGCTCACTTGTAGCCCTGGGTCTCATCCAGACTGTGTTATTGTTATTGCTTGTGGTTTGGAGTTTTGCTAGTCAGTTGCAAGTCGCTGTGATCGCTTGCAGCTTACCCTCCCTCCCTCCCTTTCGTCCACTTTTGTGTGACCCAGTGTACTGGGCTGTTTGGTTGCCAGGGTTACCTAGCAGCCAAGCTCTCAAGAACTGCTTAATTTGAAGACTTGGGCAGTGAACTTCCAACTTAGATCATTTGTCATTTGGACCATGCTCTAGCTGGTTTATTTAACCTTGTTTGCTCGGGCTGTACTCTAAGTTATGGATCCTCATTTCCTCCCAGTTTTTATGGCCCATATATGCGCTTCAGTAACTTAATTTTCAATTAAGCTGAAATTCATTTTTGTTTCAATAACAGTACTGTGAATTCAGTCCTGAGTATGACAAATGCATAGAGTGGCTGAAGTCGGCTCTTCCTGAGGTTTATGATGAACTTCATCAAGGTACTGTCATTATTTAAGTTAGGCATGAATGCACCTGAAGCTTAATTATCATTAATTAATATTATAGCCTGTATAGCAGTGCAAAGGGGAGGGGGAGGAGTGATGGGAAAAGAGTGCCTGCAGTCATGCCATTGTCTTTTTCCTTCCAACTCCCTAATTAAATATGCACAACACAATTTTGTCTGTGAGATGTGAAAATGTCCAATCAATTGTTTGTTTACCTTCTAGCTTATTACATGTATGGTTTTTTGTATACATTCTGTTGAAATCTCATCTTTGCATGCATGCTCAAGCCTGTGAACAGCTAGCTAAGCTCTCAATCTTTCCTACTTGCATTACGTATGCACGCATGTCGAGTAAATGCACCCTTTCTGTGCCCAAAGAGGTAAATATCGGCAAAAGTGTGCCATCTGTGCATTTCAAATTTGAGAGTGACATACAGAGTTTCACAGGATTTTAAATGCTACGTGTGCATAAAAGAGAATACAGCTGTAAAAGAGTTGGAACAGTTGAGTAGACAGATTTGTGTGCAAGCGAGACTTAATTGCTTATTGCACAAAATTTTTGTAAGGAAAGAAAGACATAGATCTAATTTATTATTTATTCAGAAACGTAGTCTAGCTATTGCTTCATTGAACTATCGGCCAGCCAGCAACAAGAACATGTCACCTGCCCTTGTACCGCTATGCAGGCTATTGATATTCCTATTCATGCACAGTACAATATCCAAGCAGGTGATTGCCTAATGACGGTGCTTTAATGTTGACCACAGCAGTGCTCAGTTGGAAAATTAAAGGTTACTAGAGACTTTATGTTGGTGTTTTACCAGTTACACCAGTTCATAAGAATCTGCACTGGTTTCCAGTTAATAAAAGGATTAATTTTAAAGTTCTATGCCTGACATTTAAGGCATCCCATAGTTTGGTACCTTGAGATACACCTGTTAGATTGTTGCGCTCAGTTAACAAGGGACTTCTGGTAGTACCCAAATATAATCTGAAGTCCTACTGAAGGGCCTTTTCAGTTATGGCCCCTTTTTTATTGTGGGACAAGTTAGAACTGTAAAGTCATTGAAGACTAAACGGTCCCCATGAATCACTTGGTGGTGATGTCATAATGATGATGTCATCAATCACATGATTTTAAGTACACACCCATATCGTGCTCATTTCTAATGGCAGGCGGCTCAAACTTTATTTGACAGTCATGGTATTGGGTCCCCATAAGTCACTAAGTGGTGATCTCTTAACGACGACCTCATCGGTCATGTGGTTTTAAGAGCATGCCCAGTGATATCTCCCTCAATTCTAATTCCAGGAAGCTCAGACTTTGACACACATGGTATTGGGTCCCCACTGATCACGTAGTGGTGATGTCATAACAATGGCATCATACATGTAGGCCGTGTGGTTTTACAAGTTACACAGGCTATCACAACAGCAATAATAACATTTTGACATGTTTCTCTTGTGCAAAGAAAGGAGGATTTACAGATGAAATTATTCATTTTTAATATCCTTATAAATGCAGTCCAATAAGATCATTTGTTTATACTTTATGCTGGAGTCTCAGGCTCTTACTCTTGCTCTTTAAACTTATAATGTACATGTACAATGTAGCAAGACTGAAACCCTCAGAGCAAGTAACCAATAAAATACATCTGTACTGGCCTGAAAGGGTTAATACAGGCACGTGCTGACTGTATGATGAACTTATAATGTCTTCATACTGCCTCACCCATGGAGTATTCATTATTTTATTTCATCATACATGTACATGGACCAGTCTGTAACTAAAGACACAAAGCCATGCATGTACAATGACATATTTTTTTGTGGTTTTTATTTCTTAAGTGGCCATGTCATGTATGGAGTCGATGTTCAGTTGGTGGCTGTTAATTGGCTTCTTGAGAGAAATGACCATAACTGAGTCTCTCCTTCCCTCCAGTTCTTGTGTTGTTTTCAAACTGTTACCCATGATGCACTTTGATGCACTGTACATATGATTAGAACCCAGTCCTTTCCTCATTTCGGTTATGGGCAACTGGCTACAAACAGGTTGTAAGTTCCCTCAAAGCTTGATTGTAATGGTATGCACTATTTTCATTGAAGACTTCATCTTTCTGCCTGGCCTTTGAATAAACAATGTAAAGGCCTCTGACCATGACATAGCAACCTTTAGTACATTTACAGTGTAGAGCAGTCCGTTTTAACATTAGGTGCAGACTTGAAATTTCTTGGCAATCCCTTTATGTAGGACGACACGAATTTGTACCAAAAATACAATTCAATACAACAATAGAACACAACACAATACAATAGAATACAATTTGGTAGCAATTCGTGTCGTCCTACATGAAGGGATGGCCAATTTCTCATTGCACCGTGCTAAAATTTCCTGGGCCACAATTTATAACAATAAAAGCTGTTCCACACTCCCCTACCTACATAATTCCCAGCTTGTGAGAAATTCAGATGTGCATAATAGAGAAACTAAACATTCTAAGGCTATGCTAAGATTGCTTTTACCAAAAAGGAGTGGCATGATTTCATTTCATTGAGAGTTTGTCCATACGAAATTAAGTACACAGGCTATTAAAAAAAAGGAATCCATAACTTAGCATATACATTTACATTATTTTGTACATTGTTTTGTTGCAATACTTTTACATGTGTGTACAGTTCCACTCAAAAATTTTGCATCCCACCACCAAATGCCAGATGGTGTCTCTGCCACCTAAACACCAATGTTTAGTCATAAAATTTTGGTGGCTCTAGTGCTGACAATGGTTGCAGAAGTTTTGAGTAGTACTGTATTATATGGCTCATTTTATAAAAATCATTGTGTTGCTTTAATTTGCAGTCTGTATATGGAAATTTTACAATTGTAGCTCACAAAATTGAATACATGTATCTGTCCATATTATAAATGTAACTTATCGAGTATCTCCTTTGATCACACAGCAAGTGACCAGATGTCATCTTTAGATATTGGAGACAACTCAAAAAAGAGACAAACAAGAGGTGGCAGAGGCCAAATAAAATTACCAAAGAAAAAGGTAATTATCTTCCTGTATGCTCAGTGTTTGCTCAATCCTGTTATCTGCAACAGTGATCTCAAAATGCACAACAAAGGCAGCTACATGTTGAGTAGTTCTGATCCTGATATACACATTAAAAAGTCCTTTCTGTTGCAAGCTAAACCCATTACAGGACTCACTAGCTAACAGGGGATAATGTTAAAGTGCATTAACAATTCCTGAGAATTTGACAATACTTTTGTTTTGAGCTAAAATCTTAGGGTCTTAGGAATTTCCTCAAAGCAAAATATTGTCAAATTCCTGATACATTGTAGGTTGTGATGTAAAACCAGGAATCGACCCATTCTCCCAGTGCACAGCCAACTTGAAAGGGCGTTGTGGATGTGCAAATTTTAAGACGTGATTACAGGGTGAATATGAGACCAAATAAAAAAAAAATTGGACCATCTATATGTACAGTACATTGTACTTAGAGTATGTACACTTTAAAGCAAAAAATGAGCAATTAAAACATACGCGAATGACCGAGAAAATCGAAGCCAAAGTTTGTGTAAATCAGGCCGAAATCTTTATCAGATTTAAAGATCACTTATCGGTTGGTGATTTCCTTTGTTTTTGCTTCATGAATTATTAATGAGTTTGATAAGTACATAACACAGTGGCCTCTACATGTATACACGACTTTCATATGTGATTTTCAGTTTTGGTAGTTTGTCCACATGTATAGAAAATATTACCATTGTCATGTGAAAGAGCATGTCAACATTAGTGAACTTGTGAAAGTTGAGTGATGTAGTTTATAAAGCAATGAAGTTACAGCGATTTAAAATTAGAGAGATTGTATGAGAAAAACAACAGAGGCCTTTATAGCCTTGCTTTCATGTTTTTTTCTGCATTAGAAATGCTCATAGCTCAACAGCAATTTTCCATACTGCTCAAAATCTCAAAATAATTACTAGTTGTAATGTCATCTTTCATGTGGTAGCATTGGTTTCCCTCTACAGACTGATCTTCCAAATTATGCAAGTTAGGAGGTGGCCATTATGAAAGTCGTGTCTATCTAGCGGTACAATATATGTTTGGCCTTGGTGTCTCTAAAATAACTATCTACATCCCTATCAACTCTAATGAATGGTTCTTTCCCCCAGCTTCAACTAGATACATGTACATGTATGTACATGTATGTATTTAATTATCGGCAAATATAGGCACGCTCTGACTGTACGATGAACGAAAAATAATGAATCCTGCATGAGGCAGAATGCGGTATGAAGAAATTAAAATTGAGTTCATCGTACAGTCAGCAAGTGACTGTATTTGCTGATAAAGCACAAACAAAGTCTCTTAACCTTTTAATATTCAAACTGAGTGCACTGTCAGCAGTGAGTTTCAATAAATATTGAAATCAGTTGTGAGTAACAATTTCAAAAAGAAGTCGAATATTCTGGATGATTAAAATCATTTTTTTGCTAAATATGTCTCCACAATGAAATGTAATTTCATTATACTGTATACATGTAGACAATGAATGAAAACACAGGACTTTTAATATCTAACTACATGTAAGTAGAGAACTTTGCAAAGAATAATTTAATTTCAGCATTCGGTCAGTGAAGCTGGTGGAATGAAGACAAAGATAAAGCAAAGCCACCTTGCGAGCTCAATTGAATCAGTATGATTGTACATTTAACTCAAAAACATTTCTCGTGGAGCCATGTATTCAAATATCAAGTATTTAGCCAGCTTAACTCGTAGACAGTCTACTCATCATCCACTGAATTCTAGCTTCATTTTCTTCCCTTATTGACAGAGTAAGGTCTCAGAAATAACATGCATTTCTTCAGTAAGACTACTAGATAGAGTATTGTAGAAGCTTTTGTTCACTTGGACACATGTTCACTACTTCCAGTGCTTGCAAATCAGCCAATCAATCAATCAATCTTTATTTCACACAGCCATTTCCAAGGAGAGATGATGCAAATGTTTGCCTCAAAATATATATCTTCTGTCACAGCGGAGACAGAGTTCAATCCTGCCTTTACCTTTCTAGTAATTCTCTGCATTTTCACTGTTTTTTTTCACTGGATTTTGTACAATGTACAAAATTTTAAACAATAAATAATTAATGCACGAAATATCAAACAATAATAATTTGCCTTTCAAACTATCTATAAATTATTATATGTACCAGTAAGCATAATTAACTGATAGAGGGAAAAGAAAATGGTGATACATTCAGTAGTGTATAATATATATTACAATATCTACAATGCCATACCGTAAAATCCCGGTTATAAGCCCCCCGATTATAGGCCCACCGTCTGCTAACAGAAATTTCCTCCCAGTTATAAGCCCCCCTCCATCTACTCTTCACTGGCACTTAACGGAAACGAAAATGATTGAGATAAACATTGAAGGGATACCTGACTAAGATACACACGCAGATGAAATGGACAGTGCTGTAGATGTAGAATATCATCTTGAGAGTGAGGATGACTGAGGATAATGATGAAGAGTACGAAGCAGATGAGCCTGACAGAGTACTGGTACCAGTGGTTTAGCGGTTCGAATGTTGATGAAGTACCACCATGCAGTAGCACATCGACAATCCTCGGATGTTCTTCTGAGTACATTCGTGTTTCAAAGCTTTTACTGCTATTGTTGCATACATCAGAACACTGTTGTTAAATAAAAATGGAGACGATTAAACAAAAACATTTTTTTAATAGAACACATTTCAGACGTTTTTTTTCCTCCTGGTTATAAGCCCCCCCCCCCCCCCCCCCCAGTTATAGGCCCACCCAAAACCACTTGCGAAGTTGTAAAAGCCCAGGGCTTATAACCGGGGTTTGACGGTATGTGAGTTGAGTTTGTTGGTATCTCGCCCTTGCTCCGATGGTTTTTGTCCGGGTTCTCCGGTTTTCTTCCCTCCTCAAAAACCAACTTAAATTCCAATTCGATCCTGGAGTTCATCAGAATACTTAAATATAAGCCTCTGGCCTGGGAGACCCGGTAACAGCTTCCTGTATCTTCGATGTAAAATAAACCATTGTAACTACACGTAACATTAGTCCTTATTGTTATACATCTAATGCACATGTGTCAGTATCATTTTATTTATTTAGTGTTCTCTTAAATCTTGCAGACTGTCCCTAAGAAAGTCTGTATGTCAAGAACACAAAGAAATAAAAAGAAATATGTGACAGTTCTGACTGGCCTTGCCACATTTGGTATGTACATTTGTATATTACAAGCCACAGTTTAATAGTTGACCTAATGAGTTGAATGTGGGTCTTTATAAACATTTTAGACTTTTATTTGCACAAGGTGAAAAGAGAAAAAGTAAGAAGAAACAAGAGACTACTAAATAAATATAATTTTTTACATTAATATTTTGATAAAGATAGGATTGAAGTGTACAGAGGCTGAAATAGCCTGTTGGATTTTGTGTCAACCTTTGCTTGTGAAATTCATTACAGTTCACACTTAAAACAATTAACATAATCATCATCATCCGGTCGAGCTTGCTCGGACCCCTTTGACTCTTGCCATCCATCAAACATAAACATAAAGACAATCATAAAGCAGACATTATCTAGATGAACATTAAATATGTAGCTATTAAAGTAATAGTTGAACTAACATGCTTTAAATGAAGCAATAAAATATTGTAAGAAATAATGATGATTTTAAGGAGAATATTATTTTGAGAAATGAATTGGTGAGGTTTTAGGTAGACAGTGATCGAGTTTAATATTCTTGATAATACTAACAGAGCTGGTTTTGCAGAGTCTACAATTTAGGTACATGTACATGTGTACAATGTATACGCTACTGGTGCAATAATATAGCAATTGAATATATAGTAATACATGTAAATACAGTTCATTTATTATATGAAAATCAGATTGTTGTCTGAAAAACGATTTAGGTACATCTACCATGTTTTCACAAAAGGGGGTCTTTAGGTTCTAGGGCTCCTTTTGTGAAAACATGGTAGATCTTGTGTGCCTTTAGCTTTAAAAGCCAGTTACTCATGTTCTTGCCGTTTTCTTGAAAGGGCAAATGGTTAAGTTTAAGACTTTTCTGGCCCCATAATATTGATCTCCAGGTATTTTATGCGAATAACTCGAGCTTTTAATGGATTTCGATGCACTATATGGCAATACAACATTCTCTTAATGTACATTGCGTTTAATTGGTGGAATTTTGCTGTAGTTTGAGTAAAAATACCAGAAAATGGCCTTTTTCTAACCTAAGCCTAACCTCTAGCTCTCAAATAAAGAAATTATGGGATAGATCTAACACAAGTAAATTATGGGATAGAAAGGCCAGAAAAATCTTAAACTGTCATTTGCCTTTTCAAGAAAACGGCATAAAACACTAGTTACTGGCTTTTAAAGCTAAAGGCACACAAGATCTACATGTACATGTACCATGTTTTCACAAAAGGGGGTCTTAGGTTCTAGGGCTCCTTTTGTGAAAACATGGTAGACATGTTTAGCCACATTTTCTTGACAGGGAGTTTCAAAGCTCCAAAAAATTTTTTTGGGGAATTTTGGGTTAATTTACTAGACTGGCAGAGAGAGCCTGAAGTCATTGTCACTGCTTGATCATGCATGTACATGTATGTACTGCCTGACTTGTGAAATTTAACAATTAGGTTTTTTTACCATTACAGTATGACTACTGAAACCAGGGCCACTTAGATAACGAGACCAATCACATTGCAGAACAAAAAACAAATCATTCCAACTTACGGTTACTTGGTGCAATCACTGTCTATTACAAGACATCACTGTCTATTGAGACTTGCTCGAGTGTTGATCCAGTACAAGGTGAATTCGGTTGACAAGTTGTGAAGTCAGTCTTTTTAATGAAGAAAATTGCATGAATTGCTAGGATTTATACTTTTGGCATGCTTTATTTTCATTTTGCAACGTGTTTAGCTACATTGTAGTATACATAATGAATGATTTTATTTTGTAAAGAAACATCAAACTCATTAATAATTAATGAGGAAAAACAAACGAAATGCATGTTTAATGAGTGTTTGTAAAATTAATGTGATATAAATACGGTCTCATTTACATAAACTTTAACTGCAATTTTCTCAGCCAAAATAAGTTGTAACTCCAAAAACACTCTCTACATCAAGAGGCCGAAGACTGTGTTTCATTGTGTTAAACCCCCAGAGGGGGGTGTATTTAATTGTTACCACTTAGTCAATACCACACGTGACAACGCATGATAATTTATTTCTAAAGATAACAGAGAAATTAATAGAGGAGATAAGGCATAAAATTCCTATTTGGAAAGCAAATAATTCCTTTAAGCCACATGCGGGGCCAATTCAATAAAATGTTTACACTGTCACTGGTATTTTACAAGTCCAGCCATTGTTTTCTGCCATAGAAGTGTAAAAGGTTTATTGAATTGGTCCCAGGAGTTTAGAAGCTCAAAATTTTTTTTCGAAGGAGGAGAACAAGTTAATTTCAAAAATCATATTTTGTGACTTCCGAAGGTTGTATTAAGGGTGGCTAGTTCCTGGAAAAAGTAGTGTTGATCTGCATTAGTGAGGAAGGTAAACGCTGGTATGATCAACTAAAAGTCGATTGGTATATTATCTGATAGGCAACTAGTTCCTGTAAAAACTAGTGTTGGTCTGCGTCGGCGGGGACGATAAACACTGGTATGTAATCAACTAAAGTCGATTGAGGTATGCTAACCGCCGTGGAAAGCGAGTAGCAGCTGACGTTTCGAGCGCTAGCCCTTCGTCAGAGCAAAAGAGGAAATTGTGGGTGGGGAAACGGTTTATATAGTGAGTGCATGATTACCGCTGAGGAAACATGTACTCGGATCAATTGGGATCAAAGGAAATTGCGCCAATGCATCATTACCGCTGAGGAAACATGTGCTTGGATCAATTGTGATCAAAGAAAAGTGCGCCAACAATAGAAATGCTAATAGTTGTAACAGCAAGTGTTGATGAGTAAACTAAGGAAACATCTAAGTGTGAGTGAATACGTGAATTCTGAAATTAAATGAACGAAAAGCGTTCATTAATACCGTGAGGTGACAAAGTGCCTAATTTGAAAATAAAGTTCTGTTCTTTGCATTTACGAGTGTCGGTAGTACCTTGATGCAGAGAAATGCCACATACAGTGATGTGATTAATGCAATGACCAGGAAGGTTAAAGTGACGAGCTACAGGTTTGGCGAGATCCTTGCTGTTAGTTCTAACATCTAGCAAGTGTTTGCAGAATCGATCTCCTAATCTTCGCCCTGTTTCTCCGATGTAGAGTTTGTTACAAAGTGTGCAGGTGATACAATAAATGACATTACTGGAAGTACAATCAAAATGATCAGTGACTTTAAGAGAGCTTTTCGGTCCTGAAATAAAGCACAGGTATTGCATCGTGTCCTAGAACATTTAAAAGTGCCTGGTTGAAGATCAGGTTGTAGTGATCCTTTGACTAGGGAATCACGGAGATTCTTGTCACGTTTGAAAGAAATGAGAGGAGGCTGTGGGAAAATAGAGGCGGTCTCTGGGTCACTCTGTAAAATCTTAAAGTTCATCTGGATAATTTTCTCGATAGACTTTTGTTTGATCACAATTGATCCGAGCACATGTTTCCTCACTGGTAATCATGCATTGGCACAATTTCCTTTGATCCCAATTGATCCAAGTACATGTTTCCTCAGCGGTAATCATGCACTCACTATATAAACCGTTTCCCAATCCACAATTCCCTCTTGCTCTGACGAAGGGCTAGCGCTCGAAACGTCAGCTGCTACTCGCTGCGGTTAGCATACCTCAATCGACTTTATTTGATTACATACCAGTGGTATATTATCTGTTTATTTGCACTTCTGTAATAGCTAAATAAATAATTGTTTTACAATATATACATGTATTTACAACAAATATAAGTAACTACATGTATATAACATACATATACTGGTGTGACCATTTTACAATAGATACATTTGACAGCAATGATATTATTAGAAAGTAGATATAATATAGATATATGTGTTTAACAGTAGATAGATGCCTTTTACTATATTTATAGTTTAGTACAAAAAGGTAAAGTGTAACAAGTGGAGGAGAGTTGGAGTAACTATTCGTTTTCTAACCCAACTCCCTGGCAGTAGATAAAATTTAAAGAGGAAAAATATACATACAGTGGAACCTCTCTGTGCAACCACCTCTCCTAGGCGACCACCTCTCTTAAGCGACCACTTACTAAAAGCCCGTTTTGTCTCTCAGTTAAAACACTGCATTGAATACCTCTCGTAAGTGCCCACCTCTAGTAAGCGACCGCAACCACCTTTTGGGCTTGGTAGTTGGATTTTTCTTTGTTATTTTACCTCCGGTAAGCGACCGTACAACTGAAATCGTTCACACAATCCTGGCAAGTAGACTGAATTGTTTGATTTCTTTTTTGAAGGTATGCTAACCGCCGTGCAGAGTGAGTAGCAGCTGACGTTTCAAGCATTAGCCCTTCGTCAGAGTAAAAGAGGGAATTGTGAATGGGGAAATGGTTTATATAGTGTTGAGTGCATGATTACCGCCGAGGAAACATGTACTCGGATCAATCAGGATCAATGGAAATTGTAGGGCTCCCCCTCGAGATGTTACTTGCTACTTGCACCCCCCCCCCCCTCCCCATGGTGGTAATTAGCATACCTTATTCAACTTTTCGTTGATCATACCAGTGTTTATGTTAACAAAGTGTCTATTGAAATTAATTTGTCTAATAGATACACTGTATCTAATACACTGTAACTAATATATTTCTTGTCATTTATGCATTGTATCTTTAATAGATATCGACCTGAAGAAGGCATCCAAGGTGTTTGCCAACCGATTGTCATGTGGGTCGTCTGTCACTGGAGAGGATGAAATCGTTATCCAGGGAGATGTTACAGATGATTTGTGGGACTTTATTCCAGAAAAATGGAGTGAGGTATACGATAAATAAATCGAACCATTTACAGAATGAAGAATGTTTGTTAAATGTGAACAGTTTACATACTTTGTTTACTGAAATGTTTGCAAAATGAATGTCTGTAAATGCATGTACAAATTTACAGCTTTTAACAACCATTTTACAGAATATACATGTATATTTTTCTAAATTACTACTCTGTTTGTAGAACATGTATTTGCGGACAGTTTGCAAACATTTACAGTCTTGTTGCATGTTCTTCAGAGTCTGTACATGGTTCAATGTCGCCAGTGATTTGACATAATTAACAATTATCCACCGAAGTGGAGGTGAATAGTGGTGGATATTTACCGAGCCGGTTTGGCAAGGTAAATATCCACCACTATTCACGGAAACAGGTGAATAATTATTGTTTTAGTATATACCTCACAGGTGAATTATAGCCAGCACCAAATAGTTAATAGCAAAGGATATCCCATGTTTGAGTAGCCAATCAGAGCGCATGAAATGCACTTTTTACTAGTGTGGTATATACTATAATAATTATGTAACACTTACATGTATCAAACAGTAAACTCTTAGTATTCTTCAGAGCTCGCCACTATAACAACCAAAACCAGGATATACCTTTTGGGTACTAGTAGGTTTCATGTATCTACAGTACTGTCTTGCTACTGTACTTTGGCTTGATGCAAACCCTACTAAAGTAATATGTAAATTTAGTCGCTAGCTTTAGCTCGTTTTCTGGGAGTATCTGTAATTCAAATTGCTGATAAACTTTCTCATGATGAAAGACCAATATAACTACTCAGATTAGCAGAGTAAGCGTTCCAGGTATACTGGAGAAAATTGGAGACAATTTTGATGAAGGATGGTAAAGAATATACTGCTCTTAAAATAAATTTCGAGCAAGTTTTTAGAATAAGCTTTTGTAATCAGCTTTAATCTTTGCCATCCTCCATCGAGAGAGTTTCAAAAGCATACATTAGTGTACAGGCCGTACATTTACTACATTAATTTATCTCCTATCTCGGGGTGTTAGTATTGTTTTAAAGAAACCTGAAGGAGAAGCGAGGACAAGAGGAGGGTAGAGCCCAGCCTCTCCCGTTATATTCTTATTCCCCTCCCTCTCGCCCCTTCTTCTCATTGGGTAAGTTATATTCACTTCTTTTATTACAGATTGATGAAGACAGCATAGAGGACTTAGGAGATATAAAGCGGTAAACAAAGGGAGAACTTTACTCCAATTAAACCAATGTATAAAGGAAAGCTTTGTGAAGCACTAGAAACCAAGCCAACAGTTAATAAACTACAGTGTACCATCGCTGTGTGACAGCAGAAAGTTTGAATTTGTTCCAGAATTATCTCATGTAGTCCCACATTACACTTCATGGTAGTCACACAAACACTAGCCCCACTAACGGCTGCTTACACCAGCCAGACATTACATTCCAACCGCATGGCCAATCAAAATTCAGTTCTCAGAATCAAGAAACCACTCGCGCCAGAACTTTCTGGTGGGAAATCTAGTAAGTCAATATTGAGGCTAAATTTGAAAAAAATATGGAATCAGTTCAAATTGCTTCGTATATATTCTGTTCTTGTTTTTTCTCAAGAAAGCAGATAGAGTTTTGACGGTGTACTGATGAGCTTGAATTCGAAAGTGCCGCCATAAGCGAACCGTTGCTAATTAACTCATATCATGTTACGTTATAACGATCTTGATTGGCTTACACAAACAATTGGGAATGGAATGTATGGCCCCAAAAAAATAATGCAAGGAAAAATGTCAGTGAAAAAATCATGCAGAGATAATCTCACGAAAAAACATTTCATGCAATTTAATATGCACGAAAAAACGTGTCTGCATTTATTTCGTAGAAACGGGCACTCTCTTTTTCAAGCACCTCCCTGCAGTATCGTCGGCGTCTAAATCGTACGTGTCCTTGGTGGTTTTTGTTTTGCTAGCTTGTCTACCTCTGGTCCAAACATACAGAGCTTGAAAATTCGGGGATGCTTGTGCTGTTCCTAAGTAGGATCGCTGGCACAGTGCGTGAATCCCTAGACTGCGTTTGGCATTTGTTTATACGATTAACGGTACTCGAGGTTTTCGCGATTAAACGGTATTTCGGTCATTACAATGAGAAGGTAAGTGGATTGATTCGTATTTTTATGCTTGAGAATTAATATAAACAACATTTCAGGAAAGCATATTACCACTGTAGTCAGAGCTACATAAAGACCTAGAAGCTCGGTGATTGAGATTGAATACTGTTTATGGTATTTAATTGAAGATCAAATGAATGCTTGATTATCAACTATATCCTTTCGTATGCGCTATAGCACTCCACCGAAACGAATGTAATGTCTGCTATAGCATTCCGGTTGTCGGGAAGTAAGCTGGAGTATAACTTGGAAAAACGAATTTGTCTAAGTGAAGAACTTGTTTCTTAGCATGCTGACTGGCTACGCTCGCAGCAACACTAATGCACTAGTCAATTGAAACTCCGGCCCCCCGACCCCCGGGACATAGCGGGGAATGTAACATTTATACAGTGTTAAATTTTGACCTTTTCCCCGCCCATCGGGGGCAGTTGGCTGTTACAATACCCGCCCCTATGGCCCCGACATGTGCTTCAGAATTAGGAGGAGGCATTGAGAAATTGAATATACATGTACATCAGCTTCAGTATCATATGACCGCGCGCTTTCCTTTCAAAACCATTTACAAAAGTCACGTGAGGAGGGCCGGACGTGTATGGCGTGAGCGGGCCGAAAAAAGCCGCCGAGGTCCGTACGTCGTCATGACCAAATATTTTCCTGTCCGGCCCTCCCACTCAGTCAATAAGTACCTAATCCGTTCCATTATTTGAAAAAAAAATTTTTTCTAAAGCACACTTTCTATTACTATATTTTCTTATTACTATCGTCGACATCAACCTGTTCGCCCCTGACCCTACCTGCCCAAACTGAGCTCAAAACCCTGACCCACCCCGGCGGCACATACATAGACATAGACATAAGATTATTACCAGCCCTTATCCTATACAGGACATCGGTTACGCTAATAATAATATAATATAACAGCAACGACAGAACTGCAACAAGTCTATTTAAGTGTACAATGACTTCTTACTACTTTACGGCGTTCTTTCCTTAAAACACTCATAGACGTACTTAGCCACAGTGTTTTGAATTCCATGTGCGGATTGATAAGGAGGAGGAATATCTCATTTTCCGTTAGATGGTTTATTTTCTTATTTAACTGCCTTTCTAATTTTTTAAATAGCTCCATACGTTTCATATGATAAAATTTGCATTTGACGAGAAAATGCCTCTCGTCTTCAACTTCTGTATTGCATTTTGTACAAATTCTTTCTTCTAACTTTTGATATGGCCTTAAATGCCTTCCTACTTCAATTTGAAGGCAGTGATTGCTGATTCGGAGTTTGGTTAGAGATATCCTGTGCTTAACTACACTTACGTTTTTGAGATATTCCTCTTGGGTGTAATTATATTTAAATAATCTATATGTTCTTAGCTTATTGGAATGAGATGGATTTTTTCTTTCGTCGTTATGAATTTCTCCATGCCAGTTTTGGATTTCGATATCTTTGGAACTTTGACCTAGATTGTTGAGTATTCTCTTTACGAGAAACGTTGAAGGGTCTTCACCAAAATTTAATTGCCAAATGAAGCTGAAACCAAGTAGGTCAATTACGTTTTTTAGTACATAATACGTCACAAACATGAGTACCACCTCCCCCCCCCCCACCCCCCACATGCGATGTTTTTGGAAAGACTTGACGAAGGTTTTGACCTGATTTGGGCAGATCACAATTACAATTACATCAATTACACAATTACATCCCAACAGCACTACTTCCACGCAAACCACCAATATACACAGACACCCAGAAATTCTATCGACGATGGAACTATATTTCTTACTCTGCTGCTTACCGCCAGAGCTTCTAAATTCTGTTCAATATCAATTAGCTTTTTCCAGGATACTCCAACTAAACGGAGAGCATTGGGATGTAAATAAACTAACACGAAATTTCACCCAAGCCATAGTTGAACTGAGTGAAGAAGCTGGTTTACGCTACCAAAATCAAACGAAAGGAAATTATGATGCAAACAAAGACTGGTTTGACTTGGAATGCACAACTGAAAAAGAAAATCTAAAATCTTTAGGACGCCAAGTGTGTAATGCTCCAAAATGCGAACAACTAAGAAATCATCTCTTCACTAAAAAAAAGAATTTTAGAAAGTTATGTAGGAGAAAAAAGCATGAAAACCTGAGAAAAAGAATAATGGAGATCGATTATAAAAACCCGAAAACAGCTTGGAAACAAATACATAAATTGTTTAACATAAAAAAGAAACAGCAAAAACAATCGTGTCCAATAGAACCTCGAGAATTTTATGAATATTTCAAGGAGTTGAACAAACCCAATAACGAATCGAGTTGTCTAGATAATCCCCAACAAGATAGCTGTGAGGATACTACCAGCAGGGAAAGTGAACTGTTAGACGAAATCGAAAATGCTATCAATAAATTAAAATACAACAAATCACCGGGCAAAGACAATATCCTAAACGAAGTAATAAAAAACGGTAAAAAGCAACTAAAACCACTACTGAAATCGCTTTTTAATATTATTCTATCATCAGGGGAATACCCTCGAGATTGGTGTACCGGCTTTATTGTTCCAATTTACAAAAAAGGCGATAAGGACAAAACTGATAACTACAGAGGCATAAGCCTGTTATCCTCACTCGGCAAACTTTTCACCTCTATACTTAATGATAGGCTGTATGATTACCTAGTCGACAAAGGAATACTCAAAGAAGTACAAGGAGGATTTAGGAAACACCTTGGAACAGCGGATAGTATTTTCATCCTAAAAACTCTCATAGACAAATACGTTAAGACTAAGCCACAAAAAAATAGAAATTTCTTATTTAGCTGTTTTGTAGACTTTAAAAAAGCATTCGACAGCGTGCCAAGAGACAAATTACTTACGAAGTTAAAAAGGGCCGGAATAGGAGGGAAAGTATATTCTATCATAAAATCAATGTACTCAAATGACTCCTCAGCAGTGAAAATTGGCGATACGATATCAGAGGAATTTAGATGTTATAAAGGGGTTAGGCAGGGGTGTATGCTAAGTCCAACGCTATTTAACCTATTCCTTAGTGACCTGCCTGAATTTCTTAATCAGGGCGACTTGGCAGAACCAGTCGAAATCCAAAATAAAACAATAAGTTGCCTTATATATGCAGATGACTTGGTTGTACTATCAAAGACCGCTGAAGGTCTACAGAAATATCTACATAGAATCAAGGAATATTGCAACCAATACAATTTAGAAGTAAATATCGAAAAAACAAAAACCATGGTCTTCAACAATACAGGAAAGAGAATGAACAACTATGTTTTTAATTACGACGGCGAAACCCTGGAAAATGTTCGAGCATTTAAATACCTTGGTTTAACGTTCAGTGCGTACGGTAACTTCACACTAGCCAAACAAGAACTGAAAAAGATAGCACTAAAAGCCCTTTTTAAACTCCGCAAAGAAATGGGTGACCACTTTAGAACTGACTTAAAGCTCACACTGAAATTATTTGACTCTCTTATTCAGCCAATCCTCCTATATGGAAGCGAAATCTGGGGAGTTGACTGTAAGGGTCCTATTGACAGAGATCCAATAGAGTCTGTTCATGTTAAGTTTTGCAAATGGCTCCTAGGAGTAAATAGGAATGCTACGAATAATGCTATTAAATATTGGCTAAAACTGGAAAATGTGGATAATACAAAATTGGCAACCGAGGCTTACGCTGACTCCAGACTCTTACTCAAGCCCATGGTCTGGTGCCAAAAGATAAGGAGCATAATATGTCACCTCGGCTTTGGCAATCTGTGGCTAGACCAGAATAATATAACCAATTACACAGCACTCGCTTGCAAACTAAAACAAAGGATACGAGACGATCCATAATGACTCGAGAAGTAATTCAAATCAGCGAAATAAGTTAAGAACATACAGAATATTCAAGAAATCTTACGAATTAGAAAATTACTTGAAGGAAGTAGACAATGTGAAGCACAGAATAGCACTAACAAGGCTAAGAATAAGCAACCACAAACTAGAGATCGAAATTTAGGAAGGTATGCAAGACCATACAAACCAATCGAGGAAAGATTATGCCATTTCTGCCTCTCGGAGATTGAGGATGAAACCCACTTTGTCTTGAAGTGCAAGAAATATGAAAACCTAAGGAAGGAATTCTATGCTTCACTAAAGAATAAATGTAATATAAATACGGCACACCGATCTGAAAATAGCCTATTATGCACAATCATGAACCCAGACAGTAGAATTTCTAGTCTTTCAGCAAAATTCATTTATAACTGCTTCAACATCAAAGCTGAAGCTCTAACGCAATGATGCCTGTTCCCAACTATTAAACAGAGATATACATAACCTAATTTAACTGAAATTTATTGGACCCATGTCGAAGTACTTGCATGTACAAAACACCAAATAAAATATGTCTGTCTGTCTGTCATCTAAAGTTACTTATCGCCGAATGCCGAAACAAGATAGACTCATTAACAAAGGAACTAGGACACCACAAGGAACTCTTGCGCAATTCGTGTACACCAGATGCCTTTTTTTTATTATATAGCTAAATTAGATTCTATGGCCTTATCGCTTGAGTCTCTACTTACTAACAGGCGCGCTAGAAAGACTGCTCCCTTCCGCCAGCCTATTGACAACATTCTTGCTAAAAAGAGTCTTCTTGACCCACGGGTCAACAATAATGCTAACAAGAGCCCATCTGGGCTTTCACTCGGGCCACATGAGATTGAAGATGAAATACACTTTCATTTGAAACCCTCTTAGTAATAACCAAAGGGAATAATTATTAGCAGTCTTTAGGAGTGGCCGGTAGCGCGGTGACTTTCATTCTCTGCTCCCCTAGTATATATACATGTATGTAATTTAATATTTTTGTTTTCTCGTATGTAAATTAAAGTAGTTGATGTTTTACTGTAAACACTACTTATTCATGCAACGGCACGTTTACAATTTAGTCTGCAGGTCCGATAAAACTGCAGGTTCCAGTCGTAAACAGTCCGAGTTTGACCAAAGTGAAACGATCGAGCTGCTCGCGTCCGTAGATATTTTTTTTTCTTCGTTTGCATTTTTGACATGATATATTTCTTCAAATGGCACCATTGTTTTATTTCTTATGTTTAATAATACAGTTCTCAGCTGTAACAAAAATAGAACATTCTATGGAAGATTTCTTGTCCTAAAGTTTGGAAACGTAACACATGCATTTGACGCTAGAAAGTTCAGTACTCGTGGAAGTACGCAAGGTTAATTTACTAGTGGCAGTTTACTAGTTTGCACTATCGGCTGTTATGGAATGGAAACATACTTTCACAGCTTAATATGTATGTCGATTGGTCAGAAGGATATCTTGTTTAAATGCTACGGTCCTTTCGGCATCAGGAAATTTTTAAACGGGAGTTTTCGTACAGTATTTCAAGCTATATATGCTGTAGCGCGAGTTCAGTTAAGCCACAAATGTCCGTGAAACTAATACCGTGTTCATTATTATCGGTTTTCTCTATGGGTTCTCATGTATTCAATAATTACTTCTGGAGCTTCATATGCATGGCAATTGGTCACAATGATTTCCTCTTTCAGTTTTTCCCTTTAGTTTGGACATTAGGGATATATCCTTGGAGATTTCGTACAGTTTAGCGACCACGAAAGTGCGTAAACAAACTGTCACAAGCGGTTTCATAGCAGCTCGATGTTTGACTCCCATATAGTCGATGATAACTTATATAGCTTCATATGTACGTCGATTGCTCACAAGGATTTCCTCTTTCAGTTTTTCCCGTTAGTTTGGACATTAGGGATTTATTCTTGGAGATTTCGTACAGTTTAGCGACCGGTGTGTTGAAAGTAGAAAAGTTCGCTTGAAATTTAATACATGGGAACAAAGAAAAAACGAGATCTAACCTTTGATTATAATTCGATACCCGTTGATATCCAAACGTGTTTGGATATTGTATTTCGCTTACGTTTCTAAATGTAATAATAATAATAATAATAATAATAATTTAATTTGATATAGCGCTAGCTCCATTAATTGCCCAGAGCGCTTTACAATAGTAATACAAATCTGCAGCTAAAACCTACTATAATACAAACTCTAAAAGAAAAAACTACTATAATGCAACTAAAAAAAAGAAAAGAAAAAAGAAGCATTACTAGTACAAACTAATAAACTACTAACCGATACAGTTAAAATATAGTTAAAAACTTCTAAACAATGAGTCAAGATTCATAAGATTCATATGTACATTGGATCTGTCCAAACAGCGCTGATCGAATGTATTACGGCTCCTGGTTGTTCATGTATTTTTATGGTCAACAAGAGCGCCAGTTGAAATATCCTGAGCCTGTTGGAAGGCTTTCGCCCTCGCGGGTCGACCATTTTGATTTACTGTATTCACTTATGTAAATACATTTAACCTGGCGATTGTTGCGTGACCAGCACAGTGCAATCTGATTGGTTTGAATTTGACCTTTAACGCATGCGCAGAAGCCGTCTGACACTGATTAAAAATAATAATAACGACTTGCATTTTAAGACTCGGCGCTGCCACAGGCAGCCCGAGTAATAATAATGCACGCGAGACTGAATCAATTTCATCCAACGCTCCGCACGATACCACTAACTCCACTCATTCTAATGTTCCGCCTCCCAAACGAAGACGTACTCGACGCAAAACTAAACCTGCTAACATTCAACTAGATAGCACTTCTGTTATTAATCTTTCTAATTCTCCTCTTTCGACCGACGAGATATCTGTTCTTTCGCGTGGACTCACTTTCTGTCCCACACCTCGACATATCAATTGGCCGGAAGTGTCAGCCGACATCTACGACTTTTCACGACGCATGCGACTAGCTGAATATTTTTATGACAATAACCCTAACAACGCATTAAAAGAAAGTAGCTCTCAAAAAGATTTAGGTATTATCATTTCAAATGATCTGCGCTGGCACAACCAAGTAGTGTCGGTGGTAGCTAAGTCAAATAAGGTTTTGGGTTTCCTGAGACGTAATACCCCTAACTCTTTAGGGGTAACGCTGCGTCGTACCCTTTATCTTACGCTAGTGCGTTCCATTCTGTGCTACGGTAGTCAGGTTTGGGCCCCGCAGTCAAGCTCTAGAGATATCCAACTTCTCGAACGTATTCAGCGCCGCGCAACCAAATTCATGTTAAAAGTAGACTTACCCTATAAAGATAGGCTACTTAAACTTAATCTACTGCCACTTTCATACTGGCTAGAATATCTAGACCTCATATATTTGTTTAAGTGTCGCCTTAAGCTTAACAATACCGATCTATCTAGTTATGTAACTCCATGCTCGCTTTCATCAAGATCTACAAGAAGCACTACTGGTTCAGACTACAAGCTTAACCCATGCAAAACATCTACTTATAGGGATTCTTTCTTTAATCGCATAGTTATTCTATGGAACTCGCTGCCTTTAAATATTAAGTCCTGTAGTTCAATTTCGTCTTTCAAAACATTGCTACGAGCTCACTATCTTGCGCTTTTGCTTTCCACTTTTGACCCTGATCGCATTAGAACCTATAAAACTATCTGTTCTAAATGCCGATCTACTAACACATCTACTATTTGTTGCCGCTAACTTTTTTCTGCGCTTATTTACTTGTACTTGGCCGGCCGACCAAATGTACACTATTATTATATATTTTTTTGCATCATATATTTTACATTTCATGCTTAATACATTATTCATAGTTCTATCTGTAATGTATTGTCAGTGTATTCGTATTTGTCTCAGGCTGAGCTCGTTTGGACCTAGAGTCTGTTTCTCAGCCTGAGTTAAGCTATTAAAACGCCACAGAACAAAATACTCCATTCTATAACAAAAGTACTTGGAACCCTCCAGTCGACAGAGAACCGGCTCTTAATACTTTTTTAGACGCTGTAAAACTAGACATAACAACATGTAAACCTAACAAAATTCGTGATAACCTTACTGCCACAGAACGACAAGCTGTACACCGACTGAAGCAACGACATGACATCATTTAATACTAGGGGTCAGTAGATCAAAGAATAGACGCTGAAATCCAAAACGTTTTCTTTAGGTGTGGCAACGTTGTGTGCGTCATCAAACGAATGAAGTATGGAGAATTTCGTACTTGATCGCCTTTAGTTTGTGTAGTACCTTGACTCAGACTAGCACAATGATGTGATATTTTCCAGGGTGTTACAAAATAGATCACTGCGAACTTCATAATAAGAGAAGAAACTTGAGCTTCGCCAACGAATAGTCGTAAGAACGATTTCTGTGATGGTTTTGATACTTTATGTCGTGTAATCAAAATGTTGTTTCTCCCTTGTACGCTGGGGTCATTACGTCAGACTTTTTAAGTATTTCTATGAAAGGAAGCAACGCTTCTTCAACCATTTCAATCCAAAGCTCTCCACTGTGTACTTCGCGTTCTATAAAGGTAAGTTTTCGTTATAAACAGACTCACTCTTGTGTTAGCACATGATCTATATTCTCGCACGCATTGCCAAATCAGTTTTACCGCTTTGTACTTCGCGTTGAAGACTTTCTAAGGTGAGTCTTCGTTGTAAAATATACCGTAAGAAAATAAGTTAGGTTCCTTGGTTGTGCAGATATTTCAGTTAGGCGCAAAAGGTTTTACAAAGCCGCTTCACAGCATCGAAATCGTTATATCTATGGGACGTACATCGATATTTAAACTTCGTAAGCGTTTATCTTATTACTGACAAAAGAAAGGATACACATGGAAGAATTAGTTCGCAATTGACTGGTGTATATTTGAGTCGTCTGGCTTTCAGCTTGGCCGAAAGATTTTCATACCTATAATGGCTATATTCTGTTATAATTTTATTCAACTTTTATTTATTTCATTAGAGCTTTATATCGATTCAAATAATGAGACTCAGTGCTTGTGATCAGAGAGTATGGCAAGGCTCAACATACAAGTTATGCATATAGTTTTGCTTCAGATAACACACAAATGACGGACACATGTCACACATTCAAGACCAAGAAAAATCAAGATTTTAGTTTTGGGTACGAAGGGCCAGCGACGCATTTATATTACTTCTAAATGGTATTTTGGCAATGACCAGTTAGATTGCATTGACAGTGAGTACACGTATTTGGGGATAACATTTCATTTTAATGGTAGTTTTAAATCTGCCCAAAAGGCTTTGTATAATAAAGCATTACGTACTTATCGCGGTTTTAATGTGGAAAATGTTCCAGTTAGACTGGCTATTAAAAGTATTTTCTACAGTAATCCCAGTACTACTATATGGTTGTGAAGTTTGGGGTGCGTATACGCTCGGCTAGGAAGAATCCTTAGTTTTGCCGATGTCTTTATTAAATGAAAAGTTTTTGAAGGTAGTTAATGATTTAGAAAAATTGCATTTGAAATTCTGCAAACGTGTTTTAGGCGTTCACTCAAGTCTACCAACTTAGTAGCCTGCTACAGCAGACGTATTTTAGACGTTCACTCAAGTCTACCAACTTAGTAGCCTGCTACAGCAGACGTATTTTAGACGTTCACTCAAGTCTACCAACTTAGTAGCCTGCTACAGCAGACGTATTTTAGGCGTTCACTCAAGTCTACCAACTTAGTAGCCTGCTACAGCAGACGTGCTTTTTCATTCTCAAAAATTCGAAGAGAAAATACGTCTGTCATATTTATTTGTTCGAATTTATGAGGATGAAAAACTACGTCTGCTATAGTAGGCTACCAACTTAGCTGTATATGCAGAATACCTATGATTGGGCAAATTGCTGTCTTGATAGTGAAATACTGGTTAAGAGTGAACGATCCATTGTATGAAAATGAGTTAGTTGGTATATAAGGCAGCTTAATTGTGCATACAATCTAGTTTCAAGAGGGAGTAAAATTCGTAAATGTGTAATGTTCAACCTTTACCTGATCTTGTTATATCTTATGAACGAATTAGAGGGGCAGTAAGATGCGTACTTTCACTCGAATGAAGTCAAAGCCAAAATTACTTATCCCGTGTTATTTCATACTTGACACGGTTTTCTTTGTTATTCATGAGGCTTTATTTGCCATACATACCAGTTAAATTAACAAGTAACTAAAAGCCCGGGGAGGGATTTGATATGTAGCAGGGAAGAGCGGGGCTGATGAATTGAATTAAATTACTCATTACGTATTCAAGGCTTTATCTAGATACAGCCCGTTGAACCCGGGCTTTATCTAGATAAAGCCTTGAATACGTAATAAGTAATTCAATTCAATTCATCAGCCCCACTCTTCCCTGCTACATATCAAATCCCTCCCGGGGCTGCCTATAAGTTTTATTCACGGATCAGTACTATCAACTAAAAGTTGAGTGAATAATATAGGCAATTTGCGAAATAAAGTTCTAACAAAATCACGGTATAATATATAATTGTTTTAAAATCATCAAACTAAACATACCTTCATCTGATTCACTATATTTTCGGCACGGAGCCACGTAGAAAACATCCTTCTTAATAGCTTCGTTGGGGCATTTCTTCACGTAATACTTGTACAAGCGATTAAAATAAATTCATGAATAGAAAACTACTAATGCAAAACTGTGGCTTCCAAAGAAGCAGTTTGAATATTTTAAGAATTATGATTACTTTAACACGGAAATTCTGTCAATTGTGAAATACCGCACCACTGGAATACCGAGAGTTACGTAATATTTCATCTAAACATTACATACTTTGTTTACTATTTCAAAAGGTATTAATTATACCTCTCATTTTATCTTCTCATTATCATCTATTTCTTTTCATATGCCGATTTGTGTATCACAGCAATTGTTCGATGTAAGAAAACCTTGTCAATCATGAAATAAGTCTCGTGCAATCGACGTTTAGAAACTACCAAGGGCCTTGTTTGCTTTTTCTAAATATCAAAGAACTATTTTCTCATAGGAAAGTTTTTTTGTGTGTGAAAACCGTGTCAATCATGAAATAAGTCAGTTAAATACGGCCCCTCGGGATGTATCTGGCTAAAAGCCTCGGTTCTCGGTATTTAACTCTTCCTTGTAAACCTCAAGCATCGTTTGGCGGTGACGAGAATAAATATATCCGCTCACAAATTTCCTGTTTAATGAGTGCTGCATTTGATAGGTGGCGAATTTTATTTACTTCATGAGGTGCAATAATATCTTAGAGATAATTTCATTAGTAATGTACTACTGAATACGAACAGTGCCTTCAATAATTTTAGTCAGCGAGATCTGTCCTTTACTGTTCAGCAATGAAGGATAATTCAATTATGAAAAGTATAGCAAAATATTGTTATGACTTTACTGAATGTTTTAATGATTGTATTAGTAAGGGATTGTAAGTATATTTGTTATCGTAATTCTGTTGCTGTTGCTTTTTTTGTATCAAAATGTACTACTGGTGGTAGCTTTGAATAAATTATTATTATTATTCAGGACTGAGCTGAATGTCTGCATAAAAAGCTCGTTGAAATCAGCAGATAACAGAAGGCAATACAACAGTAACAAACAATTCAGGTTGAAACGGGAATCTGAATAGCTCAAAGCCAATTGTGTTTAATCTATCATTTTCTGACTTTCTCGATGTTACAGGTTTAATTACCATGTAAAAGTTAGGGAATGAATTGTCAATAACTCGATTAAAAAGAGGGTGCGACTCTTGTATTGAGAGCATTTTCCCCTCTGTCTGAATATATATACGAATAGTTTCTCCAGTAAGAATATAAAGGAGGGACTGTTCGCAGTCTAACATATTCTTACAATACAATACTTGTCATCTGCCGATTGCGTTACAGTGTTTACGTCATAGTGATTATAAAGTAATCAAATTCCCAAACCCAGGCGTGGTGAAGAGGTTAGTGTTGAAAAGTTGTTGAAAGTATGGATTTACATATCATGTTAGCTGAATGAAGTCGTATTGTTAATGGCATGGTGAGATAGATTAGAATAGTGTCTGAGTGCCAATCGCCAAGGGCCTTGATGAGTTCCAGGGGAACACCTGACTGATAGGCAACTGAAGCTCCCTCTCTACGAAATGAGTGACCGGCATAAGATTGTGGATTCATATTTAAGCGGACGAGGTGGTCGCGGAGCTTGGTTACGAATAAGCTATACGTAAATAAATGAGGCGTGTGAGAAGTGTTTACGTTAATCCAATTAAAAGCCTGACTAGCAGGGCCTGTGAACCCTGTAAAGCCAAAGGCATGCAAGATGGCTGTCGTTGGGCAGAGTTTACTGTTAGGGATACGTGGCAGTGGAATTTCCACGATACGCTCCCGAAACTGTATGGTTTTACTCCATCTTAAAGTCTGCCTTTGTTAGCTGTTTGGTTCCATCAAATTTGTTAGCAGACGTAAGATACCGATGATATTAAGATAAATAAACTCTGAATAGACGAAGGCATATTGAAGTATAAAGTGCGGTGGGTGTATCGGTACCGGACTGTAGTCCATGTAGTAACAGAAAAAAAAGGAAAAAAGAAAAGGCGCTGCTAGTAATGGTTGATGCTATTGCGAGTCTTGTTAGTCGGTGCCAGTGGTTTTGCTATTACGATTCTAGAGAGTCTTGTTAGTCGGTGCTGGTTTTGCTATTGCTATTGCGGTTCTAGCGAGTCTTGTTAGTCGGTGCTGGTTTTGCTATTGCGATTCTAGCAAGTGATTGTAAATGCCTAGACTTGTACGATTTTGCAATTCGCGCACATACGCCCCCGTGATTTGGGACGCACCCTAAGGAAGTTAATACCTGAGGGCTCACGTCATGCTTGACTACCGGATGCCAAGTTAAGTACAACTGTCCTGGTCTAGACTTCTATTAATAAACCTCGTTATCAATGTCCACGTCAATAACGCTGTTGATGTATGCTACTAGACTATACTAGCGTCCTCTGCAGGCATCTCAAGTTCGAACTTGGATTGTGGGATTCCTGTGCAACCCAAATTTCATATTTGTTTTTTCGGCGGTTTCCGATACTAGAGATGCCTTCGGAGGAGGCTAGTATGCTACGTGCATCCGCATTTTAATTAGCTTTGTATCCTTTTATTCCGCAGCCGACAAACGATAACATATCAGTACTTCGAAACACACAAAATATTTCTTCAACATAGACTGGTGTTTATTCTTGTCAACTGAAGGTCAGCTTGATTAATACTGTGCTGCTACCCTGTTTATTCAACTTTACTTTATTACTCGGGCTGCCTGGGGCAGCAACGAGTCTTAAAATGCAAGTCGTTTTTTTAAATTATTATTCAGTGTAGCAAGCGTTCTGTGCATGCGTTAAAGGTCAAATTCACACCAATCAGATCGCACTGTGCTGGTCACGTAACACTCGCCAGGTTAATTTATTCACATAATTTAATACAGTAAATCAAAATGGTGGATCCGCGAGCAAATCTCTCTCAAATTTGGAGTCCCATCTCTCAAATGTAAGCAGTTTAATGTTTTATTTAACTTCACTCGTGCGAAAGCCTTCCAACAGGCTCAGGATATTGCAACTGGCGCTCTTGTAGGAGCCGAAGGACCGCGTTTTTTACCCAGATGGCCTGTGATTTTATATACGACACGACGCCGGACCTGAAGAACTCAAAGATCCACACATATCGAATTGGAATTTAGCATTTTCCTTTCTGCTGAAACCAAGGCTTCTTCGATAGAAAGGGCAAGATGTTGTGTTTTTCTAGGAGAACAAAATATTTCTCGTTTAAGCTTCTCTTTCGCCACGGCTTTGTTATTTGAATCTCTGTGGATTGGTATACTCAAATATACTGCACAATACCATACAACTGAATAAGAAGTCTTTAACAAAGCCGAACTCAAACTCAAGAGCAAAGCTGAGAGTGAAAGTGAAACTGAACGGTGTCTTGTCAGGTCATGAATTAAGGTACGGTGAGGTTGAAATCATTGCGTGTTTATATCTGCATTTCTTTGTCGATTTCTTGATCTCGTGGCGCTGATAGATTTTGCCATCGGACGGTATTCTTGTTTGAGGTACGTTTCGTAGGTTTTATGCCTCTCGGTCATAATACATACCAGCGCAAACACCGTGATCTGTAGGCCAACATGCACTAAAATAATTTTGAGCGTGTTTTTGGCTGTCAGAAATACCCCGGAGAAATAAACACTCGCACAGAATAATTTATGATGAGCGAAGCAATATTCAACTCTCAAGGTCAACTTAAACAAGAATCCTCTCACGGCCGAGGTTTTGGTTCGAGAAATTAAAGGCTTCCAACAGTTCCCTTTATAGTTCTGTAATATAATGAGCAGATCAGTTTTGGGAAGGAGGGTATATAACCAACAGGCATTTCAGTTAATAAATACCTGATAATTTGGACGCGAGCTGCGATAAAGAGCCGCAGGGTAGAATGAACAGTAGAGAAATATATCATATGATAGCTCCATCATAGGTGGGTGGACAGGATACAACTTATAATATGGGACAAATATAAACATATATTTGAGACACTCATCTATTAGTACTCTGAACCTGGAGAACAGCAGACTAAATTGTAAGCGTGCGGTACATGAATGAGTAGAGGTCAACTTCTTTAATTTGCATACACGAGAAATATATATACTAGGGGAGCAGAGAATGCATGTCACCGCGCTACCGGCCACTCCTAAAGACTGCTAAATTCAGCTAATAATTCTTCCCTTCGGTTATTACTAAAAGGATTTCAAATGAAAGTGTATTTCATCTTCAATCTCATGTGGCCCGAGTGAAAGCCCAGATGGGCTCTTGTTTCATTTAAGCTGCTGCTTTGATTGATCGTTTCAAATAATTACGCAGTTAAGAATAAAGACTCGGTGCTTGTGCGATTTTAATAGTTTTGAGAAGCAAGCCGAGTCTCCACAGCTATGAAATGATAGATCATAAAAATGAAGGACACACTTGAATTCAAACAGAAAATGTCGGCATAAGAAACTCAGGGGATAACACTCGGCTGAAGGTTGCCTGCGTTGCGGCTCTGGAGCATCGGAGCGCAGCGAGCGGAGATTAGGGGGATTGGGGCGAGAGAAAAAAGAGGGGTGGAGGATAATCTCCTCTCTGCGCTCCGATGCTTATATATTAGTATTAATTCAGTTTAGTAATATCCTTGAAGTTCTTATTTACGAGTAAAGTTTTACGCCCATTTTCCAGTTAATAGTACTAGTAAAGTTTTTTTCACAAACTTAGCGTGTATCGAATGTCCCCAGCGCTTGTTTGCATCCACCAGTTAAAATCAACACACAGAGCGCATTTTAAGACTCGGACCGGCCTACGATCTGAGTAATAACATCCTTTTGATAGCTCTTCATCGATCTCGATATTAGCCTGATTTTCAGACGGTCGAGGTCGTCCGCTCACTTCCTCCTCGTCCGCCTCAGGCTATCTCGATATCAGCACTGCAAAAACTCACAAGCTAAGACTGTTTGTTCATACACAACTCGGGTTACATTTTGTTGCTTCAAGGAGGTGTAGGCGATGCGATTACTAGGGGTCAGTAGTTCAAAGAATAGACGCTGACGCTGAAATCCAAAATGTCATCCGTATCTTTAGTGTGGCAACGTTGTGTGCGTCATCAAATGAATGAAGTATGGAGAATTTCGTACTTGATCGCCTTTTCACCAAAGTCCTCAGTTTGTGTAGTACCTTGACTCAGACTAGCCAAGGTGTTACAAAATAGATCACTGCGCACTTCATAATAAGAGAAGAAACTTGAGCTTTGCCAACGAATAGCCGTAAGAACAATTTCTGTGATGTCGATACTTTATGTCGCGTAATCAAAATGTTGTTTCTCCCTTGTATGCTGGGGTCATTACGTCAGAGACTTTAAGTATTGCTATGAAAGGAAGCAACGCCTCTTCAACCATTTCAATCCAAAGCTCTCCAAATTAGTTGCATGTCTGTGTACTTCGCGTTCTATAAAGGTAAGTTTTCGTTATAAACAGACTCACTCTTGTGTTAGCACATGATCTATATTCTCGCACGCGTTGCCAAACAAATCAGTTTTACCGCTTTGTACTTCGCGTTCTAACGCGTCATTCTTCCCTCGTCCAAATATATTATGGTTTATAAACGCCTGCATTGCAGGCCAGACCTACTCTTGTGTTAGCGGTTTCGTGTTAGCACATGATCTATATTCTCGCACGCGTTGCCAAATTAGTTTTACCGCTTTGTACTTCGCGTTCTATCGCGTCATTCTTCCCTCTTCCAAATATATTGCGGTCTGTTACAAATTCTCAGTTACTGTCTCTGTCATACAATACAAACCTACCTCTGGATAGTACCTGTAGACCAAAAAAAAATCTAACTTTAGCTAGTGACAACATTGGACATACTAAAAAAAATATTTCTAAATGCTCTAATAATAATAATAATAATAATAATAATAATAATTTTATTCATCCTTATACAACAATAGTACATTGGATTTTTTTACAGTAATTAAGTACAAACTAACGGACTAAGGTTTTACCAACTAATACAGTAATATCGTAAAAATATTTAGCAGATATCTTCATGATTGACTCATCATTCATGGATAGTAAGTACAGAAATAAAGACTTTCTATCAAATGATTTAAAATTATTATTAATTACATGTAATTTGTTGATGAATTCTTCTCTTATACTCATAAAATCATTATTCTCACAGATCATCACATAATAATATTCGTCTCCCACTTGATTTGAGTTACAAATGGGACAAATGCGTTTTTCAACTGGGGTATTATTGTATCGTCCAGTTTCTATTGGCATCTTATGTGCTGATATTCTAATTTTTCACAGCTCACTTACAATAGTAATATAAACTGTTCATGCCTAAAATCCTTATCCCTAAAAAATATTGAACTTCAATCTTTACCATCTCTGGACCTTCTATCAACAAATTTTAAGTATATATCACCCGACTTTGACACTAACCCAGACAATGAAATCCCATATGATCCTGATTTTAAGTACTACTCATTACATGACTTCCATAAACTAATCATACAGAATTTTTTGACATAAATATAGAAACATTGTCTGTCATTCATTCAAACATAAGGAGTCTAAATCACAACTTTGAAGGTCTATCAGAATTAACAAATAGTCTGGATTTTAATTTTAATATTGTAGCACTATCTGAAACTTGGAACCCAAAAAATAAAAATAAGTCTTTCTCTCCTCCCGAATTGGAAGGATATCAAGATTTTGAAAATTTACCAGGCGTAACTACAAATAGTGGCTGTGGGTTCTATGTTAAAAATGAAGTCATATATTCGAAGGAATGATCTATCAAAAACCCATTTCTCTGTTGAATGTGAATTTCAAGCACTCTGGATAGAAATTCTCAATGAACGTAAACATAATTTTCTAATATGTGTAACTTATTTGCACCCTAATCCTTCAAACCCAAAAATTTTTTTAGACTACTTAGATGAAACTTTATCTACAGCAAATAAAGAAAATAAAACTAATTCTTACAGGAGATACAAACCTTGATCTCTTGAAAATTGACACTAAGAAACATATTAATGATTATTTACATCTTCTCTTGTCATACTTTATGTTACCTCAAATTACTCAACCAACAAGATTCTCAGATCATGCTAATCCAACTCTAATTGATCACTTCTTCATAAACTCCTTGAACTCAAACACTGTTGCTGGAAATTTAATACCACATATTACAGACCATTTACCTAGTTTTCTTATACTAACTGACATTAATATTACTCTAAAACCTACTGGAAGTATCTATAAAAGAAATTATTCAAATTTCCAAAATGACAAGTTTATAAATGATGTCAAAAAAATAAATTTTGTGGATGAATTATCTAAGTTACGATGTACAAATGCAAAATACAATTTTCTCCATAATACCCTTATGGAGATCATTGATAATCATGCACCTTTAGTCAAATTATCCAAGAAAAAAGAAAAACAATCCAGCAAACCCTGGATAACATCAGGAATACGTAAGTCTATGAATAAAAGAAATACATTGTATTATAAGTTCATCAAAACAAAGAAAATAACTTTTTACGACAAATATAAACGTTATAGAAATAAAATAAATCACCTGATTAGACATTCAAAAAAAAATCATTACCTGAACTATTTTCACAAATTTAAAAATAACATGAAAAAACTCTGGCAAGGTATTAAAACCCTTATTAATCTTAAAACCAATAAATCCACTAGCTATTGTCTCCAAGAAGACAATAAGCTAATTACTAATCCCCTAAAAATTGCCAATAAATTTAACAAATACTTTAATTCAGTGGCCTCAAACCTTGTATCAAAACTGAAATTACCCAAAAAATCCCATAAAGATTACCTTCGTACTTGTATTACTGACTCCTTTTTTATAAATCCAACTACTCCCAATAAAGTAAAATTACTAATTGATAACCTTGATGCTAACAAAAGCTCTGGAATCTATAATTTCCCTACGAAATTAATCAAACTTGTGAGTTCGTACATAGCTGATCCTCTGGAAATAATAATTAATGACTCTTGTTAATGGCTGCTTCCCTGAAAAATTAAAAATGCAAAAAAACAATTCCGCTACACAAAGGTGGCTCAAAATTAAATATCACAAATTTCAGACCAATATCTCTTCTTCCTATATTCTCTAAAATAATCGAACAAACTATGTTAAAACGGTTAAAGCAATTTTTAGAGTCGAAGAAAATTATCTTTGAGCATCAATATGGCTTCCAAAAAAATAAATCAACGGTACTGGCCGTGCTTGACTTATTAAATAAGGTTGTTGATTCCTTTGAAAATAAATGCTATTCTGCAGTAATTTTCTTGGATTTTGCAAAAGCTTTCGACACTGTTAATCACGACATACTACTTGATAAACTAGAACTCTATGGTGTGAGGGGTACTGCTTTGAACTGGTTCAGATCTTATTTAGTCAGTAGAAAACAAGTAGTTTCCATAAATGGTATCCTATCGAATGAACTCACAATAATTAATGGTGTCCCTCAAGGATCAGTTCTAGGTCCAATTTTATTTCTCTTATATATAAATGATATCTCAAATTCTTCCCAAAAACTTGACTTTTTTCTATTTGCTGATGATACAAGCCTCCATTACTCAAATAAATATATAAATGAGTTAGAATATGTTATTAATAGAGAGGCTTCTAAGTAATAAGCTCTCCCTTAATATAACAAAGTCAAATTTTATTATTTTCCACTCCCCTAAATTCAAAACTCCCTATTCTCTAAATATAAAGATTGGCAATGAAACAATCATAGAAAAAGACCATACCAAATATTTAGGTATAATCATTGATAAGCAGCTGACATGGAATCAACAGATAGCCACAATTAAAACTAAATTATCAAAAACACTAGGGATTATTTATAAAGCCAAATATTATGCACCACCTTCAGTTCTGAAGCAGATCTACTATTCCTTCTTCTATCCGTATTTACACTATGCAATTTTACTCTGGGGAAATGCTTATTCTACCCTGTTAAATCCATTAAGAATTCTACAAAAAAAAGGCTATTCGTGCCATATCTAATGAATCTTGGAATAAACACACTCCACCGCTTTTTCACAGATTAAAAATCTTAACCTTGGATGATATTTTTAAAATTAATACCAGCCTTTTTATGTACGACATTTACCATGATAACTTAAGTGAAACGTTCCTAAGTATGTTCACACCCCTTAGTAATATTCACCAACATGATACAAGGAAATCTAAATCCCAACATTTCTTTATTAAATATTCCAGAACTGATTATAAAAAAAGATTTATTAATACAAATGGAATTATAGTCTGGGATCAAACACCAGTAAATGTCAAAACTAAAAAAAGGCATATCTTCAAAAAAGAAATCACTTCTGATCTTATCAACAATTATGAATACTTATAGTCATGTTACTGTTATTATTTATATTATTATTATTATTCTACTATATACTTTCTTTCCTTCTCAGCCCTTGTTTTGCATATTTTCTTGTTTTTCTTTTCTCATTTCTGTCCTTTAATAAACTTTACTTAAAATTACTATCAACACTAAAATCACTTAATGAATATATTAATAATTTCTTTATTATTATCTAACTAATCATGTAAATGCCGCTGACAGTGGTAAACCTGACTAGATAACCCCATGGTTTTTTCAGTTTTACCAACTCTAGCAAAAGAAATGTCTAAGTTTATATAATATTATTGTATATTTTGACTCCAATTAGCTTGAGTGAATAAAGTATTAGTATAGGTAATCATACGGTTTCGAGTGCAATTTGGGATTAATTCGCACGAGTGGGTTTTTCAAAGAGTATCAAAATTGCATGAGCCCGCAGGGCGAGTGCAATTTGAGCTCTTTGAAAAACACACGAGTGTGAATTAATCCTAAATTGCACGAGAAATCGTATGATTACTTATTAATAATATACATGAACAAATTTCAGACAAAGGAAGTGACGACACTAATTCAATTTGTTGTTCAAGGGCGCGTGACCTCACGTGAGTGTTTTATTCCAACTGATTGGCTCTTACACAAATTAGTCAAATAGCAAAGTCTGCAAAGTCAATGACACGAAAACAAAGTTCATTCATCAGTTCTTTGGTAGAAAATGCACGTTTTGAAGCTAAAATTTTGCTTTAAACAGATATTTCAGCCGTAATTAGGCTAAGTTGTTCAGTTTAAGTTCACTTCAAGTTGTTTATCGCTTTCATGGATGTGATAGCGTCGTTTGCAAGGAGGAATTGAACCTGGCGAGGACTTGTTGTTGAACTTAGTTGAACGCTACTTTGCAGTTATTGAAAGTGTTCTGAGCCAGAGATCCCATCATCATTGGATTCATGGAAAGGGCCGTGTGTGAGGTCGCATTGCTGTTACTGTTAGAAACTACGAAATTGTTGTGCCGAGGGCAGGCATCCCAGGCCCAGGGTGGCTTTGCAACGGGATGGCGTTCTGTGTGAAGTTATGGTTGCCTTGGAGAGGAACTAGTTCACTTGAACTGTTGTTACGTCGGGAAATGGCCATAGAAAATACGCACTGTTCCTGTTTGTTGGCTTCATCATAATCGTCGAGCGACTGCACGTTTCGGTGTCCTGTCCTGCTCGCTCGAAGTTTGCACTGTTCAGCTTACTAACCACAGTCTTCCTGGCCCTTTGTTTAATAAACCTCTTTTTGCTTGTCTCGAGGGCCGTTCCTTCTACTATGTTCTTCATCATGGAGTTTATTTTATTCACTCCCATCGGCTGGACTTAATGTACCAAACCACGTCGTTCGCTTTCCTGTTGTGTTTTACCGAGAGGTAAAATGGCCCAGTGTTCCGTAACTGAACTGGTCTTCGGCTTACAAACTCTTTGAACAGAGCAACCGGACATCTACTTCCACCAATTAAAAAAACATTCTCGGCTGGAAATCCCTTGTTTTTGCGGAAAGTCCGCCCTGCCTGCGGGTTTTGGTTGAGCAAATCTTTGATTTGCTTGTTTACCAACAAATTTTAAGCAAAAAATGTCTATTGTTAAACATCTGATCTGATTGGCTGTCCTTGATTTTGTATTGTTTCACTAGCCAATCAGAATAGATAAAATTTGTAATTTGCACTGCTGGTATTACACTTTTTTGCACTGAATTACACTTTTTGCACTCAATTACATTTGAACTGCACTGCTCTTAGCCAATCAGAATCGAGAAATTTGTTCATGTATATTATTATTATTATTATTGTTTACACTCATTCTCAATAACACGTGCAGGTTCGAAACGAAACTCCTGACTTTGAAGTCGTTTCTGGTGGATGTCAATCAAACGGTTTCCATGGAGTTTGAAGTGAACCGTTGTGTGAGTAAATTCGGGAAACTAGCATTTTATAAACATGGCAAAGTCTTTTCCAAAGTCTATTGTTAAACATCTGATCTGATTGGCTGTCCTTGATTTTGTATTGTTTCACTAGCCAATCAGAATAGATAAAATTTGTAATTTGCACTGCTGGTATTACACTTTTTTGCACTGAATTACACTTTTTGCACTCAATTACATTTGAACTGCACTGCTCTTAGCCAATCAGAATCGAGAAATTTGTTCATGTATATTATTATTATTATTATTGTTTACACTCATTCTCAATAACACGTGCAGGTTCGAAACGAAACTCCTGACTTTGAAGTCGTTTCTGGTGGATGTCAATCAAACGGTTTCCATGGAGTTTGAAGTGAACCGTTGTGTGAGTAAATTCGGGAAACTAGCATTTTATAAACATGGCAAAGTCTTTTCCAAAGTCGCTTAGATGGAGAGTAATCATGCGGGTTTGCAAAATAGGGAAATCACATAAACTTTATGTGTGAGCGAGCGGTTTGTGTATAAGATCAAAATAGGGAAATCGCATAAACTTTATGTGTGAGCGAGCGGTTTGTGTATAAGATCAAAATAGGGAAATCGCATAAACTTTATGTGTGAGCGAGCGGTTTGTGTATAAGATCAAAATAGGGAAATCTCATAAACTTTATGTGTGAGCGAGCGGTTTGTGTATAAGATCAAAATAGGGAAATCACATAAACTTTATGTGTGAGCGAGCGGTTTGTGTATATAAGATCAAAATAGGGAAATCGCATAAACTTTATGTGTGAGCGAGCAGTTTGTGTATAAGAAATCTGATTGTTTATATAGCTTCAAAGGTCTTGGAAAAAGAATTATAGTTATTTTTATTCATCCAGTTGCAGATATGCTCCTTATAAGAGGTTTTATCGAGCAATACCCTCGAGCTCTACCTCGACGAGCTCCAGGAATGGATACAACATTCGACAGGGCAATTTTTTTTTTTTAAACTCTCAGGCCATGGATTATCGGCAATGCTCTCCACTCTCGACTGACATTTCGGTGAGGAATTCAAGCAAAAAACAATCATTTTTAATTTCGGCTTAGTATCCGCCATTTCTCTACCTATGTCGCCTCAAATTACTTACGATTTCGTTGACCTAGTACGTGCTACACTATTTATGTTTCCTAGTTTTATTCAGCATGCAGACCAGTGTTGCCATAGAAATATAGTTGAGTGACATCCACCAAATTGACGTTTTCCGTTGGAAATTCAATTTCGAACCTGCACGTGTTATTGAGAACGAGTGTAACCACAGGAAACCCAAGCTCTGTTTGTGTTTTAAATTATAAGGGTTTGTATGAGATTTTTAACGAGTATTTGGTTGTATCCGTTAGGCCAGAAATACTGAAATAAAATCAATGAAAACTTACCTGGAGTCTTTATCTGTTCTTCATTGGGTTCTGTATGCAATTTCAGCGAATTCTGTTGAATTTTTACCCCTCGCCCTCTCCAACTAAGAAAGATGGCAATTGTTAAAAATCTCATACAAACCCTTATAATTTAAAACACAAACAGAGCTTGGGTTTCCTGTAGTTTAACGCCTGCATTGCAGGCTATAGCGATACTTACTGTTTGTAAACACTGACGTCATTTATATATTTGCATATATAATGTGGTTGGCAAAAAAAACTGCATGTTTGTATGACTTGTATGGGAACTAGCGATTTAGGCCTCACAAAATACATCTAAAGTCTCCATTCTGATTCCAAATCTTAATTCCTTTATAAGACTTATAAGTTAAGAGCATATAAGCTTCGATGAAAGGGCTTGCTTGCATTTTGGAAGGGCAAGAAAGTAATTTGGCGATGAATAAGCACCGACCGGTGATATTTTATAAGCATCTGACTGGGTTCACGCTTCGTTTCTGCCAACCACAGAAAGCAACAAATGTGGCGTGACTGGCCTGTGTGACGTCACAGTAAGTATCGCTATAAGAGCACGTACATGATCTCTTTTCTCGCACGCGTTGCCAAATCAGTAGTACTTCTTTGTCCTTCGCGTTGAAGACTTTCTAAGGTGAGTCTTCGTTGTAAAATATACCGTAAGAATAAGTTAGGTTTTCATTGCATATAATTATTTTATCAAAATGTGTGGAATGTTCTTCCGGTAGCTGTTTACATCGACCAGAACAATTTTGATTTACTTTACCACATAGTAACCTAACAAATCTTGAAGTTTTATTGGTCAAATATTAAAGTAGGCCCAAAACCCAAAACGCTTTGTAAACCTATAGGTAGTTCGAGTAATACTTATAAATTTAGTTTCTTTACATTAGAACTGTTAAGGAGTGGTATTGCCTAATTATCTTCTAGAAAAGCCCACAGTTAATAAATTCAAGTCTGCACTCGATCAACATCTCAGCCATGACCAATGACTGCTCAATTCATTATTTATTTTCATCATTCGTTATTAGTGAATTATTAAGTTTAATTTATAAATAGGCTGTTCCTTGGTTATGTCAGGCACTAATTACAGTGCGACTACTGTAACCGGGGCCACTTAGACAACGAGAACCAATCACATTGCAGAACGAAAACAAAGCATCCAAACTTACGGTTACTTGAGCCAATAAGTGTCGAGTACAAGACAATAGCATTTCAACTTGCTTGAGTTTTGATCTGGCAAAAGGCTAATTTGGTCGACCAGATCTGAAGTCAAAGTCTTTGGAATGAAGAAAATCGCATGGATATGCTAGTATTTGTAAGTTGAAAATATTATTACTCGGGCTGCCTGTGGCAGCACCGAGTCTAAATCTGCAAGCCGTTATTTTTTGTTTTGTTTCATGTAGCAAAATTTATGCGCAGTGTTAAAGGTCAAATTCACACCAATCAGATTGCACTGTGCTGCATGGTCACGCAACAATCGCCAAGTTAATTTATTTACATAACTTAATACAGTAAAGCAAGATGGCGGAGGACCCGCGAGGAACTTTCTCTCTAATTTGGAGTCCCATCTGTGGATTATTTTCAAACGACACCATAATACTTTGTGTTTATTATAGATACTTCTATTCGTGCTCTATACAGTCAAATTCAGTAACATGATTTCATACAAATACTATAAAAATCAAAGCAAGCCAGTTTTCCGTTAACTTGGAGGTTATTTTCTCGCCAACACAGTTGACGGCTCAATGGTTTCTTAATTGTCCCAAGTACGGGACTGATCTGCTAATTGATCCTGTCACCTCTAAAAAGCTTATCGGTAATTATCTCTGTTGGTATGCGACAGACATCACGATTTAATCCAGTTGCAGTTTGCTTTCAGGTTCTTTATTTCTTTGCAGCCTTTTTTTCTTTGCAGCCTTTCTTTCTTTGCAGTCTGCACTATCTACATGTATTGCCTCAAATAGGGAGATAAAACTAGTTTGAATTACTACGAAAATACTAGGTATTCATCAAGGAAAAATCTCAGCAACAATTGTCGAAATGTTTTTCTGTATGCCAAGAATGTTTATCTACTGTCAAAACGAGTCGAATTCTGAGCTTTATATTGATTCAAACAAGAGGCCCTGATTGGCCTTAACTCGGGCCACCTATAAATAGGTTAATACATGGAGTTCTAGCATATTTTTGTGTCATACATGGTTTGTACTAGGGGACCGGATAATTGATTCACTTCTGATGCTTGTGATAATTTATATATAATCGCATGGACCTTTTGCAGGAATGCAATAATGTGGCTGTACTAGATGGCAAACAAATATTTAAAGGCACTTGTACGAGATTGGTAGTGTTATTAGCAAAACCTGTTTGTAAATGCTATTTTCCACCTTCTTACAATTCTCAACCTCCAAAGGTGGTCACGGTCACTTACAGGAGCTTCTAATTGCAAAGTTTTACTAATGATTAAAACCAGGTTGCATAAGGGTGGTCGCTGAAGGGACTGGTCAGAAATTAGCTGGGGAAGGGGTTGTGAAAGGGGGAGGATCATATTGTTTTGAATCCCCAAAACTGGATGGTCATAAATATTGGGCAACTGAAAAAGGATTGGTTATAGGGGAGAAAGGGTCAACAAATTTCATACTAATACATACTATACATTTTTAGACTTTTTTATCTACACCCCACCCCCTTTGCACCTCCCCTGCTAATTTTTGACCAGTCCCTAATGTTTAATAAAATATTGTGTGCATTGAAAATTAACTTTATTTAATGAGGGTAACACCAACTAGTACACACATAGAAATGCGTAGCCTCCACCACAGTCGTTTTTAGGGGCTAGTTATGAGCCCCTAAAAATGACTGCGGGGGAGGCTAAGAAATGCGTGAAACATGATTTAGATTAATATCAATTAAAATATGTCACTAATGAAGCTAAATATTGTCTGTTCATGAGTGTAATAATAATATCAGTATACAAGTGAAAGCATATAAATTATATATCAGTTCAATTGGTTATCTGAAAACATAAATACTTCTTTGTCTTCTTTCTTCAGTATTTCAAGTTGACTTTTCAACATATTTTTCAGGGCAACAGTGTTCGCTTGGTAAATAAATCTCCACACCCAATTCTATTTATGATTGTTCTAATCCGTTCCAGTATCTGTGTATAGCTCTACCAATTCCAAACCTGCCCTTCCCCAAGGGTGGGGGCATAAGTGGGGCATTTGACTGAGTTTTTGTCCCAGGGGTGAGACATTTTGGAGCAAACAAAAGTTGGCAGGGTGAGGAATTCATTTGTAGAAAGAGTCAAAATAGTGAATTTGATAAGAGATTTGCACCCTTACCAAAGCCCCACCATGGAGCACTTGACTCCACAGTGGGGCATTTGATGCTCTACAAATATCCGGGGGGGGTCTATCAATTCTAAACCTGCCCCTCTTCCCGCCATAACTTATATAATTGTACTCTCCAGTATGGCTTTACACAACAAATTCTGCTCTTCTTTTGACAGTTTCACATTCAATTCAATTTTAATTCGGTATTCTCGGTTTGTAAGTCATATCCAGTTCTGTTTATGGGTATAATTCGTAGTAAATTGGAATGCCTCTGTATCTTCCGAGTTCTGTTATTGTTTTGACGATCGATTTTAACTTTTTCCTTCTTGGTCTCTATAAAGTCACATACAGTTCAACTTATGGACAATTTCATTTCCAGTTCGAATTACAGTCACCATTACACTTAATTTAAAAGTGGGGAACAAGTAAGATTTGTGTGCGCATATATAAACACATAATTTCAACCTCACCAGTTCTGATTTCCGTTCGCGTTCAAAGCCAAGGGTCAATCACTGTTCACTTCCAGCTTTTGCGACTCTTGAATTGAAGTCTTAGCAAAGTTCGGCATTGTTTGACTGGTTTAGTCAAGACTTCCCAGTTGTGTAATCTCAAGAGTATTTCATTTTCAAGAGGACTTCGCAGTAAACAATTACAGCCAACATTGCAAACAATCAATCCCTCACTGATTTGACCTCCTCACAGTGTGTGATGGTAATGAAGAGCATTTCAACAATATCAACGCAACACTGCAATCGTATGGCACTTATAATTAGATGCAGCAGTACAGGCATTTTCTTTCAGTTTCCGTGGATTATTGGACCAAAAGGCAAAACCATCACTCCTCCGGCCGGCTAGACTAGCTTACTGTGCAATATTTGGATCGCCACATCCCTTTCGTAAATGTGAGAATTTTCCATCGAAAGCCCCTAAAAGTCCTGTCAGCCCTAGAATAACTGAATATCTTGATATTTCATTCGAAGAAACCTTTGGTTTCAGCAAAATAATGGTTCAGAATGAACCCAAACCTTCGCTACGTTGCTGGCTTTGCCGAGCTAGCTTTCCACAACCAAGATCTGGCGGGTGTCGGATCTGATTGGTTGATCCTGTCACGTGTTGGGATCGAACAATGGGCTCCTGTGTAATCTGATTGGTTACTGGCGCCAAACAGCGACACAAAAAAAATAAAAATAATAATAATAATAATAAACGGCTTGCATTTTCTGACTCGTGCCGGCCAAAGGCCTGGCCCGAGTAATAATGTGATTAGTTCTCGTTGTCTAAGTGGCCCCGATTTCAGTAGTCGCACTGTAATAGGGTATGATGCATGTACCTATATTCTGTTATATTCAACATTTACTTTTCTTTATTTCATTTGAGCTTTATATTGATTCAAATAATGTGATTAGTTCTCGTTGTCTTAAGGCTGGTTCACATATAATCGCCCCGATAGCCCGAATCGCTCCGATCGCCCGAATCGCGTTAAAAAATGTGCAAGCGATCGAGACGATTCGAGCGATTCGCTGTTCACATATGATCGCACCTGATCGCATGTGAGTTCAATTTCACACGGCCATTCCTGGACCCGAGATGTATTTTCGCGCCATATTGACACAAAATGGCTGCAGAAAATCGAAGAGAACAGCTTATTGCTTGTTATTTACTGCTTATTTACCAAAATTCTCTCCAAGTTTTTTCCAGCAGTTCAATCTTACAAACTTGTTCTTGTAGTCTTTGGAATATTTGTTATATAAACATTCGTATCTCTGAACTTCTCCCATAAATAATGCGGTGTTAAAGTCTTCGCTACTTGCCGCCATTTTTAAATGAAGATAACAATGTTTGGATGTGAGAATAATGCATCTTGGGTACATGCAGTGCATTTTGGGACATATTTCGATCGTCCGAATCGTCCGAATCGCCTGGCCATGTTCACATATAATCGCTCACGATTGCTCGTGGCTTTTTCTCGATCGCACCGATCGCCCCGATAGAGCAGTGTTCTATCGGGGCGATCGGTGGCGATCGCGATCTTCCCGATCGCCTGGGTCGTCCCACAACTTAAAACGTGTGTTCACATATAATCGCCCGGATCGCCCGCGCACTATTTCAAGCGATTCGGGCGATTCGGGCGATCGGGGCGATTATATGTGAACCAGCCTTAAGTGGCCCCGATTTCAGTAGTCGCACTGTAATAGGGTATGATACATGTACCTATATTCTGTTATATTCAACTTTTCTTTATTTCATTTGAGCTTTATATTGATTTAAATAATGAGACTCAGTGCTTATGTGATCAGAGAGTATGACGAGGCTCGACATACAAGTTATGCATGTTGAATGTAGAGCACAACAAGCTGGGAAAATAATAGTTTTGCTTCAGATATCACAAAAATGAAGGACACATTCAAGACTGACTTGAATGTCTGCATAAAAAGCTCATGGGGGGGGGGGGGGGGGGACTAAAAGCCGTAAAAATATACCCTATTCTGGACTGAAACCGATACCGCCCTTCCAGAATTTCGGAAAATTGATACCCTGTTCCAGACCAAAATGATATCTCCCAGCTCTTTGAACTTTACCCTCGAAGAAGGGAATTTATTTTATTTTCCTTGCTGTGCAGCATCCTCTTGTCTCTTGTCGTTAACAATAGGACATCTAGAATGTTTGCCGTCTTGTTTTTCTCGGCCAATGGCAATCAAGATACAGGGCAACCATCAGGGTTCGTGAAGAGTCTTAAGCTTTTTGAACTTCGTGCAGCCGTTGTTCAATAGCCAATCACAATTTTGCTGCATTTGTGTCTTACATGTACCAGAGCCTCTGATTTTTCAGTTAACTAAGTTGAGGAGGCACTGGGAACGAGAATTAATTGGAAACATCTTTCGAAAATATAACATGGGGGTAACACAGACGAAGTTTGTGTTGACTCTGCATTCTTTTATGAAAACTGCAGCAACTCAAGGGAAGTAAGGAAGCTAAATCCAGAAAAATACATAGTTTATAGAATAATGATCAGATGTACTTTATGGTCCACTCATACATTGAAACAAACTGTGTCAACCGAATTGACTTTTACAGAGTATACGTAGTCACCAAGCTAAAATAAAGGTGGAGTAATATGGGCAACAATGTCTTGCAACTTGTCTTGCAACAATGTTGCATTGCGATGTTGCACGTATTACCACCCACTCGAGCAACTTGCCACACAACAAATTTCCATGTTGCAAGTTGCAGTAAAGCATGATGAATCCCAGCCAATTACGAGCATTCTTTCTAGATTTGTTGTGCAACAAGTTGCAATGCCAGTGGTAATACGAGCAACAAAACTAAAATTTGTTGTAAAAAGTAGAAGTCACTTCTACTTTCTGCAACATGTTGCTGCAACTTGAAACATGGGAATTTGTTGTGTGGCAAGTTGCTTGAGTGGATGGTAATACATGCAACATCGTGTTTCAACTCGCAACGCAACATTGCGAGACAAGTTGCAAGAAATTGTTGCCCGTATATTACTCCACCTGAAAGGCAAAAGAAAAGCGAATCACCTCAACATTGTATCTAGACGAAAACTTCTATGAAAGAGCTAAACAGTATCTTAAAGTAACAAGTGCAGAGAATTTTGAAGTAACTCGGCCCTCATATTCGTTAGACTCAGCTTTCCAATTGGAATAAAACACTGACTAGAAGAAAATGCAAGTACGTAAATAACAAACTTCTAACTCCTGGCAACAAAGAAGTGGCTAAAAAAAAACTCTGAATTTGTAACGGACCTGAAACAACCATTAAACTTTCAGGAACCAGCTAAACCACAGATGGAATTGGAGGAAAACTGGAGAAAAACCCACGGAGCAAGGGCGAGATAATATTGCACCCTACTATTCTCTAATGTTCTCTCATCAAATAATTGCCCACAGAGGATGTGAAAAGATGCAAAAATGGACTGATAAATGATTGAGAACTACACAAAATAATAACTTTAAAAAATCAACATTTCTGTTTCACTTTGCCATTTCCATGCCAAACATTAGGGCCACTAACAAGCAGATTTATTAAGCCAGTCAACACTCCACTCCAAGCAAACTCGTTCCTTAAACACAATCGAAGCCCTAACCCAACATAAAAAAAAATATCTCAGTAAACCCAAGTGCTCACTAATTTAGGGTTTTTATTGCTAATCACTAAATTAGGCTTATTAGGGCTTAAAATCACTGAATAATGCAGAAAAATGTAGCTTCTTCAATGGTCCTGTGAACTTAATAATCCAAACCCTACCCCTACTTATAAAAACACCCTAACCGTCAACAATGTTTTTTTACCTATAAGTGTTCTAGACCTGTTCTTGTTCCCTGTTTCACATTCTACATCAAACCACGTGTTGTGATTTTTTTCTTGTCTTTTTTTTTAGCAACAAATTAAACATGTAAATAGTAAAATCGCTAAAAATACTGGAATTATAAATAAACTACGGTATTACCTTGATCTAAATACATTGAAGCAACTCTACTATACACTCGTATACCCATATTTAAACTATGGCCTCATGAGCTGGGGTAACACATATACATACATGTACATTTATGTACAACCAAGTTATCAAAAATACGCACCTGCCAAAATAAATGCTTACGAAATATCTTTTTTGCTCATACATGTACATGTAGCAGAGAAAATGCAACGCCATATATTAATATCGATCCTTAGACTTCTAAAATTTGATAATATCTTCAAATTAAGAATTGCAGCATTCACTTACAAAATTATCAATGAGAAAACACAAATGCCATCCGTCTTTTCTAATTGCATTACACTTGCCAAAAAAAACACTCCTATAATACAAAATTTGCTGCTAAACTAATTTTAATAGACCGAAAATACGAACAAACTACGGAATGCATACTTTTAAGTACATCTCATCGAAAATCTGGGGGAAAATTGACTTTGAATTGAAATGTGCTTTCTCTGTTAGTATATTTAAAAACAAATATAAAACTACTCTTTTAAAAAAACAAATTATTATATGAATATATGAATATTCAGCTGTGCCTAAATGAATCTAGTATCTTCAATCGTAGGCAGTGTCCAACTCGAAGCTACGCTACTTTGGTCACTGCGCACAATCTTAATATAGAGTACATTTCTTTATTTTCATTTAAATGTATTGTTAATGTAATTGTAACTGTAGTCATTGTAAATAGAACAGAGTGCAGAATAAACTTGAACTTTGGGGGGGGGGGGGGGGGGGGAGGGGGGAAGAAACTATTTGGAGATCTGTTTCACATGATAATTAATTTTAAATAAATATAATTTAGATAAATAATAAAAACAAATTCACACTATATTTCACATTAATGATATTTCACATGATCTGCCCCCCAAAAAATAACACCATATTTCACATTGTTTTTGATTTGCATGATGTTTAAAAAATATTCACATCCTATTTCACAGGGTGGCATGAATTTCACATACATGTGACATTTGGTGGCCAGTTCCACCGAAAGTTTCACATAAGTTTTTACACTACCAACCTTTTCACATAACTGTTTTCACATGTAGTTTTTCACAGTATAAAAACTTTCACATGCAATTCACACATATTTCACATATAATGTCCCAGTAGTGACGTATGTGGTGCTCTATAGGATATGGTTTTAAAGCTGTTTTAGTGTGAAATAGAGTTAAGGGTCCCCTTTAAAGAGTATCCTCACAATTAACATGTACAATGTAAGAGGTTCCTCCTCAACATCTTTATACTCTCGTCCTGTACGTTAAACAAACTACATTTGTAGCTCCCGCGCGCGCGGCCGGCCGGCCTTCACCATTGATATTTTAATGGACATTAAGTGCAGGCTTTTCTTCATTGAGGGGGGAGAGTCCAGACATGTTTTAAGGTGTATTCTAAATATTAAATACCATAATGACCATGGTTTCCTTTCTTCTTGTAGGGACATTTACCATAATCTCTAAATTACCTTGTAAGCAAAATCTAGTTACTAATTTCATTCATGTCATGGCCTTATTAACATGATATTTTTCGTTTTTAGGAAAAATAAACAGAAGATCAGAGCATCAGGCTTCAGTGTCACATCTAAGATGTACAAGACTAACTAATCCTCTGGCATGGCTTCAGTACCAATGACTGGCTTGCACAAGCAGGCAATCCAAAAGACAGCAGTGGCATTGATTAACAGTTTGGATCCAATTGTGTCAGTGTATCTTTACAGTCTGGAAGTTTTTAATCACCAAAATAATGAAGATATCAATGATCAAGGAACAAGAACTAAACGAGTTATCAAGATCATTGACATTCTGCTGACAAAACAAGATGAGGCATTTCATGCATTTTGCGGGGCTCTCCGTAAAACAGACCAGGAGTTTCTGGCCCTCAAACTTCAACGTAACTTGTCTGTTCTGGAGGAAGAATCATCTCATGGTAAGTAATACTCGATCTACTTATTTGCTCTACTCTTTGGCAGCTTTACGTAAATTTGACATCTGAGTTTTAAACACTGGTGATTTCTTGCTGCAATTTTGAGCTGCAACTGTGGCTGCTATTTCAGTAGCAATTTTCAGATCATTTGAAATTGTGTGTACTGAAAATTGTATTGGAATTTATTGGATTTTCAATAGCTGCATGCTGCTTGCAACGATTTCAAATTTATATGCAATTTAAAAGTAGCAATTCTATATTGCTGCTAAAATGATAGCAAAAAGTCCCCAGTCAGTATATTAAAACTGCCCATAAAATCCAGACATATTTTAAATTCCTGGATGCGTGTAGGACTGCTGGGATTTTTAAAATTGGTTTCTCCATTTAGTAGCCTGCTATGCAGACATATTTTTTCACTCCCGTAAATTTGAAGAAAAAGTAGCATTCTCAACAGAGCATGCACTTACAGTAATTACAGTTTCCAATATGCAAGTCTTATTGTCTTATGGACCAATCAGATTCTACTTTACATATCCTGGAAAGTGACATGTTACATACAGTTGTATATAAGGAATTCAGACAATAGGTCTGCCACTGGCAAATCACAGGATCGGAGACTGTTCCCACTCTTAATCGAAACAAAACAAATTTGTACATTTCATCATTGTTTAACATGAAATTGAACATGAAGTTTGTCCTCCAAAATCTAAGGAATAGTTATGTAATATAAGACAAACAACAGAAGGGGATTCACAGATTAAGATTTTGGATTTGGGGGATCTAAAAGCAGAATTTACAAGTTAATTCTTGTAACTTGATTGTTTTATAAAAAATATTTTCTAACAATTGCTCTGATTGGGCAGAAAAAAATGTAAACTCTGAAGTCATGCAGTGCTTGCATATTGGAAACTAATTACATGCTTGGTTGAGCAGACATTACTTTTTCCTTCAAATACATCTACATCTGCATTAAGCAGGCTATGTAAGTAGTCACTCACTCACACCAAATACAACCCATATGCCGCTGGGTTGTCTGTATGGAGAAGAGAAGATCTTTAGAGCTATGTGTTGTCACACGTGACCAGTAACACCGACACTCACAAAGCTTTTCAAAGTCTTGACATGAATTTTGGAGTTACAAAATAATGGTTTGAAATCTATGATGTGCCAGGAAAATTCGAATACAACTACCGGTACATGTATTCATGTCAAAATAACCTCCAACAGTGTAGTAATTATTACAGAATGAAATTAAATGACATACTCGTTCATTGACAACAAAATAATCCTTTTTTCCACAATTTGCTAATTTATTGCTGTAAATGCCAAGGCTGTGGGTCTAAGTTCAAAATCTAAGTACAAAAGTCTACGACTGCCACCATGACTTTCGTGTCGACATTTGGTTATTGGCAATAACTGGTTATGTGACATCACATACATGTAGCTGTAATAGGAATAACAAGCTTAGGTCACATTCTCAAAGAAAATGGTCTGTTAATGATACCTGCGCCCGACTTCAATGGAGTGTGAATTATCGGAATGTTGACGGTTGCTTGGTAAGCAGAGAAACATGTTATTGCCATTTTAGTTTACTGTAAAAACCCTTTTTACCTGTAATTTTTGTTCAAGATCAGGGTTGGGCTTATCCACAGGACAATCTAGGAATGGTTCCATAAAGTGACATTTTAAAAGAAAATAATTACTACACGAAGCCAAAAGAAAGTAACCACGGCACTAGTCATTGCTTTTGCAAGTTTGGTGGCTCCTAGAAGACCTGTTTTAATGTTGTTCAATATTTCTTCTTCCAAGATTGAGAAAATACCACCCTAAATTTGGCCAACTGTTTCTTTGCTGTTTAGCACTTTATAACAGCATTTTTTTAGAACTGATCTTTCACCTCTCTTTGAGTATATAACTAGTTTTTCTTCAATAGATGGCTGCCAGATATCCTTTTAGACATGATATAGCCATAAACAGCAGATAAAACCGTTAAACAAATACTATGGAAAGATATATCATAATTGTATCTAAGTAGGTACATGTAACATGTGAAGTTTATATACTATTTCAGAGCTGAAATGACAGGTACAGGTACATGTATGACTTCAAAGTTTTTTCCAGTTTGAAAGTCCGATGAAAGTTCACATGTACAATGTAAGTTTGATTAATTTTTGTATCAGAAAAGGCTAATGCATTCAAATTTAAAAAAATAAATACAGCAATGAAAGAGTTCATAACAAAATAAATACAGCAATGAAAGAGTTCATATCAGGCAAAAAAAAATACAGCAATGAAAGAGTTCATATCAGGCAAAAAAATAAATAATTCAGCAATGAAAGAGTTCATATCAGGCCCAAAAAAAAATCCGGCAATGAAAGAGTTCATATCAGGCAAAAAAAAATACAGCAATGAAAGACTTCATATCAGGCAAAATAAAACAAAATAAATACAGCAATGACAGAGTTCATATCAGGCAAAACAAAACAAAATAAATACAGCAATGAAAGAGTTCATATCAGGCAAAAGAAAACAAAATAAATACAGCTGCAATGAAAGAGTTCATATCAGGCAAAAAAATAAAAAATACAGCAATGAAAGAGTTCATATCAGGCCAAAAAAAAAATCCGGCAATGAAAGAGTTCATATCAGGCAAAAAAAAATACAGCAATGAAAGACTTCATATCAGGCAAAATAAAAAAAAAATACAGCAATGACAGAGTTCATATCAGGCAAAAAAAAATACAGCAATGAAAGAGTTCATATCAGGCAAAATAAAACAAAATAAATACAGCAATGACAGAGTTCATATCAGGCAAAATAAAACAAAATAAATACAGCAATGAAAGAGTTCATATCAGGCAAAAAAAAACAAAAAATACAGCAATGACAGAGTTCATATCAGGCAAAATAAAACAAAATAAATACAGCAATGAAAGAGTTCATATCAGGCAAAATAAAACAAAATAAATACAGCAATGAAAGAGTTCATATCAGGCAAAATAAACAAAATAAATACAGCAATGAAAGAGTTCATATCAGGCAAAAGAAAACAAAATAAATACAGCAATGACAGAGTTCATATCAGGCAAAATAAACAAAATAAATACAGCAATGACAGAGTTCATATCAGGCAAAATAAAACAAAATAAATACAGCAATGACAGAGTTCATATCAGGCAAAATAAAACAAAATAAATACAGCAATGACAGAGTTCATATCAGGCAAAAGAAAACAAAATAAATACAGCAATGAAAGAGTTCATATCAGGCAAAATAAAACAAAATAAATACAGCAATGAAAGAGTTCATATCAGGCAAAAGAAAACAAAATAAATACAGCAATGACAGAGTTCATATCAGGCAAAATAAAACAAAATAAATACAGCAATGACAGTTCATATCAGGCAAAATAAAACAAAATAAATACAGCAATGACAGAGTTCATATCAGGCAAAATAAAACAAAATAAATACAGCAATGAAAGAGTTCATATCAGGCAAAAGAAAACAAAATAAATACAGCAATGACAGAGTTCATATCAGGCAAAATAAAACAAAATAAATACAGCAATGACAGTTCATATCAGGCAAAATAAAACAAAATAAATACAGCAATGACAGAGTTCATATCAGGCAAAAGAAAACAAAATAAATACAGCAATGAAAGAGTTCATATCAGGCAAAATAAACAAACAAAATACAGCAGTGAAAGAGTTCATATCAGGCAAAATAAACAAAATAAATACAGCAATGAAAGAGTTCATATCAGGCAAAATAAAACAAAATCAATACAGCAATGAAAGAGTTCATATCAGGCAAAAAAAAAACAGAATATGAAGTCCAAGGACTACGGCAAAGCTGACACAACGTAGGATTTTATATTGAATATTACAATATTTCGGTTGGCCAAACCAGCCTTCTTCAGGTACTAGATGTTACAAGTTACAAAAAAAACAGCAATGAAAGACGGTTTACAATGTATATTAGGCAAAATAAACAAAATAAATACAGCACTGAATTGCGAAAGAATTCATATCAGGCAAAATAAACAAAACGATTACAAATAATTATAATGGCCCATAATGAGACTTGAAAAACCCCAAAACAACCCAAAACAGAATGACCACAGACACTGATAACCCATGTTTGACTCGGCTCTCTCTCAGTGGTAAGGAGATGCGAGAAAAAGCAAACATCCCCCCCCCCCCCCTTAAAATCCTGCGTTTTTCTATAATCAGCATTTTTGCATACAAGAATAGTCACAATCTATTTAAAATTCAACTTCAAAAAAAATAAAGTGACCATAAAAACAGAAACCTAAGTCAAATATGAATCTAATTTTTAAAACAAGTCTTAGCGGTAGATTCTCGTTTAGTGACTCTAATGAAACCTACACAGATGCCATGAATTTCATTCGTTCACATTTTACAGACAAATAAAAATAATGCTTTACAATTCACTTCAATACCATAAAGTTTATATAAACCTTTTTATACTGTCTTTCTATGAGCACAGAAAGTTTGGTAGCGATATATTCAACTAGAAAACGAAATATCAATCTGAATTCCCTGTGTATCTTGCCATCCTAGCTATTTGACCTTAAGGTGGCTCATGGTTATCGTGAGCGCCAAATTGGCATCATAAAGATTCACACTTATTTCTAAAAGGAAGTTTTTGATGGATCATTCATTTTATGGACCATTTATTTTCTGATATTGTAGAATAGAATAGTAAGCACAATACTGAATTCCAAGATAATATTTTCGGAGATAATACATGTAAGTGCTTCTTAATCGACCCCTTGTTTTTACATAAAATGAGTTTTAATAAAATTAATGGAATGGAAACTTCTACAGTAAAAGAGATACAATTGTAAGTGTTCCAGCAAAATATTGTGTTTGCCAATTTCTTGCATAAAGTTAGGCAGATATGATCTGGCGCCGCTTCCAATTCTACCTATTACATGGTAACTACGAGAAAATCGAAAAAGTGGGACAGAGTATATCACTAGTTGAACAAGGAAAGGTCAATATTGTAAATATTTGGTGAAAATTAAGCGCCAATTTTAAATTGACATAAATATTTAAGTGGAAACTTTGGCCTCATTTCCGAGTACTGGTATGTTGTACGTCAACATATTTTTGTGACGTCGTGTGCAATTTCATTTAATTTCATGAATACATTTTTGTGCATTGAGGTTGGGAATGTACATGTAGGTGGTTGAAACATTCAAAACCCTCTTAGCCTTTTCTCTGCCAAGCTTTCTAATTATGCACAAAATTGTACATTTCATGAGCTTGTTTTAAATGCCTCAAATCTATTCAGTAACTAGAATAAACCCATACATGTACATTATAATTATAATGTCCCTGGCATGTTATGTAATTTATGAATTTAGACTGGAAATCATAGACAGGAACCATGCAACTACAAACATTTTTTGGTAGCATGCATAACGGGAATTGAACTGTAGACCTCTCGAATTCTGTCACTTCCCTTTCGTGACTGTTCTATCGCAGCAATCGTTGGAAATGTTTGAACAAACTAACAACCAAAATCCTTGTGATAAAGCATTAACAATGGACCTTTCAAATGGTTAGTGTTTGCATTTTACCAGGGGAATCATGATCAACAATACTTTGGTTAAAGGAGAACTGAACCTTAAATCAATCCAACGACTAACAAACTTGTATTCAAGAGAAATAAGTTCTGCTATTTTATTTCTTTGTGGTGCACGTCTAAAAAGAGGAAATATGTTTTGAAGGTTGAAAAACAGCAGTTTCTCTGATGATAAAGCTAATTTGTGTGGCGGCTCAATTCAGTGCTCTTTCCCTGTATCGTACGTCATGCATACCAAGGAAAAACAACCACACCTTCAGCACAAAGAAAGCACAATAGTGCGCAATTATGAGTTATTTGACCATCTATTCAAAGCCGAGAATAACATGAACAACTCATTTATTCCCTGTATCGTACATGTACGGTATGGCACAGATTACAGGAATTGAGCCATCTGTACTTAGCTGCGGTTCCCCTGCGAAATGAAGCTGAGAATTCCTAGGAATTCCTAGGAATTCTTAGGAATTCCTAGGAATGGAGGTGTTAATTTTCACGGTAATTGGAACATGGAATTCCTAGGAATTCCTAGGAATTCCAAGCTTTGGTTGAGTTTGGAATAGCTGGGAATAAAATTGCTAGGAATTCCTAGGAATTCTTAGGAATTCTTAAGATCAATAACTACAGGCCAGCAAACCTTTGAATTCAAGGAATATCTGGGAATTTTTATGAATTTCTTGGAATATCTGGGAATTCCTAGGAATTTTGCTTGGAATATCTGGGAATTCCTAGGAATTTGTTGTATGTACTTTATTTTGAATCGAAAAACATTAAAAGGTAGAATTTTGCCAAACCAAAGGGTAAACATATAGGTTAGGGTCTGGCAGTAAACTAACATATATCAATAATGAGTCAATGCTTATTTCTTGCCATTCTATCTTTTAGTTTAATTATTAAACTTATAAAGGCTGTGCAGTCTATACAGAGTTACATGTATTAACAAGACTGATTGTGATTTCTCTCACTACATTAATTTTTGTAGGTAATTGGCAGTGGACTTTTTCCAGTGTTCAGCTTTCTTTGAGAGTTTTTAGATTTGAAAAGCTTCTGATCTGCAACTTGAAACCCTGAAAATATAAATATAATCAATAAAATTAGAATTACACCTTCACTAGATAAAGGATTTTACATGTCCAGTGTGGCGTGACAACCGGAAATTACAAAGGAATCCCTTGTGCTTCAAATCTTGTCCAATAAATTGTTAATAATTAACTGGTTAAATTGCTTTTGGAATGATTTTTTCAAAGTAGAAATTATTGCTCAATGCCTTGATCGCTGATTTAAACACATTGACCAACGGTTGTCTTGAAAGCTAGGATAATTGAGGTTAAATGAGCTAGTATATGTAGGAGTAATATCTCACTACACATATGCATATACAAACAAAATTATTCAAATCGTGCTCTACACTTATACTAGCAGAGACTGTGATTAAAGCTCACATTAATCCTTCAATTCATAGCCCAAAACATGCACTTAAAGCTCTACAGATTGAGAAGTTCTCACTGCAAAGTTTTCAAGTTTAATTTATTGAGAGCCCAACTCATGGTCCGATCAATAAGTAATAATTATAAACAAAACCGTAACACGGGAACCTAGTTGATATGCATGTTCGAGAAGCATCTTACCACATTTTCATAAGCTTTAAAGAATAGTTTCTTGAAATGTATTCGAGAACATTACTTTAAAATGCACAATAATGACAAATTAGCGAACTGAACTACTAGAAAAACCGTAAACTTAATTGTTTTGTATCAAATGCGTGTCTGACAGAATTTTCAGTTTCATTTAACGGATTTAATTAAAGTAAAACATATGCTCACCTTTTACAAAGATTTCTCCAGGAATTCATCTCATCTAGAACTGATATGCCCTGATATTACCTCAGTTGGCAGTAGTTATTATAATCTTTCCATCTAAGCATTCTCTTTCGTGAAATACTGTTCAATTTACCTTTTGAGCGAGCTGTAAAACCTCCAACAAACGCACGAGTGAACACAGTGAAATGAACAAGTCTCACCTCACCTAATGGCGCCTAATTTCAACTTCAGCCAATCCCTGGAGGCCTGTCAACTCCTCCAGCCAATCAGGTGCAAGCTTTTACGAAATATTGATCAACTTGATTCTAGTCTTCACTCGGTTAAAGTGGAAACATGGCAGAGAGTTCTTTTAAGTTCTGTTCAAATTTCTTAACAACAACAACACATTTTCAAAGATTTAGACAAATACTTTGCTTCATTTAAACACTGGGAAGGTCAAATCGGTGAGTAATAGTAAAAATAACCAGGAAAATATCGTGATATTAAGCTTTTCTTCTGTTAAGCCTCGGTCAACAAATTATGACAACAAGTTTACAATAATAAATTACATGTAAAGTTTTAAAATTTCTCATGAAAACGATCTTAGCTTTCCAATAAAGTATTTAGAAATATGTGAGTGCATGATCTTAGTCAATTGGTAACAATTCAAGTATCCTTATAACTTTACTCTGAAATTAATTGCTCAGAGGAAGGTAAGGGATTTAGGAATCTCTGTCTAGCAGGGCAGGGAAGACATGAAGTTGAACACTTCTAAATTCAATGTCTGACTTAAGAAACTTAAGAAAACCTTCATTAATTCCTAGGAACTCTCAGGAATTCCAAGCCTAAAAAATAACACCTTCACAAAATAGCTTCAGTCAAGATGGAATTGTTAGGAATTCCTAGGAATTCCTAACTATTCCAAGCTTTTGCACCCTTATGAACCTAATTCCTAGTAATTCCCAGAAATTCCAAACCCTGAAAGGCAGAGCTTATTTGCAAAAGTGGGAATTTCTGAGAATTCCTAGGAATTCCTAGGATTCCTAGGAATTCCCAGAAAGCTGGGAATACATTTCGCAGGGGTTAAAATGGGAGGAAGATTTGCAGATTTTCTTTCCTTTGACACAAAACACAGTAAAATAAATTTTAGTATGAGTCTTTTCATGTTTAGATCTACTCATTGAGCTAAAGTTGATTTTAGGCTTCAGTTGTCCTTTAACAATGGTTGAGATTGAGCTCATTGTATTCATTCTGTAGTTTGTTGAGATAACCTTCCTAACAATAACTAAGCTGGTTAGTTCCTCGTTCTGAGGTGGCTAAGTGATTCACCTACATGTATAGTCACCTCGGAACAACTACATGTACATGTAACCAACACTTATTTCACCTCATAAAATTTACTGCACCATTTTAAGAAACATGAATTTAAAGTCAGCATGTTTTCCATTTTGCTTTTCAGCAGGTCAAGGTAGTCATGAGGATAGAGGTGAACCAAGTGGAGGAATTCTGGACATTGAACAAGGTAAGAACAAAAATTTACCAAAAGTCTTTTAACTGTAATACGCAAGGTTTGAGGGTAGGCCATTCCAGCTGCTGAGCATCCATCGATCAACCATGGTCGAGTGAGCAACTGAACGTCATCCATCCTGATTGACAGATCAATCAACTGCATGTGGTGCACCATAGTCAGCCGATTGATTGACTGTCATCCCATTCTACGGTTCATGCAACCAGGGACCAAGGACAACAGCGACTGACTGCTATCGTCTGAGGATGACCGTGATAAACAGCAATCGTCATAACACTGTTTCATTGCCGGTTTGCTCATTTGAGAACGACGTACTGTAACTCATAACATGAACATTTGAAAACAACACAACACTAAACTTTGCTTGAAATTTGACACCATTACTTTTAGAAGTATAATTTTTTTTTTTATCAAACTGTTATTCCATTGTCACTTCCTTGAAACTTTTAGAAGCGAGAAAGTAATGTTTGATCAACATTGATCAAGCGTATATATATAGTAGACTGTAATCGAAGGAGATTTGACCCCTGCTCACTTAATTGTGAAATGGGTTGTGAAAATTTTCAGAGAAATGTATAGAGATGCTAAACAGTACAGTACACTCATAAACATGGTCTGCCAGGACATAATTTCTACATAAAATAGCAATTCAGTTTTCATACTGTGGACCCAGGGGAAGGAGTATACAAGACACAAAGAAAGGCTTTCTACACGGTTTAATCTTATCCGCTGAGCGATAACAACACCACCTCTGTTCTCCACCTCGTGGGCTCCCGATCTCCCATGACCCCTTGCGCGTGCTAATCCCATGGCAAGGCATAACATAGGTAACATAATCTAGTCACGCAATACATCGGTCACACTCTCCCCCCGATGAGGAGATGTCTGCTATGACATCTAACTTTAACAAATATTTCTATATATATTATCAATGTGTCTCGCTAAAACATGCAATGTTATGATCATTCTCGGATCACTGTCTTTACGGGATGCACAGTCAATCCATGCAGTTTACAGAGGTTTGCGAACAGGATTCTTCTGTGAGCCAGTTTCTTCTCATAGGCTGATGTTCCACGAGCATATTGACTGCACAAATAGTCCCTAAGATGTTGCAGACGTGCTTTCTTCCTAGTGGGGCGTCTGACGCTCTGTTCCGGTGTTTGCTTGGTTTCTGCTTGTGGATTTTCTGAACCCTCATTCCTACTCTCTATTTTGTGTCCTACTTCTGTACTACTGCCATCTGTCTGACACTTCTAGTGTTTCGTCTTGTAAAGATGTCTGCAGGGCGTTGTCGACTTGCGCACAGTCACCCTGCAGTCTTGAGTCTGATACGAGGCTTTCGTAACCCTCGTCGCTCCGCACTGTCCCGTTACTATCGTCGACCTACTTACAAACTCGTCTCTTCAGTTAAGTCGCTGGTGATCTTTGCTTCGGTTTCTTTCATTACCTGTGGCGTACCGGGATCTGTCTCTACAGATGAAACGTCAGCAGTGGTATCTTGGTCGCTTGAAAGAAACATGCATTTGCGTAACATATTTCTGTGTACTGTGTGAAGCTAGTTCGTCACGGTTATCCTCCTTTCGAATTACGTACACTGGGCTGTCATGCATTTTCTTCTCTACTATATATGGTCCCTTCCATCTATCTGCTAGTTTGTGCCTTCCTTTGATGCCAGTCTTCACTGTGAGTACTCTGTCTCCGGGATTGAACTCTGACCCCTTCGCTTTACGATTGTACTGCTTTCCTTGCTGTTCTTTTGCCTGTAGTGACGCTTGCTTTGACAATTCGTAGCTTGATCGTAGTCGTTCTCTCAGCTCACGGATGTGCTCACAGTATTCTCTCTCCTTCTCCGGTTCTTCTCTCTGCACACCAAAGGCTAGGTCAACGGGTAGTCGAAGATGTCGTCCGAACATCAAATAATACGGAGAATATCCGGTAGAGGCATGGGTTGTGGCGTTATACGCGTGCGTCATGGTTTCAAGGTGATCTTTCCAATTTAACTTCTTACTTGGGTCCATGGTTCTTAACATGTTCATCAAAGTGGAATTAAATCGTTCCGTGAGGCCATTTTCCTGGGGATGATAGGGCGTTGTGCGACTCTTTTCCATGCCTGTAATCGCACAAAGTTCCTTCATAAGGTCGCTTTCGAAATTTCTCCCTTGATCACTATGTATTCTCTTTGGTATCCCATATATGCACATAAATCTCTTCCAAAAGACCTTAGCAATTGTCTTTGCCTTCTGATCCTTCGTAGGGCTAGTCGCGTGAAATGATCGGTAACAACAAGTACGTTCTCTATTCCTCCCTTAGCCGTTTCTAGCGTAAGGAAATCCATACATACCAATTCCAAGGGCTCTGACGTGTGAATACTTTGCAACGGTGTGCGCTCTGTCGAAATAGGCTTTTGCAATCCGCATCTCTGGCATGCTTCACAAAACTCCTGGGCTGTGTCATACATCCGCGGCCAATATCTCTGGCATGCTTCACAAAACTCCTGGGCTGTGTCATACATCCGCGGCCAATAAATCGTTCATGCACAAGTTCTAAGGTCCTTTCAACGCCCGGATGATTAACACCTTCTCTCGTAGGGCTTCCGGTAAGACAACTTGTTGAACGGTGACCTTCTTGTGGTTTGAGTACTCTCTCACGAGGATGCCTTCGATTATCTTTAACTGATTCCACTGTTTTAACAACAGTTTAATGTCTGCTGACATGTTCCTCCGTTCTCAACGGCTTGGCTTCTTACCTGACACAACATACTCTAGGACAGCACCCGTAATCTTGTCTTCTTTCTGATGCACTCTTAGTTCTGCTGTGGTCATTGTTGGTAAAGTTTCGTGTCCCTGTAGGATGTGGCTTTGTATGGTGGCCTTCGTTTTGTTGCTTGAATGTAGCACCGCGTCAAGCGCCTCTCTCACGTCTTCCTGGGGCATCCTCGATAATGCATCTGCGTTTGCATTGCTTTTACCTGAGCGGTAAACGATACTGAAGTTGTAAGAGGATAATTCGGCCACCCATCGCTGCCGACATGCATCTAACTTTGCTGTTGACATAACATAACATAGTGGGTTGTTATCAGTTAGTACCTGAAATTCATTACCGTAGAGCGAGGTAATCTCTAAACTTTTCAGTCACGGACCATTTCAATGCAAGGAACTCTAATTTGTGGGCTGGATACTGTGCCTCTGCCGCTACCAATCCGCGACTCGCATACGCAATCACTCTTTCTTTACCATCTTGTACCTGCGCCAGCACTGCACCCAAACCTCTGGTACTCGCATCAGTCTGTAAAACGAATGGCAGCGAGAAATCTGGATAACCAAGCAGTGGTTCACTAACTAGTCTCTCTTTCAACAACTTGAATGCTGCGTCACATTCCTCCGACCACTTGAAGGGTTCACTAGATGGCTGTCGCCGATTACCGCGCTTCTTCTTCGACCCCTCTTCAGAAGCGAGCTTATGCAAGGGAGCTGCTACCTTCGAGTACTCTCGAACAAATCTCCTGTAGTATCCCGTGAATCCTAGGAATTGCCGTAACTCCACTTTACTCTCCGGTGTTTTCCATTCCTTAACTTTGCGCACTTTCTCGGGATCTGTAGCGATTCCGTCTTTGGACACGACATAGCCAAGGTAACGTACCTCTTCTTGAAACAAATAACACTTCTTGGGCTTAAGCTTAAGACCGTGATTATGAAGACGGTCGAACACCAGCTTCAGTCTCTCTAAATGTTCCTCGAATGTTCTAGAAAATACGATTATATCGTCAAGCTATATGAGCACCTTCTCTATGTTAAGATCTCCTAGAACAGTTAGCATTAGCCTTTGGAACGTCGCCGGTGCATTCACTAGGCCCATGGCCATACGACGGCTGTTATATAGACCTACTGGTGTGACATGCAGTTGTATGCTGGTCCTTGGGGTTGACGCCTATCTGATAGTAGCCACTGGTTAAGTCGAGGGTTGAAAAAATTTTCGTGCCCCCGAGTGCGTCGAGCGCTTCATCAACACGTGGCATAGGGAATGAGTCTTTGACTGTCTTAGAGTTTAGCACTCAATAGTCAATACATATTCGCATTGTGCCATCTTTCTTTCGTGCTATTACTATGGGTGATGCATATGAGCTCGTACTTGGTGCAATGACCCAGGTTGAGGATCTTGTCAAGATCTTGCCAAGAACTTGGCATGATCTTGCCAAGATGTTGCCATGATCCTGCCAAGATCCTGCCAAGATCTTCTCTAAAAACTTGCAAGATCTTGCACAAGATCTTGCAGGATCCTGCAGGATCTTGCGCAAGATCTTGCCGGATCTTGTCAAGATCTTGCCGGATCTTGGCAAGATCTTGCTGGATCTTGGCAAGATCTTGGACACTATTACAGGATCCTGTAAGATCTTGTCATGATCTTGGCAAGATAATCCAAGATCATGGAGGATATTTAACACTATCCTGCAAGAACTTGCCAAGATCTTGGATAATCTTACCAAGATCTTGGATGATCTTGCCAAGATCTTGGATGATCTTGCCAAGATCTTGGATGATCTTGCCAAGATCTTGGATGATCTTGCCAAGATCTTGGATGATCTTGCCAAGATCTTGGATAATCTTGCCAAGATCTTGGATGATCTTGCCAAGATCTTGGATGATCTTGCCAAGATCTTGGATGATCTTGCCAAGATCTTGGATGATCTTGCCAAGATCTTGGATGATCTTGCCAAGATCTTGGCAAGATTATCCAAGATCTTGGCAAGATTATCCAAGATCTTGCCAAGATAACCCAAATCTTGGCAAGATTATGGAGAATATTACAGGATCCTGTAAGATCATGGCAAGATCATGGAGGATATTACAGTTCCAAATTCTTCCATTGATCAGATGTCACTTATTGATCAGATGTCACTTTTTGCCGTGGAAATCGAGTCAGACAGGACAAGTGCTTCGGCAGTTGTCATTTTCCTATTTGCAAAGCATTGTGAAGGATATCAGTTAATTGAATCTAAATACATGGGACTAAAAGCCATCTCCCTCTGCAATGTAGACATAGAACTGATGGAAATTATGGAGATCCCTAAAGTAAGTTTTGCTTCTGCTGAGGCTGTTCGAGTGAAAGATTCAGTCAGGGTCGAGTACATGAACTGATGAAGGACTAACTGAGCAGGGATTTACTGTAACAATATGCTACTGTGAGGGTTTGAATCTGACTACCGGTAGTTATCGTTGTATTCTTATAATTACATGATAAAACTGATATTGTCCTTAGCACAAAGGGTGATACATTAGGTTACTTGAGTGCAATTTCTCTGTGGAATTACAGAGTCAGGCATGTACATGTAACTGTACTTAAATTACACACATGTATGTAGTCCAATGATATTTTGCTATTAGTTATGGTATTATAAATAGTGTGCACAGCCTATATAATCACCACTCCTCAACCAATCGGCATCTTGATTTTCCAAATGCACTTAAAAATAAATGTAATTCAGCTGTGACTGCATGCAGGGCTTGAAATTAAAATAAAGTACTTGTTGCAATTTTTGAGTATAGCTATATGTACTGGAAATTTGTCACAATTTAGTTTTGTTATAACCAGCAAAAAAGGTTGACTGCGATTGCGACTGCTTAAGATATTTTAGTTGCAAAAAACAGTATTTTGGTCGCATTTGCAACCATATCAGTTGCAATTTCAAGCCCAGCTCTGACACGTATGCTATATTACTCTTATACATGTACACTTGTTTAAAAAAGGTTATCCCATACAATTAAGTGACAAACAACAAGGGATGAGCTACATACCCGGACCGAAATGGATTATGGTTGTTGCTAAAAGTCTGGTGAATTCGTTTGTTTTTGGAGTCGATGGATTTAAGAAGAATATAAATGGTTTCCTTTGAATGGATTTTCGAATTGCACTGTATTCCATCACACATAGCTGCCACCAGTTGTGATGGCAATCCTTTGTCGCTTGTTGCTCGTCTGTGACATTTGAAATAGGTGTACATGTATGTAAATGCCCACATTGCAGTACAGAATATATGTGGAAAAAGTAGTAAAGGTTAAAGGTAAAAATATCTGACTTGATAGCTCAGTTGGTAGAGCGCCAGACATGTAACCTGGAGGTCGTTGGGTTCGAGTCCCACTTGGGTCAGAGATTTTTTCTCTTTCCCTCGTAGGGCGTGCACACTTAGCACTACAGCTTACCACTTTATAAAGGTAAAAATATAGCTTAGGGACTGGCAATAAACAACAGATATCAATAATGAGTCAATGCATGTTCCTTACCATTCTAACTTTTAGTTTAATTATTAAACTTCTAAAGTACAGTCTACAGAGAATATCCAGACTGATTGTGATTTCACTCACTAGCTAACTGGTATATAGTTGACTTTTCCAGTGTGAGCTTTCTTTGAGAGTCCAGATTTGAAAAGCTTCCGATCTGCAACTAGAAGGCCTAGAAAATATAAATATAATCAATAAAATTAGAATTACAAGTTCACTAGATAAAGGATTTTACATGTCCAGTGTGGCGTGACGAATCCGGCGTGACAACCGGAAATTAATTACAACAGGAATTCCTTGTGCTTCAAAATCTTACTCAATAAATTCACCAATAAATTGGCGTGGGTTTTTTAAAGTATGAATTGTTACTCAATGCCTTGATCGCTGATTTAAACACATTGATCGATGGTCGTCTTCAAAGCTTAGATTTTTGAAGTTAAATGAGCTAATCTATTACGAGACATCTCACTACGATCGACGCACATGTTTGCATCATTGCAACGAACACAATAATTCAAATACGTTCTCCATACTTAGATCTATACTAGCAGAGTTCACATTAATTCTTCAATTCATAGCCCAAAATATGCACTTAAAACTCTATAGATTGAGAAGTCCTCACTGCAAGTCATCAACTAAACTAGTTCAATTTATAATTAAGAGAGTTCACTCATGGTCCGGAACGAAACCGTAAATCGTAACATGGGGACCTAATTACATGTAAATACATGTTAGAGATCAAGCTTTTTACCACATTTTCATACAATTTAACGAGTTTCTTGAAATATATTCGAGAACATACTTAAAAGTGCACAATAATGACATATATTAGCTAACTTAACTACCAGAAAAACCTTAAACTTTTTCAGTTATTGTGTTTCGTGTATGCATAACTGTCAGTGTCACAGATGACAGAACTTTCAGTTTCATTTACATGTAATGAATTATACTTAAAGTAGAAAATTCTGCCCACCTTTTGCACAGATTTCACCAGGTTTTCATCTCATCTAGAACTGATATGCCATCATGATATTACCTCGCAGTTGGCAGCAGTTATTATAACCTTCTCTTTCGTGAGACTGCAGAGACTGTGAAACGAACAAGTCTCACCTCATCTTGGCCTAATTTGAATCTTCAGCCAATCCCTGGAGGCCTTACAACTCCTTCAGCCAATCAGGTGCAAGCTATTACGAAATATGGATCAACTTGGTTCTAGTCTTCACTCGGTTAAAGTGGAAACATGGCGGAGAGTTTAGCAAGGGTAAAGTTAGTTCTGTTCGAATTTCGTAACAAAAACACACATTTTCAAAGGGTTTGCCAAATGCTTTGCTTCATTAAACACTTGGGAAGGTAAAATTGGTGAGTAATAGTCAAAATAACCAGGAGAATGTCGTGATTTTGAGCTTTTTCCTGTAGCCTCAATAACTCGGGTTCGTATATTTAAACACAGCACATATGTCATACATTATGAAAACAAGCTTACAATAATAAATTACACATTAAGTTTTAAAATTTCTCATGAAAACAATCTTTATTCCCTGTAATGTTTTCCAATAAAGTGTTTAGAATTTATGTGAGTCCAGGATCTTAGTAAATTATTCAAGTCTACGTATAAACTCTGTGTGTACTAAATAGTGCAAAGTAGCTAGGACTAAACACTTTATTTTCTATTGTTAAGTACTATTTGTTAAGAAATGTTTCATGGATAATATTTTAAGATTCCAATTGATAAACCTTGCACAAATCTTTCAAAATCTTGCAAATATCTTGACAAGAATTTATCTTATATTAATATTCTTGCCAAGATCTTGGTAAGATCTTGATTAATCTTGTCAAGACCTTGGCAAGGTCTTCGCAAGATATTGGCAAGGTCTTGGCAAGATTTATCAAGAATCTTAAGATAAGATCTTGCCAAGATCTTGGCAAGGTCTTGGCAAGAATCTTAATACAAGATCTTGCTAAAATCTTACCAAGATCATGGCAAGATTCTGCTGAAACCTTGGCAAGATCTTGACAAGATCTTATCTTAATATTCTTGATGAATATTGCCAAGATCTTGCCAAGACCTTGGCAAGATCTTGACAAGATCTTATCTTAAGATTCTTGCAAAGATCTTGCAAAAACCTTGCCAAGTTCTTACCATGATCTTGCCAAGATCTTGCCAAGATCTTATCTTAAGATTCTTGATGAATCTTGCGAAGATCCTGCCATGATCTTGCCAAGATCTTGGCAAGATCTTTGCAAGATTCAGCCGAAATAAGATCTTGCCAAGATCTTACAGGATCTTGTAAGATCTTACAAGATCTTGGCAAGATGCTCAACCTGGGGATACCTTTCAGCGTTTCCACTAACCCCTTATGCTCCGAGGATCGCACCCGTCTATGGGGGATCTTGAATGGGGTCTCGTCAACCAGCGGGATCTGGTGCTCTATCGTCTTGGTGTAACCATAATCGTCTGAACTGCGTGAAAATACATCAGCACGTTCTTGCAACAATTTCTCTACTTGGTTTACTAGCTCCTCATTATTAAGTAAGCCCCTATTAAAATTCAACTCAGACAAATGGTTAGTACCCTGAGTAGCTGCTTCATGTACCTCTTGGCACACAGTTTCTTTATTCTCGCTATTCTCGATAATGCCATCATTAACATATAAATCTGCTAACCGCGTGTTTCGCTTGATATGAAGGGCTTTATCTGTAGGGTTCGCGACTCGCACTCGAACCAGTTGGTTTGCTATTATGACACCTGTATTTGCAACCAGAAGATTATCGGGACCGTTGTACGCAGGCGTCCTCTCCAACAGTCCCATGTATGGCCGATTTCCGGGTGCTTTAGGGACACTGACCGGGACGTTTACTTCTCCACCGTTCGGGGGAATAACTATAGACTGGTGCCCAGTATACCTGGCGCTCCCCACAAAACCCGAAAAGTCACCATACACGTTCTGGTTATATTGCCTCATTGAAGTATGCCATGCTCGCGATTTCCCCTTCACACTTTCCATATATTTACCTCCATTCTCACTCTCGAAACTTATATGCACAGCTCTGATTACGGCTGTTCCCACTAATAACGGAATGCCCTTCCGGTACTCTGTTGCCGGTACTACAAAAGCTTGGATACCCTTATACCGTCGGCCGAGTATTACAACATCTAGAAACACTTTCCCATTATAAGTCATTTCATTTCATTTCCTGACGAGTCTTCGAAAATGGGGCGATAAGCACAACGAAACCTTAATGCAGAAGATCCAAGTCACCCAAAGCGCTGCTGCCAAAGTAATTCTAGACAGACCTAGGCACTCTTCGACTACTAAAGCTCTGGCAGATCTAGATTGGAAGACGATGTCAACGAGACGACGCATACATCGTCTAATCTTTACTTATAAGGGGTTAAACAGACTTTTAGACTGGAATTTTAATTTTTTATCTTTTGCCGACATCCATAATTATAGTACTCGCAATAAGAACAATCTACGAAAGCCACATTCAAACCGTACCTGGGGACAAAACCGCTTTGCCTGTCATTGTATTAATGATTGGAATAGTCTGCCCGAAAATATTAGAACTTTATCTTTTAATAATTTTAAGTTAGCTATACGTAATAAGTAATTATTGACACATTTTAACCAATATTTTAACCCTAGTTTTACAACCGAAGTTTTATATATATTATTGTTTTTATTTTTAATTTATTTATGTATAATTTATATAATTATATATATTTTTTCTTTACTTTTTTTATGTTCCTGCAGGGCCTCACTGAAAATCACTATTGTGAGTGGGCTCCCTGGCAAAAGAACTTAATTATTATTATTATTATAATGACATCGCTATGACTACGGGACTGTTCACTCAGTACAGGGTGCTGCATTACAAACTCTTCTGTTATTGTTGTCACGGCAGATCCCGAGTCAATAAGACTTTGACATAATACCCCATCTACTAGGATGCATGCCTCGTTCAATGGGCCTATCTCACACTGATGTAGTTCGGTTGGGGTTCCTGTGGTGTGGCCTGTAGGTTGCCCCTCCCCTACAGGCGATGGGAATTTAATTTGACCGGGGCTTCTCTCTCTCTTCCTCGCTCCTCGGGACATTGCGTTGTGTATTTTGATTTTCCTGGTTTCCACTTGCCCCCTGGGGGGTACCCCTCCCCCCATCTGGCACGTCCTCATAGCAATTGTAGGACATATGCCCCCCCTTTCCACATCTGTAACATACCCTTTTCTCTCTCTTGGGTGTCCAAGTACCCCTGGGAGTCGTGGGTTGCTGGGGGATGGGAATATCAGAGTGATCCAATTTCCCTTTTATAACCTCTATTTCCTTCGCTTAGGCCTCGCACTTGCCTCGATTCTGCTGAGGTCTGCTTTCAGCTCTGTTTTAAACTCCCTCAGCGCTTTTATTATGGGGTCTTCAAAGCTTGTGCGACCCCCCTTTTCAACTCCTGGGGTCTGGGGCTGACTCATAACTATCTATCCCCTGCTTGACCACCCCCTTTCTCTTAGTGTCATATTCCAGATTTAATAGCTCATCCTGTATCTGCTCGTATGAGAGTTCCATGGCCGTTAATGGCCGGAGTTGCATAACAACTTTCTCATCCCTTAGACCCGCTATTAGCACATCCGCTTCATTTTCTCTCGGTTAGGGTACTTAAATCCCAAGTTGCCCTCCCTTTCCGCGATTCCCAGTAGCTCTGCCAGCTCTATAGCATATTCGGCCGGGGTTTCTCCGTCTCGCTGGGAGCGACAATAACAAACTTGAAGGGGATCCCTACCTTGATACTCGATGCCCCCAAACATGACTTGTAGTCATCTTAAAACTTCCTTATAGGTCTTATCCTTGCCGGCTTCACTCCTAAAGACTTTCGCAGCTTGCCCGGCCACATACCGCTCGATGAGTTTGAGGGCTCCTCTGTTGTTGGTTTCCAACCGACACACTCTAACCAGGTAGTCAACTTCTCTCACCTAGTTGTTCACGCTCACCTTACTGTCTCTCCCCGAGAATATTTGCCGGCTGCTCTCTCTGTTGAACTGAAGAGCCTCACATCTCCGCCGTAGACTGTTTATTTCCTCACTGAGGTTTGCATTGTCTTCGGCGAGCGGAATGCTCTCCAATGCCGGCCCCAAAAGCTCCCTTTGATCATCAAACTTCATCCAGCTGTCCTCTTTCTCCTTCTTTACAATACAATACAATACAATATTCTTTATTTACAGAGGGAAGACACATTAACCTTACATAGTTATCTAACATGCGGCCCTCTATGTTACAAATAAAACGTAATGGAAAGGAAAGGAAGTATGGGAAAAAATTAACGCACGGGCTACGACATTACAAGATATAATGAGTAATTGGAATCAATGTAAAGAGAATTAATATGAAATAAAATCAAAAACAAAATATACTTACTAGAACACTGCGCAATGGAAGGGGCTATGCCCTGGACGCGGCGCCAGAAATGCAGCAGCAGTGAAGCAAGGAGCGACAGTTATAGCAGAGGAGCTCCTCTAGATGGTTAACAGAGGAGATGTGCGGAAGAGGAGTATACAAGACACAAAGAAAGGCTTTCTACACGGTTTAATCTTATCCGCCGAGAGATAACAACAACACCTCTGTTCTCCACCTTGTGGGCTCCCGATCTCCCATGACCCCTTGCGCGTGCTAATCCCATGGCAACGCATAACATAGGTAACATACATGTAATCTAGTCACGCAATACATCGGTCACAATACTATCAAAGCTTAACTAGACAAGTACATTGAGGTTTCCATTTTTCGATCTTTGACAAAGCACGAAAGCCTTAATTGCTTATTACATTATATTTTTCAAACTCATTAATAATTCATGCTATTTTAGTCTGACAATGAGAGGACTGCATTTGGTCACATGCATAAATCTTGATACCCAATGAAACACCAGGTGAACATTTGGATCACATATTATCTAAATCACTATTGATTTTCATCTGTGCTCTCGTGTACCCAATGCATTGGGTATCAAGCTAGATTAATGCATTAATGATTAAGCTACATTAGGATTACAGCATAAGTATCACTTTACATGAAGAGAAGTGAAAGAGAAGATGGAAATAAAAACGGTGTCCAGAGTGTAACTTGAACCATCGTCTTCATGGCTGCTCCCGACTACTAGTCCACTCTGTCTTGTCCACTATGCTATCAGGCCATTTGTTGAAACGACCATGACAAAATAACAATCACAACCCTTGAAGTCTATAATGTTGCAACAAAATACTGCAAACTATACTTTCTAATTAATGATACATGAATGCAGATATTGTATTTGTGTGAGATGTCATATCAGAAACTCGAGCTTCGTTGTTGATCAGGGATTCCAAACACCTCGAAACATTAAATTAGCACTTGTCTGAAGTGGCCTCCTGCTTTCGTAGCTTCTCAGAGTTTCGATCCCCTGATCAACAACTCACTCTCGTTTTTGATATATAACGGTCATCATAACACGTTTTCCGGTCATAAAATAAATAAATATCACAATACCAGTTTTATATGAATTGTGGTACGTACGAAAATTATAGGTACCGTATCTTTATGGGCCGATGTAGAGACTGATCCAATTGATAGTTGTACACCTCATGAGTGAATAAAATTGCTTACAATACTATCAACAATAATTGATGTTCTAGTTGGCCAGCCCAAGGAATTAAAGAGACCAAGAAGTGCTGAGAAACCTGAGGTGGAAGTTAAGAAGGTCAAGAGAAATACAGGTACACAATTGTCTTGAGCAAAAGTTTTTCTAATATATGTGACCTGAGTACCTCAAATGATTTATATCAATTAAGTGGTACTGTACATACTTTTTTATGGGGCTGCAATTCTTATGGTCAGCAGCTACCAAGCCAGTTCTAAAAAGAGCTGCTTTATGCCACCACATGTACGCGTAAGGTTTAGCCATACATGTATATTATATACAGTACATTATCTAATTCTGCCAAGAATGCATGAAATATGCACAAGAACGCACCAAATATGAGAGCATGTATTTTAGGTAGTTACAGTCAAATGGATTCCCATCATCATTTCTCGAGTGAACATGAAACATTTTTGGTTGTTGTTGAAATAATCTGTCTATAATGTTATGTATATTAATATACAGCCCCCTATTAGATGCTTAATATATTATGTACTGCAAGTACCTTTTTGTGGAATAATACTAATACATTCACTGACAAAAATATTATGGGATGGCAAAATATTTTTTAAATTGGCCTGACCCAAAGGACATCTGAAAAATATACTTCAGGTGCATTTGCACAATGAGAAATATATCTATAGTACACAAAAAAGTTTTTCATTCAATTACAAGGCAGTCAGATCTTCAAAAGTAATTTTCATGTGTGAAGATATTAAGAAGGAAAGATTATACACTGGTATTACTATATATTTCATCAATAATTATTAAAATTGTGTAATATAGGCCTGAAATGAACAAAATTAATCTAGACTAAATGCAATTTAGACATGGTTAAATACGCCAACGGAATCGGTCTACCTGTGGCACAGTTTGCAGGGCCTGCCCCTGTGTCTCAGTCTCGCACAGGTCTTTTGTTGCCAAATTTGTCGGGCTGTTCGCAGTTGCTCTTCGCATCACGTCGCTCTTCGCATCGCATCGTTCAACATTTGCTGTTGCCATGATTGATTAGCTTTCCTCTCGGATAGATTTCCCCTCCCTCCCTCCCTCCCCTTTTCTCTTGTCCACTTATGTGTGACCCAAGCTCTCAAGCACTGACCCTAACTTACAGCCTGGGCACTGAACCTCCAATACACTTCAACAGGAGCAGGAAATTTAATATTATGCTATAGATTATTTCTTATTGTGCGATTGTGACTGAAATACATTTACAGATGTCCCTTGGGTCAGGCCAATTTAAAAATAATTACATTTGTTCTCAAAGCCATCCATAAGTGTAAAACTATATAATTTTATTAGCACTTTTCCACAGAAAGGTACCTATAGTGTGTGTATAAATATGTTTTTTGACTCCAGCAATCTTTTTGAGATTGACAACAACAGGTTTGTTATTTTAACTACCATCTGATAATTTTATCTGGAAATTATCTCCGGTATTTTATATTCAATGGTAAACATTGGTGATATTTAAATAGAGGTTTAATAGTAGTTGGCTAAACATTTAATATGGCTGTGTATTTGTACCAGTCATTCATATATTGGTGACCGGCCATATCATACATAATATTATATTAATTTATATATAATTATATAAGTATACATATACATATAGGTACATACATATACACTCGTTTGCAGAAACCTTGTGGTACATAAATCATTATATATATAATTGTATCTAATTTATTCAGACATATCTAATGAGATGCAGGTGGTAGTGTTGTCTAAAAGAGCAGCTATGGGGTACACAGAATCTTATATTTTCCTGTGGTGGAAGATGTCTGCATTTCGACAAGCTGTGGAAAGTTTCATGCCGGATATAAAACCCAAGAATTTGGATACTTTGGAGAAAGAAACCTCAAATACTGGATTAGAAAAACAGCTTGGCGATGCATACCACATGGCATTAAATGGGTGTGCTTTTTTGGGTTGACACAAATAACTGGGTTGAGCAATATTATTGCAGAAGAGTGACAACAGGCTTTCTATTTGGGAAACCATGCTATATTTGAACGAAGAAAGAATGGGGCGAGGACAAAAGGGAAGTAGGGGGAGGGGAGGAGAAGGGAAAAAGAGGAGTGAGAGGGAAGTGAAGTTCCCTTCTCCCCTCCCCCCTAGTTCCCTTTTTGTCCTCACTCCATGCTTCCCTCGTTCAAATGTAGCATGGTTTCCCAGATAGAATATTTTTTTATGCCTGCATTTCAGGCTGCAACAAGATTAATGCACAGCTAAAGAATCAAAACTAAACAGGCCTTTAGCATGTATAGCCCATTAAAAATATTCCTTCCGAAGCTAATTGTAGAGGGCAAACGTTCAACTGATATTTCCTCTTAATCTTAAGGGCCTCACAAATCAGAGAAAGAAGAAGAAATAAATGAGACAATAGCAAATTTTGTCAATTACACGGCACTGCCTATAACCAGCCATATAAATAACTCTATTTTGCATTAAGAAATGTCATAGGTATTTAATATAAACTGTATGTAAAATGCATAATTATGATCTCTGAAGCACTAAATATACGGCTCGTGCTTTCCCATACCATTTCAAAAATAAACCTGTGAATAACTAAAGCTAAGGTTAATAACTAGAACTAATTTAGTATTTTAAGTAGTTTGTAAGTCAGAGTGATTCGGTGATTCATTGTTTATACTGTACCAGTCAGATAACTGCTCTCTGGCTTATTTAATTCTAGAGCTTATCAGCTAATAATACAGAATTATCCACTGACTAACTTTTGGTCCTTGTGTTGTAAATAAATAAATAAAATTAATATTTTATTTGTTATACATGTAGCAGGCTGAGTATTACAGCTTACAGCTGGTGGGGGCCTGCTTTTACTCCCCACTACATTAAGGGACCATTCATTATTTATGCCTTGGGGGGGGGAGGGCTGGGGGGCTGGCAAGAAAGAGGGGGGTATCGAAAATTCAAGAAACTGAGAGGGTGGGTCATTTAAAAACATACATGTAGGTATAGAAAGGTGGGCTGCCAATTTTTTTTATAATTTTGAGACACTTCCAATAATGTTTAAAATATTTAATCTCATCATAAATTATTGTATATTATACAAGATACAGTTGAACAAGGCTAAAGGTGAACCTGACAAGGTAGCCTTTCCTAAATTGCTTATGATCGAGGCATTTTAATTTCAGCTGTTGGATTTGTATTTTAAATCAACATTGAATTAAGGGAAACTGTGATACTTATCATTTATTTTTATACAGCACACAGAGGCAAAGTGTGAGGGAAGTGAGTTTCGGGGGGGGGGGGGGGGGGGCTGTATCATTTTACCACTGTGTGCTAGGGGTCATGATGTTTTTGTTTGGTTTGGAAGGGGGTCAAAACGTTTTGTTCAGTGTTGTGATGAATCTTGCCAATTCCCAGTTCAAATTCTATTAACATTGAGATTATAATGGTTTTTATGGTTCTCCCTTCATGTACCAGACATGAATTACTACCAAATTGTATTGTGTTCTATTGTATTATGTATTTCGTTCTATTATTTTGTATTAATTCTTTTGTGTTAATTGCGTTCGACGAAGGAGAACGCATACTAATCTTGCAGTGGACTCCCTGTGGTTATGTGTGGGCTACCTGTGCTTCCCCAGCGAAAGAAATTGAGATTCTTGTCGTCATGTCCTCATGTTTGTACTTTTTAGAATAAATTATCTCGGCCGGGGAACTGGTAACCATACGCACCGATGCGAGTGGCCATTTTGGTGAATGCCAGCACATGACTTCTGTTTTGTTCGCGATCGGTTAGTTAGTTACCTTATTTTCCGACAATCCAATGCAATGCAATGATGTTTCAAAGGTTCGCAAGTACAATTGAGCAAAGCCTGAGGAAAGTGTGTAGTACATATGGAGGACCTTGAACATTCTAACTCGGCCATAATTATTTATTTATGCTGAACCCGGGTGAATGTGCGATCGAAAATATGCAGTTGGCTTGCTCGCTGCATTGAATTGTGCTGTTCGGTTTGCCGATACCAAACTGCAAATGATCAAGATGCTATAAATCATACCTGAAGGCTGAAGAGAAATACATGGATATGAATATTTCAGTGTGAGTTGTGAAGAAGCTTTTTAAATACTACACATGTGTGCATCGTGGTGGTTTAAGTCAAACATGGTCTGTTTTGTCGGCACGGTGACGACACCAGTGAAGTTGAACAGAGAACTGAGTCAATCAACTCGCCATAATTTGTAAACAACCGAGTGAATTCTGTTGGCTTGCTCGCTGTACTGGATTCTGCTTTTCGCTGTACATACAGATACCAAAACTACAATTGTAAGATGACCTGGCTGAAGAGAAATCAAGGTCTGAGTTTTCTAGGTACCCGTAATCGCCGTATCTTGTGTGAGTTGCGACACTGTGTACATCGGAACGATTGCAGAATACCCCACCACTGGTTCATTAATAATGCATTTTCTCAAATGCTCATACAAACCTTCTAAAAACCTAACCCTGAAATTCAAAATAATTCTACCATTTTCAACCCCAAATCATTCATTAGAACGAGTCTAAATACACCTGAGCTACAAAATTGGATAATTTTGCACCATTTGTAAGGGCTTTTCAAGTGCTCTTTCGAAGTGGTGGGGTATTCTGCTATACCTGGTTATACAAATTAATGAATTCAAATTAACACTACATTCAGGCAGAATGTTAATCTATACCAACACTTTGATATGCCAAGGAACTGGAATATCAACACAGTACAAGGTGAGGGAAATTTAAAGTACTGACTTCATTGCTGTGTTCAATTGGTCTACACTGAATTTCTAACAGACCTGAAACAAGGCTGATCAAAGCGATCAAAGCCAGGACCGGGCTACCAACATTGGCCATAAATTATTCTGGAACTAACAATGGCACTCAATATCCTGCAGCCAACCTTGTTCTCACTTGAAAAATACCCGGGAAACTTTGTCTCGGGGAATATTCACCATATCGACTTCGCCTTTGACGAATAATTGTTTTTTAGTTTATGTTCTAGGAACTGGAATTCAGTTAAGTGTTTATACACATCTGAAAAGCCGTAGCTATAGCTAGCTTGCAATATTTATTTATACATACTTTATATGAATCCCTTTATATATCCTGTAATATAGTGTAGGGTATTTTATATATCCTGAAATATAAGTGTCCCCAATTAGCTTTACTATTGACACTCAAATAAAGTTAATGTATGCATGTATGTATGTACATGTATGTAAATGTATGTAGCTATAGCCTGGGTTGATTTGTGTTCTACATTAACTTCAATTATTGCTTTACACTGTATACCACACAGCAAAATGTGCTAGGAATTCTCAAATGAATGCCATAACCATATAAAACACACATGTATACATATATAGCCACATAAGCATTGCAACCAATGATTTAATGTTACACAAAGATAATTACAGTTTTATACCCAGATGCATTCCCTTGTATATTAACTTTATGAGTCAAGACATCAAAATGTTCACATTAGTTAAAAAAACAAGGATTTTTGATCAGGATTACGTACACCGTCACATCATTGCAGCAATTTTTCAGCTTTTCAGACTGTTATACCACAGTCCTTTCTCTTTCAAAAAATATGTCGAATGCACTTTGATAATCTCTGATTACTTCTAGTTCTATTGTATTTTGATTGCAATCCATGTGTTGCTTACATGAAGGGACCACCGTTTTTTCGTTCTAAAGAAACTGAATAAATTCCCACACAGTTCTTCTAACCAAAATCACATAAGGTGACTCAATCCTTTAATGCTATAGATTCTATACACATTGGTCATGACTTTTTGACAAATATTTGCATAATTCTAGTGAAAGTTTGATTAACAGCTAGTCCACAGTTTATTGGTGTAAGCCATGATGCTACTTAACGATCTCCTCACATACTGTATACATGTATTGGTGATGTAACCATGTGATGCAACTCGCTTTATAACATAACCATGATAACCCTTAAGCGCTCTGATTGGCTAATAGCCATGGACCATTTGCCCATGGGTTGCATGCTCACGTCGGATTTTGTTCATGATTGCACCAAATTTTTCTTTTCTATTCCCACGAAAACAATTTTACAGGACAATAAGAGAGAAACTCTAATCCAAGTGAACAGGGAATTTTGTTCAGCGACTGTCTTGGCAAATTTTGAGCTTCATTTATTTTCCGAGCCACCGTACCAGAAAAGGAAGAGTCGAGACAGTTTGCAAATCTGTACGAACGACGAACAAGATTTACGAGCTTTTGCACCGAGTTTTGGATCCTGAAATATTCAGAAAGGACGGACAAAAAAGAGGACGAACTGTTCAATCTCGATATTTAGAGTTAAAGGGACAGCATTTTTGATTATGAAAAAATTCAGACAAGTTTTATGAGCTAATTAAAAGAAACCACAATGGTTTGTTTGGTAGAAACTAACTTATAATTATATTGGTCAAGTCAAAAACTGCCAAAGAGCAGAGGTGTACATACGGTAGTGGAATTAAACGAATAAACATCATTAAAACGTTCTCTTAAGTGTCCTGATATTAATGCCAACTACAGAATAATGAATAAGCTCCCCACTCGTGCAGTGAGTTCATTTTATTTACAATGAGATAATCTTATTGCTACTTTTGGATGTGAAAGTAATTAAACTTACAATTTTAGAGAACAACAAACAAACTTACTTAGTTCACTTGTCTCAAGGATATCCCGTACTGGCACAAATGGCAACAGCAACAAGCCAAAACCAGGAGATTTAGCTGACAGTTCACTCCAATCCATAGGAAAAACGACGAATTGCAAACCTCTGGTGTGCAGATCGTTTTAATTACGCCGAAAGCTATTCAGTTTTCAACAGACGAATGAACCCTTTTCTTAATTTTTGCTTTACCAAAGCGATTGCTTCCAACAAAAGGAACTCATAGTGAATAAATGACAATGTCTTTCTCTTGCAGTTCGAGAACATTTTAGCTGGCTAGATCTTCTCTTTTCCTTGAGACCAAGGTTTGAATAAACATTTTTGTTGAGCAGAGATCAATGAATGACTTGTTTTGCACTTATTTGCTTAGTGGAACAGTCGCACCAGCGCTCAGCTTAATTTATGCATTTTTTTTGCACGCTTCATGTATTGACAATTTATATTTCATCACCAACAAAAACATTATTAATTTTGCTCTTTAATTGTTGTGGTTAAGTTATAAAAGAAATGGTAAACGCCACAGCTGTGCATCCATCAAGTTATGGATGCACTTGGGAGGCTGCCTAAACGGGGTTCGATTGAAATATTAAAAAAATATTCCTGACTCAAACAAAAAAGTTCTGATATTCAAAAACCGTGATTTGCAGATTCCTATTGTTCACGAGAATCTAGAACATGAGATACGAATTTCAAAGAGAGGCACTTCAGAGCTAATGCAGGGTAAGAGAAACATGTAATGATCCACCTGGCCTTCGAACAACCATCGGGAACATTTGGTTGTGTGAAGCCCAAAAGTGCTTGTCCAAAAGCATTAGTTGTTAGAACTGCAAACAGAAATGTGCTTGCATGTCCTTCAGTCAAGTCATGTCAAAGTTTTCATTGTCCGAATCAAATTTTTTACTTGTCTCGGACAATCGGACATTATTATGTTTTGGTGCATCCTGTAACGTGGTGGAATTTTACTTTGTTTACTCTGACAAAACTCTTAATTACAGTTAAACCTTCCTGGCTGACTAGCAAAATTGCATGTGCATGGAAATATCCAGTTCTTAGACTAGTGTAGTCTTTGATTTCATACTCCAGGGTATGGTTCTCAAGCTGTTTTAGTCTGTCAACTAGCTAGGATTTAAAATTTTGCCTTTTTAAGTCCATGCAGGAAAGGGTATGATCACAGGTAAACCCAATCTCTGTAAGTAAGTGGCAATATTTACTAACATTTGTATGGAATTTTTTTAGTCTTGGATTTTCAAAACTAATATTGAATAAAAAGCAACAATGCTTACAGGATGTGTTTATTTGTCCATGGGCTGACTGTGTGGTTTGCAGGGTTTTTTTCGGCGAGTTTGACCTCAGCAGTTCGATCTGTACACTGTATACTGAGTGTACCAAACTGTTGAAGTCAAACTTGCTGAAAATACAATGTACAGAACTGCTGAGGTAAAACTCACCGAAAAATGCTAAAATTGTAACCACACAGCCCTGGGGAAAAGCGTGTTGTTTTTGAGAAGAATAACACTAAAATACAATGTAATTATGCGGTTGACTAAATATTCAAAGAGCATGAATGGATTTTAATTACGTCACGTTTATGGTTTTAAGTATCCCACATGGAAGAAGCGGGTTGAGAAATTAAGAGAAGAATATGCAGATTGAAATAGGTCATCCCACATGTATTACATTGAAGGTTATGATGAAGACAGGTCAGTTTGGATTCAGTATTTTTCATCCAGGAGCGCAGGGCTAGTTGTGCCAGAGGGGAGCAGGAGTTGATGCTTTTGACCTTCTCACTTCCAGCCTGCATTCTCTTCTAATTTTCCTCATTACGCATGCAGGGGAAATTTAGAAATATGCATTGTCTCGAAATTTCCTGGCGGGAAATTTCGAAACAATGCATATTTCTAAATATCCCTGCTATCAGGAAATTAGTGGTTTTT
>JAOWCC010001729.1:2652588-2795424 GCA_030867875.1 Actinernus sp. WN-2022 | reverse complement strand
GTTAAATGATAAACTGCAAAACTGCAAAACCGGGCAGCCAGAGTAATTACTCGATCAAGCTATGACACGAGTTCAAGTCCTACTGATTGATATCTTGGCTGGGACACGTATCTACACATCGAAAAAAACAAAAAAGCAATGGCGATGTACAAAACCATGCATAAGCTCACCCCAGGTTACCTTCAGGATCTCTTTACAACTCGTAATAGTAACTATGATCTAAGAGATCTGAAAGTAAATTATTTATACCTAAACCGAGGCCTAACTACCTAAAACGTAGCTTCGGTTACAGTGGGGCATTCTTATGGAATAATCTCCACAAGACCTTAGAGTGTCTAAACATATAAAGCACTTCAAAAGGAAATTGATACCCTGTGTGCTAAATCGGACTCCCACACGGCAAACATGTAAAACAGTTTTAATGCATTATTACATTTTTTAATTTTAATGTATATATTTTACTATTGCAATGTACACCTTTCGTGTACAACTGATGTTTTTAAACCGTGGATAAATAAAGATTGTCTGTCTGTCTGTCTGTCTGTCTGTCTATAGCTGCAGCAACTGTACAGTCTGTCAGTACCTCGAATTCCCGTACGAGCACATTTCGGATCTTGACTAAAATACCCATTCGGACACGACTATAAAACTGAGTTTCACTTACCTGAGGTTTTAGGTATTTCATGATACTTCTAATCAAAAGACCTGGTTGAAATTTCCGGGAACTTGATTCAACAGAAATTGCGCTCTAATGTAGATCTAGCTGACTAGAAACGTTTGATTAAAAAGTGTATTTCTATTGATGAAAAAGTGTTTGTTCTAATGCCCCACACTAACGTCCATGCCCTTACCCCCTCCCCCCCCCCCCCCTAAACGTCCGTTGTGCGTTTAGCGAGGCATTTCGAATATGTCGACGGCCCCTTATCTACCGACGAAACGTTGCAGCCTGACATCAGTGACATGAGCGGCGACGTGCATGACGATGAAATGGGAGAATGTACAGTTGGCCACGAAGCTATTGTGGAAATAAGGCGAGAAACTATCGAAATTGAGGAGTAATGTTAAAGAACTCCAAAACCAAAACGGCGATTGCGAAAATCCAAGCGAATCGAGACTACGAATGGAAAACCTGACCTTAAAGTCCAAATTGCATAAACGTCGAGAGACAACGAGACTGGCGCTAACATTTCTAGCGAAAGATGATGCGAGCCATGCGATCCATGCGAGCCCACGGTGCCGAGCCACTGCAAAAATATAGCACTTTTAAGTTTTTTGCTTATCTATATTCAAGAGACAGAGAGATTATGGAAAATGCGCGCGTATACGATTTCTATTTCACTCGTTCGTTTTCTGATACGCCTTACGAGTGAATAAAAATCGTACAAAGCCTTTTCCATGCTGTTATTTGTTTATTTTATAGGTATACTGAGCTATTTAACAATTATACCCGCAGCCCGAATGGGCTACGAGTCAATAGCCCATTAGGCGCAGCCGAATGGGCTATTTAACTCGTAGCCCATGAGGGCGAGAGGTCTAATTGTTTTAGTATAAACTAACTAGTCGGACAGTAGAAAATAATAGAAAGAAACAAATTGAAGTTGAAAAAACATTATTATTTCGTGAAAATGCGTGCGGTTTTTCTCTACCATGGGCTATCACAAATAGACCTATAGTAGCGTAGCCAATCAGAATGCAGGATTTGTAAAGTCCACTAGTTGGTTTATACTAAAAGCAATTATGCAACACCAAGCCGTGCGTCTCGTTGATTTTAGGAAGCCACTAAAGTGTTCACAAGCGAAACTAAAAATATAACATAAGCTTGAATAAATCAAAAGGCAGTTTACAAAAATGTTTAACATTCCTTTCAGAACTTATAATTATAATGGCCCGCCAAGTGGTCTCGTTGCGAGGGAGGGAAGGGTTTGAAAGTGTTAAACGAATTTGCCATGTCCCTCCCGGGGAAAGAAGATTTTGTAACGGCCTGGTTACCCAAACGCATTGTGAAGTTGATTGTTGGTCGTTGGAAGTTACACGAATTGCTTCAGTCAAGAATCGTTCAAATTTAACGGGTTTGGAAAGGAGTTATCAAGCCTGGGCACTTCTGAGGGAGAATTGATGTCCGTGGATTCCACCGCGGCTGAGTAAACGCCGATGGGTTGGATATTTTGTGAAAAATTCGTCCTTGAGCGAAGGCCGTCGTTGGATCGAGTGTGCAGCCTTGGTAAAGCGTATGACTCAAGAATTCCATAAAACACCGATCTAGCGACCTGAACACACATAGAACGACAAAACAACTTCAAGTAAGCCTTCTTCCTTTATTTACCTTGTATTACAGAAGATCTGTAACTAAATTTACGTTATTGTTCCGAGTTATCGGAACAACTCCCATACAAACCTTGTAACAGACCAGTTCGCGGTAAATTCCGACATTTTGAAAGGGTGCAAACATGGCGCGAAATACAGTGTTTGTATGGGAATCGATGGGAATCCGATGCCAAATAAAATCCGTAAAATCGAATTTCTGAAATATTCTTCAGATACAAACTTAAGATACCAGGTAAAAGATTAACATATCAAAATTTGAGGGATGTAGCTGTGCTGGGAAGCGTGCAATCGTGTTTTCAGTTTGCCATACATTGACCATTGTCTGTAAAAACGAGTCAAATTCCGCATGAAAATTTACAGACAATGTATGGCAAACTAAAAAGACGATTACACGCTTCCCAGCACATCTACACCCCTCAAATTTCGATATGTTAATCTTTTACCTGGTATCTTAAGTTTGTATCTAAAGAATATTTCAGAAATTCGATTTTACGGATTTTATTTGGCATCGGATTCCCATCGATTCCCATACAAACAGTTTCGCGCCATGTTTGCACCCCTTTCAAAATGTCGGAATTTACCGCGAACTGGTCTTTTCACTGCTTCGATATACGTAGTCAGAACTTGGGCGGCCTGTGGTTGGACGTAAATTCTGATACAATAGTTTTTCACCGTTCACTCTTATGATTGGAAGTACGATGTTTTCACACTGGTGAAGAAACATTGTTTGCGCTTCCTATTGGCTGTTGACAATCTGCTTACATTGATATGCATAGATTTTTCAGTGGGTAAATCTCAGTAGTTTGTCCGAAACTCACAAGCCGCCGAGCCCTCTTAGTATCTGAAACCACCTGCAAATTTGAGTACCTGTTTGTTTTTTAAAACAATGAAAGAAAGGAAAACTACGAATTGGTTGGCTGCAGTGGTACAGGGCCAGGAATTTTTTTTGGGGGGGGCTCCAGTTCAGATCTGTGAGCAACTTTACCATGAGGCCTTGCGCACCCAATCCAAGATGGCGGACAAAGGTGGCGGATGTACATGGGGAAAGGAAATTGTTCTCGGGGTGGTGCTAGTAAAATTTTGACAACTATGAAGACGTAATTCAAGAAACCATGTGATATTGCCACAATAAAGGGAGGAGTGGGTCAGTAAGAAATAATGCGCAGTGGGTGGCTAGCGGGAACATAATAGTTCACGGAAGATTTATTACGAATTTAGCACCTGCTTTTGCAGTCGGATCGTGGGCGGACTTTCAGTATTCTTACTAAACTGGATTTCTAAATGGAGCCGAATAAGAAGGGGTTTAAAAAATCTTGGAATAGTGCAATTTTGTTCGGGTTGCGATACCTAGTTTAATTTGACACATTTCTTTGCGTTCCGAGTTCCGGACATCAACCGAAAAGCTGCAAGTTGAAACTAATTATTAAAAATTTTAAGACCTTGTAATCTTTAATTACTTATGATTCTTTTTCCGATTGTGCAAAGCAATTATTCTCTTCCTGAGAGAGAACAAGGGGATCAAGCTTAGGGAAGCATCAGATATTGATTTTTCCACAAGAAACGTCCAGTGAAGTTTGGGGGTGGGGGGGTTTTGACCTGTGACGTATCTCTGTGGAAAAATTGATAGTTTTAAGATATATCACAACACATATCTCTGCGACGATCTGTAAAGACTCCTGAAGAGAAATGGCAGATTGCGGTTGTCCCACAGCTATCACATCTAATTTCCTATGTTTTTGATGGTTTCATGATGAATTCAACATTCCATTCCCACCAAATAGGACTCATAGGTTGTGACAAGTTGTTTAAGTTGGAATAAAAAGGCTGACATGAATGGAAAGAGGTAGTGTATGTTACGGCTGGGGATCAAGGTTATTCAAGGTGACTCGGTATAACATCCCCGGGTAGGCCGTTTCAACAGGGTTGGACTGACATCCCATAAACCAGTTGATAATATTGTAGTAGATTTATTGGAATGACGTAAAGACTGAAAATACAATTACAATAGCTTAAACTACATGTAGGTACTACAGCGAGTTTGGATCAGACTAACATAATTATGTGGCTCAACAAGATCACACTGCATGGGATTACACAATAGAGTATCTATGAAATACATACTGCAAAATCACACTAATATGCGGTGGTATTAATAACTTGTATGGTTCAAATACAATAATACATCAACCTTGGATTATTTACCTCTTTCTCCGTTCAGTCCAGCTTGTACAACCAAAATAAAAGCGTGTTCAGCGCACCAAAATACTAATCGTTCTGATTATACAAGACGCGGTGGCTCGATTTACATCAAATCATGAAAACGGAAGTAACCTAAAACTGTAATACGATTACAGTAGGCTATATAATATTAACAGTGTATGACTTTTGAAAAAAAATGATAAATCTCTGACATTTCTTAGGGGGGGGTGGGGGGCGGGTTGAAAAAGAAACTTCACTGGACGTTTCTCGTGGAAAAATCAATATGTGACGCTTCCTTAATAAATACCCTAAGTGCTATAATGGTAAAACAAAGTGAATGTTAAAAAAGTAATTCAGGAACAAAGGAACAAAGTATATTTTATAAATATTTTGTCGTAATTCATAAGAAAACATTATATTTTTATTTTGTATAATATATTAATATAATTTAAAAAAGTATAGCACTCCCTGGGGAACTCCCCCCACCTAGTTCTATCCATCCATGCTTATGAAGCCTTTTTTTTACTTTTCCAATACTTTTATATGCAGAGTTATGAAAAAAAATTATTCATATATATGTATGTATGTATAAATGTATATTTGTTACATTTGTACCAGGAAGAGAAAGAGCATTAGGGTACTAATTTAACAATTGCACTTAGTAATTCATAAACCCTACCCCACATGTATACTGATTCGTTTCAGTTCAACCCTTTGACTAATAGTTGAAGTCTCGTATTCCTTTACAGTAACAATATATACAATAAATACGATATAATGTACTTCTTTAATTTATAATTAAACAACACATTGCTTGAATTCATTATTTGTGCCAATATATAATATTATACTAGAACACACTTAAAATGCATTTTAAATTTAAAAGTTGTGTTAAATAATAATGATCAATTCATTGGTAATCAAAACCTTTAAACACAGCCATATGTACATGTAAATGTGAAAGTGTTTTATCAGTAAATACAAATGTACATGCATGCTTTTATATAACAAGTGTGCTAGCTAGTATATATATAATTTTATATAACTGGCAACATACAATTTGTGGTTGTAATACAGCTTCAACACTTGAAAAATACTGTGTTAGGTTTTCTGACAAAATAATTGTGACAAAATTGCAACCCAAGAATGACAGAGTTCTTTTTATTCCTTTAGGCTGCATTCATTATGTATACCACATGGGGAGGGGGGAAGGTAATTTTTAAGGGGATCCCAACTTTTTTTAACAGAAGGAAGGGGGATCTTAAAATTCATTAATGAAAGGACTTGGGGGGGAAATGTTATTTTTTTTTGTCAAATAAAGACCTACACTTAAAATGGTAGGTGAATAGAATGGCTAAATGCACTAAATAGAGCTAGGAAATGCAGGAGAATCCACTACCGATAATCTGAAATGTAAAAACTTTCCCGCCTTCCCTAAAAACATTTTTGCTTAGGGTTGCATGCAGCTAGGTTGCCTGATGTAAGGAATTAATGAATGTTTTATATCAAAGAACAATATATTCTTGTGTAGTTTTGGAATACCTGCAGCAACAAATACTTTTTTACAATAATTTACACCAAAGTACCGGTATTACTAACAGTATTTTATGGTTTATTCTTAGCTTTTCTACATAGTATCAAACTGAGTTTCACGACCCAACATCACAGTTCTGTAAAATTATGCTTGTGATAATGCTGGTTTGCATATGGAAATGGCCAGGGGGGTTGTATTTTTTTTTTGAATTAAGACGTGAAAGGCGAACACGAAGCTGAAAGCAAATTAACTTGCGTTGATCTTTGTGTTTTGCGTAAGGAAATTCGTTTTTTTATTAAGCATTCACTTTATTTTACGTTAGCACTTACGGGTATTTATTACCTTTCATATTTGAAATTGTTATCTCTCTGAAGAGAATATATACCGGGATATATAAATCGCTTCGCACATTACCAACAAAAACATATCCTAATGTTTTTGTATCGGGAAAAGAATCAAGGTCTTATAATTTTTAATTAGGAAACTTTAAATTTGCAGCTTTTCGATTGATGTCCGGAAACTACGCAAAAAATGTCTCAAAGGTATAAACCAGATAAACGATCGAATACTGAATTGCACTGTTCAGGAAACAAGTTTCCGAGATTTTTCGAACCCTTATTCGGCTCCATTTAGAAAAATCCAGGTTAGTAAGAATAATAAAAATCCCACGATCCGTGCAAAAGTCGGTCCCGAATTCGTAATAATCTTCCGTAAAGTGAAACCTGAATTACCTAAGTTGCCGCCAGTCACCCACAGCGTATAATTTCTTACTGACCCACTCCTCCCTTTATTATGGCAATACACGTGGTTTCTTGAATTACGTCATCACAGTTGTCAAAATTTTACTAGCACCACCCCGAGAACAAGTCCGTCCGCCATCTTGGATTGGGCGCGCAAGGCCTCGTGGTAAAGTTGCTCACTGATCTGAACTGGGGCCCAAAAATGGGGGGGGGGGGGGGGGGGGCAGGATCATTTGCCTGTCCTATACCCAGTCCCAGAAGAGAGATTGACAGATGTCCACCAATTTTCGGTACGTCCCTACGCCCCTGCTGCCATCATGGATTTCTCGGAACAATCACAGTTTCTGGGAAATCCCCACCCCTCCCCCACACTTCACCCTAACCTTTAATGGTTAATCATTAATAGAACGTTGCATATCCAAGGGAGGGGTGGGTGGGTAGTTTCCCAGAAACCGGGTTGAGCCGATTTCTCACAGCACACGGTTGGGATACCTGTGTGGCTGCATGACTCCGTGTATCCTCCGTATATCTCATTAGGGAACGTGATGAAAATTTTACGATTACAGTGAAAAAAGCATGGAAAATACTATTAATACATGGAAAACGCTTACACATCGAGTCCAGTCAATTATTCCAGGATTTAGCTCAAAAACCTTGGGTTCAAAAGTGTTAATATATATTGCAGGGGCAAAAATAAATTTGTCTGAACCGAACTCAGTACCCTATATCACACAGACACAAAAAATGTAGGTGAAATTTTCACGGGTTAATTACTAGCCGTACAATGTAATGAAAATGCGAACAAAAGGCAACAGAGGAACCGTTTTTTTTTTACTTTTGTTAATTTATATTACCCGCACTACAAAACAAACATTGACGGAAAATTGAGGATTGAGGATATGAGCGATTTTCTAAAGCCCATAATTAGAAAACATCCTGACAAGCTGGTGCTACACATTGGGACCAATGATGTCCGAAACTCCGATCCGCAAACCATTGCTAATGGTATTTCATATCTGGCGCATCAGGTTGAACGGCAATCTCCAAGCACGAAGGTTATAATCTCCTCGATAGTCACCAGGTGCGATGGAACGCAAGAACTTGAAAGAAAGGTAAACGAAACAAACAGAATTCTAAAATCAAACTGTATATAGCCTAAATAATGTCCAACCAAGAGCTACCATTCATAATCAACCTATTAATAGAGTAAAGCACTATAAAGTACTTGGAGTACAGATTGACGAATCCCTAACATGGGAGAAACACATTGAGTACATTGCAGTAAAATTTCGTCTGGAATTGGGGCTATTAGAAAACTTAGAGAGTTTGTCGATCGAGACACTCGAGAGACACTCAGGCTTGTATCGGTCTACAATACAGGTCGACCAGAGTCATCATGAATTTCAGAAATGAAACTGGCCAATCAAGTTTGGCTCTAAACGTGATTGGGTGGACAACTTAAGACGAGCGTAGGGCATAAATGAAGGCCAGACTCATGTACAAAACAATTCACGAATTAGCACCCCAAAGACTGTAATATTTTTCAAAATTTAAAATCAAAAACTGATTACAATCTAAGGGGATCCTCAACTAAGCTTTTTATTCCTAGACGTAGAACATAATTTTTTTTTAAGAGCTTTAGCTATAGCGGAGCTCAAATATGGAATAAGGTACCAGAGGGCATAAGGAGTTCAAACTCATATGAATCGTTTTGCAACAAACTATCCTCCTTAGGCTTTACTTTTAGAAGTTAGTAAACTAGTTATTGTGCATAGAAATATATTATTTAAATTTTTATTGTGTCTTATATTATTTAATTTTTTATATTACCATATAGATTACTTTATCAATTATGTATATTAGGATAAGTATTAGTAATTATAGCCGCGGAGAAAGAGACGCGAAGTGGCAATTAGCGAGCGGCTGCAAATGGAATAGTTCTCGCTGCTTCGCAGCTCGCTGATCGCCACGACGCGGCTCTTCCTCTGCGGCTTTTCTCTCTCTAGAAAACCTCTGGAACCAGTGTACTATAGCTTCAGTCACACGATAGCCCCAAAACTACAAAATATTTTCATCTAACAACAACAACCTTTATTTTTTACCCCAAAAATTAATATAAAAGATTTACAGAAATAGTATGATAAACACTAGACTTGCTCCAAGTCGAACTCGCTGAGTCACTGGGTAAGCGATTACTGAGTCAAAAATCGAGCGCGAGAATCGAAGGGAGAGGCGAGTGTGCGGGGGACTAAGAAGGACTCTGAGAAAGTCTAGATAAACACCTAACACTTGTCCTGCATGCATTATCCACAAACCGGCTTAACAGCTATCGTCTCGATTACTTGTCCTAACGGAAAACAGCCGCTCGGCAACAACTGGGGATAATAAGATCAGAGTTAACAAATGACAACCTCGGCAAGCATGGCTTTGAGTCACAAGTACATAATGACGACTACTTTTACCGGCTGTGATCAATTAACTCAGACTGTACGGTAACTTTACCGGCCGTGATACACAAACTCACACCGTACGGTAACTTTACCGGCCGTGCTGAAGCTAGAAATGTTTTGCTTGAACAACTTATCATGCCTGCTCCTACAAACTCAGTAAACTCGGTAAAATTGTATTTCTTTCTGGGTTAAACGGCATGAGCTAAGTTCGTTAATGAATGTCCACTCGTGTGATATGGGATTTATCATCACTCGTAATGCTCGGCCCTCGTGGCCGTTAAATGAATTACTCGCGATGATAAATCCCATATCCCACTCGTGGCCATTCATTAACCCCGCTTACTTATTGTATTCAACTTTACTTTATTTCACTTTAGCTTGCATTGATCGATCATTTCAAATAATGACGCAGTTAATTAATAATAAAGACTCGGTGCTTGTGCGATTTTAATATTTTGAGAGGCATGCCCAAAGAACATGACGAGTAGCGAAGCGAGTTCGTGAAATAAGCGAAATCACTGCAAAATCAAACATTTTAGCAACGACGCAAGCCTGATACTCGATTTCATTATTTTACTTTGCTACCTTGACTTTCATTTTATTCGTTCTGTGCCGGCGGACATGGTTGACTGTTGCCCATTTCTGTACATCTTTATTAATCATATTTGAAGCCCTCGAATGAGTTACTCAGTGAGTTACGTAGTGAGTGACACATTTCCCCATACCAATAACTACTCAGTGCTTGCGCACTCCCTTGCTGCAGTACCAGGTGCAGTACTGGTGGCGTCACTAAAACTCGCAAGCTAAGGCTGTTTTTTTTTTCATTTTTCAAGGAGCTGTTACCCTGGGTGCCAGAAGTTCTACCGCCCTCTTTAAGCCAAAGTTTAGGATCGACGAGAAGGCTGGAGAGGGCAGTAGAACCTCTGGCACCCAGGGTAAGGAGCTGTAGGCGATGCGATTAATAACTGCTTTCGCTCAAACATTGGGTCATGAGACGCCCACGTGGCATATACTTGAATGCGTCAAACGAATGAAGTATGGAGAATTTCGTACTTGATCGTCTTTTCACCATAGTCCTCCGTTTGTGTAGTACCTTGACTCAGACTAGCACAATGATGTGATATTTTCCAAGGTGTTATAAAATAGATAACTGCGAACTTCATAATAAGAGAAGAAACTATTCGCCAACGAATAGTGGAAAGAACAATTTCTTTGATGGTTTTTGATACTTTGTGTCGTGTAATCAAAATGTTGTTTCTCCCTTGTGTTCTGGGGTCATACGTCAGAGGTTTTTAAGTATTTCTATGAAAGGAAGCAACGCCTCTTCAACCATTTTGACTATTGTGCTCTGCAAAGTAATTTAGTTGTTCCAGTCCTCTTTGTACTTCGCGTTCTAAGGCGAGTTTTCGTTATCACATGCTGATTATAGACCCACTCTTGTGTTAGCACATGATCTATATTCTCGTACGCGTTGCCAAATCAGTTTTACCTCTTTATACTTCGCGTTCTAAGGTGAGTTTTCATTAACATATACTAATTACACACTCACTCTTATGTTAGCACATGATCTCTATTCTCGAACGCGTTGCCAAATCAGTTTTACCTCTTTATACTTCGCGTTCTAAGGTGAGTTTTCATTATCACATACTAATTACACACTCACTCTTCTGTTAGCACATGATCTCTATTCTCGCACGCGTTACCAAATCAGTTTTACCTCTTTGTCCTTCGCGTTGAACACTTAAGGCCCGTTTACACAGGCGATTATTTGTGCAATTTTTGTCGCGATTCCCACTGGAATTTTGCTCGTTAGCGAAGTTGCACTTTCAAATCGCGCGTGTAAACTAGCGGCGATTTTGATGCAATTTTTATCGCCACCAAATCGCACTGGTTTTGAGCATGTTCGAAACTTGATGCAAATTTGCGGCGAGAAAAATTGCAATGGGACGCGACAAAAATTGCATCGAAAATCGCCTGTGTAAACGAGCCTTGTTTACATCAAGCTTTACTTTACCACATAGTAACCTAACAAATCTTGAAGTTTTATTGGTCAAATATTAAAGTAGGCCCAAAACCCAAAACCCTAGGTAGTTCGAGTATAAATACTTACTGTTACAGTTAATGACTTGGCTCATGTTTAGTTTCTTAATAACTATTGACAACAGAATTCTATGCTTCGCATCACAATTCTAGAACATTCTTTTTATGAATACATTTCGTAACGAAGCAAACAGGTTTGAATGGTTCATTATCATCCATCCAAAGCAACAAAAGACACTGTCCATTGTCTAGCGAAAACAAAAGTTTGCTGAAGCTAGAAATATTTTGATTGAAGAACTTATCATGCCTGCTCCTACAAACTCAGTAAACTCGGTAAAATTGTATTTCTTTCTGGGTTAAACAGCACCAGCTAAGTTGCTTGATGAATGTCCACTCGTATGATATGGGATTTTTCATCACTCGTAATGCTCGGCCTGCGTGGCCGTTAAAGGAATTACTCGCGGTGATAAATCCCATATCCCACTCGTGGCCATTCATTAACCCCGCTTACTTATTGTATTCAACTTTACTTTATTTCATTTAAGCTTGTATTGATCGATCATTTCAAATAATGACGCAGTTAAGAAGAAAGACTCAGTGCTTGTGCGATTTTAATATTTTGAGAAGCATGCCCAAAGAGCAGAACGAGGCTTCACAGACATTTAGTTGATCAATCAAAGTTGAATGACATGTTGACCGAGTATTTAGAGCCGAACAAGCAGCTATGAAATTATACTTTGGCTTCAGATATCATACGAATTAAGGACACATTTGAATTCAAACTGAAAATGACGGCATAAGAAACTCAGGGGATATAAACAGTCGGCTGAAGACATATGAATCTACACTCTTAACCAGTACCAGACATGGTTAGTACGGGAATCACAATGTCGAAGCAAATTGTGTTTAACCAATGATTTTCTGTGATTCTTAGTGTAATTTAAATATACCGTCCAGAAATAACGAAATGAGATATTTTCACTGAATTGCGTAGCAGAGAGGCCGAAAAAGCGAGTTCGTGAAATAAGCGAAATCACTGCAAAATCAAACATTTTAGCAACGACGCAAGCCTGATACTCGATTTCATTACTTTACTACCTTGACTTTCACTTATTCGTTCTGTGCCGGCGGACATGGTTGACTGTTGCCCATTTCTGTACATCTTTATTAATCATGTTTGAAGCCCTCGAATGAGTTACTCGGTGAGTTACGTAGTGAGTGACACATTTCCCCCATACCAATAACTACTCAGTGCTTGCGCACTCCCTTGCTGCAGTACCAGGTGCAGTACTGGTGGCGTCACTAAAACTCGCAAGCTAAGGCTGTTTTTTTTTTCATTTTTCAAGGAGCTGTTGCCCTGGGTGCCAGAAGTTCTACTGCCCTCTTTAAGCCAAAGTTTAGGATCGACGAGAAGGCTGGAGAGGGCAGTAGAACATCTGGCACCCAGGGTAAGGAGCTGTAGGCGATGCGATTAATACTTGGGGTAGTAGATCAAAGAATAGACGCTAACTGCTTTCGCTCAAACATTGGGTCATGAGACGCCCACGTGGCATATACTTGAATGCGTCATCAAACGAATGAAGTATGGAGAATGTCGTACTTGATCGTCTTTTCACCATAGTCCTCCGTTTGTGTAATACCTTGACTCAGACTAGCACAATGATGTGATATTTTCCAAGGTGTTATAAAATAGATCACTGCGAACTTCATAATAAGAGAAAAAAACTATTCGCCAACGAATAGTTGTAAGAACAATTTCTGTGATGGTTTTTGATACCTTAATGTGGTGTAATCAAAATGTTGTTTCTCCCTTGTATGCTGGAGTCATTATGTCAGAAACGTTTTAAGTATTTATATGAAAGGAAGCAACACCTGTTCAACTATTTCAATCCAAGTTGTTCCTCTTTGTACTTCGCGTTCTAAGGCGAGTTTTCGTTATCACATACTGATTACAGACTCACTCTTGTGTTAGCACATGATCTCTATTCTCGTACGCGTTGCCAAATCAGGTTTACCTCTTTATACTTCGCGTTCTAAGGTAGTTTCGTTATAGATATAATTACAGACTCACTCTTCTGTTAGCACATGATCTATATTCTCGCATGCGTTGCCAAATCAGTCATACCTCTTTGTCGTTCGCGTTGAATATACCGTAAAATATACCGTAACCGGCGAAATAAGTTAGATTTCATTGGATTTTATAAAAATGTGTGGAATGTACTTCCGGTGGCTGTTTACATCAAGCAGAACAATTTTGATTTACTTTACCACATAGTAACCTAACAAATCTTAAAGTTTTATTGGTCAAATATTAAAGTAGGCCCAAAACCCAAAACGCTTTGTAAACGGCCTAGGTAGTTCGAGTTAATGACTTGGGTCATGTTTAGTTTCTTAATAACTATTGACAACAGAATTCTATGCTTCGCATCACAATTCTAGAACATTCTTTTTATGAATACATTTCGTAACGAAGCAAACATGTTTGAATGGTTCATTACCATCCATCCAAAGCAACAAAAGACACACTCAAAACACACCATCGCCATTGTCTAGCGAAAACAAAGTTTGCTGAAGCTAGAAATGTTTTGCTTGAACAACTTATCATGCCTGCTCCTACAAACTCAGTAAACTCGGTACAATTGTATTTCTTTCTGGGTTAAACGGCATCAGCTAAGTTGGTTAAATCCATCCATCGTGTGATATGGGATTTATCATCACTCGTAATGCTCGGCCCTCGTGGCCGTTAAATGAATTACTCGCGATGATAAATCCCATATCCCACTCGTGGCCATTCATTAACCCCGCTTACTTATTGTATTCAACTTTACTTTATTTCACTTTAGCTTGCATTGATCGACGCAGTTAATTAAGCATAAAGACTCGGTGCTTGTGCGATTTTAATATTTTGAGAGGCAGCCCAAAGAGCATGACGAGTAGCGGAGAGGCCGAAAAAGCGAGTTCGTGAAATAAGCGAAATTAACAGTATTAACAGTTTTATTTGCCAACAAAAAATAATAATAAATGATTACAAAAGTAATTAACAAAATGGCGAGGAAGCCCAAAAAGAAACCAGAAGGCTTATGAAGCATTGGGCTGCCTCTTTACAATATATGTGTATATAAAACAAAGTGGGAGTGGCGCGAAAAGAAAAATAACAGAATGGAGAAAATCACACTAAGATAACAATTTATACAGTATTGAGGTAACACGTATATGAAAAAATTAATGAATAAATAATAAGCGATTTCAAAGACGGGAGAAGAGATACTTTTTCAGCTTGGATTGAAACGAGGAAACGGTCATGGCATCACGAATGTCTGCGTTCAGCGAGTTAAAAAATACTGGACCCTGATAATAAACAGAAAACTGTCTAATTTTGGTTCTACATAAAGGAATATAAAAAAGTTTAGAATGTCTAGTATTATAATTGTGAACTTGATAAATTCGTAGAAAAGATTTGTCAAAACTTCTAGGTAATAAATTATTTTTGAACAGGAACATGAACTTTCCTAAATTGAATAAGTAAATATCTTCAAATTTCAGAATCATATTTTTTTGAATATAGGGTCAGTATGCGCATCAAATGCCTCATTATTAATAACTCGCACTACGCGTTTTTGAAGCAGAACAATACGATTAAGGTTGGATGGATAGGTAGAGCCCCAGACTGTGATACAATATTGAAGATATGGATAAACTAAGGAATAGTATAAAGTACGTAATGCTGGCTTGGAAAGGCAAAAACTTGATTTGTATATAATTCCTATTGATTTTGATATTTTACTGGCAAGATGGGAGATGTGAGACTTCCAAGTCATATTTTCGTCCAAGATCACCCCCAGGAATACGACTTCATTAACCTTGTCAATCCTAACATTATTTATTTCTATCGCCAGATCAAATGTTTGCCTTCTCTGCCTTGGTCTAAAAATCATATAGTTGGATTTTTTTACATTCACCGATAACTTACTAGCAGTGATTCACTGCAAAATCACTGCAAAATCAAACATTTTAGCAACGACGCAAGCCTGATACTCGATTTCATTACTTTGCTACCTTGACTTTCATTTTATTCGATCTGTGCCGGCGGACATGGTTGACTGTTGTCCCATTTCTCAGGTACATCGGCCGGGTTGTATCTTTATTAATAATGTTTGAAGCCCTCAAATGAGTTATTCAGTGAGTTACGTAGTGAGTGACACGATATTCATCTTTTCTTTCTTGCATATGAAATTAATCGTTTCAAAAAGAACAAAGACTCAGTTCTTGTGTGGGTTTGTTTTGATAAGCATGATCACATAGCATGACGAGGCTTCACAAACAACCTAAAAAACGAAAGTTATGCATGTTAACTAAGAACTTAGAGCACGAGAAGCTAGGAAAATAATACTTTTGCTTCAGATATTACAAAAAATAACCCATCTTTGAATGACACATTCAAGACTGACTTGAATTGAAACAGAAAATGCACAAGTGTAGCTCATTGAAATCAGGGAATAACCAGAGGCAATATAATTCAGTCAGAATCAACCTAGATAAAACAAGAATTAACTTTCGAAGCAAATTAACCAATGATATCTTAGTCGAAAATTTACCAAGCAGGACTAACGAAATAATATGTTAGATTTCAATACCTCAACCAGTTCATCAAAATGTGTGGAATGTGTTTGCGGCAATGTTATATCGACTGGAAATATTTTGATTGACTTTGCCACATAGTGACCAAATAAATCTCGCAGTTCTATTGGACAACTGATAAAATAGGCCGTCCCTTTGGCTATAGACAGATATTTTAGTGTTCGGTGCTTACATATAGGGAGCGGTTTTACAAAGACACTTCACAAACATCGTAAACGTCATAAGCGTGCATTGACGGACATTTTAGCTTTATAGTTTACCGAATACAAGAAGGAGTTGTTCGACATTCATTGGTATATATATAGTCATAATCTCTGTTGAACAGTTCGTAAACAAAAGGTAATTATCGAAGTGGTAAAATAATTTGTGCTGTTATACGCTTGGAGTATATGATGCATAATCTCTTTGATCTCTTATAGTAAATGTTTATTTACTTCATTTAAGCTTTAGCAAATAATGAGGCATACTGTAAGTTAAGAATAAAGATTAAGTAGTTGTTTTAAGAAGCATCACCAAAGAGTACGACGAAGCTCCACAGACAAGTTGACAATAATAATAATGCCTGTTGAATGATAACTTAGAGCATGAGAAGAGCTGAGAAGATAATAGGGTTATAATAGTCTTGCTTCATATATCATTAAAGAATGAAGAACGCATCCAAGACTTACTTCAATTCCATCTGAAATTTAACATACCAATCGCAGTGAAACTGGAATCAATAGTTCAAAGCCAATTTTGTTTAAGCTATTCTTTTTTGACTTTCTCGGTGCTTAGTTTACCATGTAAACGTTAATAGGAAATGAATTGTCAATAATTCGATTGACGAGAAGACGTTGCGACTCTCGATCGTGCAGAGATCATTTCAGTTTCTCCCTCAGTGTGAATAAATGATATAGGAATATGTAGTTTCTTCAGTATCTTTGCTAATTGATTCAGATGAGTGAACTCTGTTCTTGTACTTTGTTTATCATATATCGTTTCTATGAACTCTTAGCCTCGATGAGGCTTCGGATATTCAGTATATCGACTTAGAACACCTAGATTACCACTGTGAAAATAATGTTAATGAATGTTCCATCGCCCTAAACAGTTTTGATTTACTTCGACGACTCTATAATTTTGTATAGTAGTTCTATTAGTCAACTCAGTATGAGTCATCGGCCTATCGCGATATGGAAACAGAGGAGGTATTTTCAGTGTTAGGTGCATAGTTTGGGTGTGGTTTTGCCAAGTCGCTTCTCTTAGACTTAGTCAATAACGCTATAGATCAATGCTATGTGCATCGGCATTTTAATTAGCTTGGCATCTGTTTATTCTACAGCCATTACAAGCAATAACTTACACTACGAAGGAGACAAAATAGTTTGTTCAACATTGACTGCTGTATATTCTCGTCAACAAAGGGTAATTATTTAAATCGTGCTGCTGCATATTTGCTAACAGAGTATGATATATACGGTAGTTGATTGTAGTCAACATTACTTTATTTCATTTACGTTTTATCGTTTCAAATAATGAGGCAGTTAAGAATAAAGGCTCAGTGCTTGTGGATTTTTAATGTTTTCAGAAGATCAAAGAGCAAGACTGGGTATTTAGAGCCAAACAAGAAGCTAGGAAATTGTACTTTAACTTCAGACAGGATATTGTGAAGAATACGTCCTCCTCTGATCGATTAGCAGGGAATAACAGGGTTATGTCGTTCTAAAATATTTGATGTTCGAAGGATTCTAATAGTACAATAAACACGAAGGGTATACATTCGGACTGACAGAAAATGTCGGCATAAGAAGCTCATTGAAATCAGGAGATAACAACTCGTTGAAGACAATACATGTACATCTTAACCAGTACCACTGATATGCGAGGAATCAAAATGTCGAAGTAAATTGTGTTTAACCATTATGATTCTCTGATTCTTTGTGTAAAATATCTAACCACATAGAAGTAAGGAATAAGTTAGATTTTCAATATCTCGATTCATCAAAATGTGTGGAATGTTCTTTCTGTAGGGGTACATCAACCAGAACAATTTTGATTGATTTTGCCACATAGTAACCTAACGAATCCTGCAGTTTTATTGGTCGAATAATAAAAGAGGGCATTCCTTGCTAATGCAGATATTTCAGTGTTCGTTGTTTACATTGGAAGCGGTTTTAGAAGGACACTTCACAATTCAATATCATAAACGTTATCTATGCTACGTGCATTGCCGGACATTTTAGCTTTATAGTTTCGATCCCGAATACAAGTAGGAGTTGTTCGACATTCATTGGTACATAGATATTTGACAAGAATAACTCTGTACAATAATTCGTAAACAAAAGGTAATTATTGAAGTGGTACAATACTTTGTGCTGTTGATACGTTTAGTGTATGATGCATAATCTCTTATATTGAACTTTATTTACTGCATTTAAGCTTTATGGATTCAAATAAATGAAGCATCTAAGAATAAAGACTAAGTAGTTGTTTTGAGAAGCATCATCAAATAGTACGACGAAGCTCCAGAAAAGTTGAAAAGAAGGAAAAAAGTAATTAATGCATGTTGAGTGAGAACTTAGGGCAGAAAAAGAGCTAAGAAGCTTGGAAAATAATAGTTTTGCTTCATATATCATTAAAGAATGAAGGATACATCATCAAGACTGACTTGAATTTCATCTGAAACTTAACATGATCGTATACCAATCACAGTGAAACTGGAACCATTTAGCTCAAAGCCAATTATGTTTAAGCTATTATTAACTGACTTTCTCAGTGCTTTATAGTTTACCATGTAAACGTTAGCGAATGAATTGTCAATAACTCGATTGACGAGAAGACTTTGCGACTCGTGCTGAGATCATTTCAGTTTCTCCCTCAGCGTGAATATAAGAATAGTTTTTCCAGTATCTAGTTTTGCTAATTGATTCAGATGAGTGCACTCTGTTCTTGTACTTTGTTTATCATATATCAGACTTTTCTATTAACTCTTAGCCTCGATGAGGCTTCGGATATTCAGTATATCGACTTAGAATACATGTGTACCTAGATTACCGCACTGTGAAATGTTAATGAATGTTCCATCACTCTAAACAGTTTTCATTTACTTGACAAGTCTATAGTGGCATGATATCTTGCAGTAGTTCTATTAGTCAACTCAGTATGAGTCATCGGCTTATCGCGATATGGAAACAGAGGAGGTATTTTCAGTGTTAGGTGCATATAGTTTGGGTGCGGTTTTGCCAAGTCCCTTCTCTGAATCGATAACGCTATAGTGATCAATACTACGTGTATCGGCATTTTAATTAGCTTGGCATCTGCTTGTTCTACAGCCAAGAAGCGATAACATACACATACATGTTCTTCCTGTAGGGGTACAACCAAAACATTGCCACATAGTGACCAAATGAATCTTGCAGTTTCATTGGTTGAATAATAAAATAGAGCGTGCGGCGTTTATTGGTAATGCAGATATTTCAGTGTTCGTTGTTTACATTAGGGAGCGGTTTTACAAAGACACTTCACAAACAGCATCGAAATGGTTGTCTATGCATGTATACTTGCTACATGTACGTGCATTGACATTTTAACTTTGTACGCGTTCATCTTATTGACATGAAAAGAAAGGATACTGTAAGGAAGACATGGACGTTTGTTCTGCAATGACTGGTGTATATTATAGTCATCTCGCTTTCAACTTGGAAACTTGGACGAGATTTCTGACCCAATATTATTCGAAAAGTAACAGCTAGTGATAATCTTGGAACTTTATATATTGAATATTTGAACTTGGGCCCGATTGTTTGAAGCCCGATTAAACTAATCCATGATTTAAAGGGCAATCTTTAGTTCGATTTGCTAACTTGTGAACTAGATATATATTTGAAGTTAAAAACTTATTCCTAGAAGAGAAATATCAAGTACTTTTCTACTGGTCTTGCTATATTTGGAAACATTTAATACCTTCTACCGAGAGAACCAAAAGCATGGGTTAGACTTAATCCAAACCATTAGTGCTAATCGGGTTTCGAACTACTGGGCCCTGGTCGATACTCGAGTAGCATGAAATTCAAGCCTATTTAGCGTGTGTTGGTAGCTCGTTTGCTTCGTTCTTTCAGCGGCTCGGCCCAGTCAAGCGAATTTGTCTTACGACTGTTAAAACATAATAGTTGTTTAGTTTCAAAACCTACACACAGCACTGCAGGCCACTTTTCAAGCCAGCTCTTTTGCCAGGTCAGTAGCCGAAGAGGTTAGCGAATGCAGTTATTTTCAAGGTATACTACCGAGGATGCCCATTTGCTTGGGTGAACGGCCATCGCGTTCGTGATTCATAGCGCACTTTAATAAATACATGTAATATTTATTCGTAGCCTAGATTCACGGCCTAGCAAAAAATCCGGATTGAAAAGTGGCCCTGAACGATTTATCCGGCAACAACAACTCATCCAGTGTTCTGTGACCAGTGTATGATACATGTAGCTCAGTGTATGTAGCGTTACTGATATGAAATTATAAACAACTATGACAGTACCTTTTTGAACGAGCCTTTTTGATCACTTACTTGTAAATGTTTTGAGAGTACGACATTTCGCTTTACTGGCCGCTGAAAGAACGAAGCAAACACGCTAAATAGGCTTGAATTTCATGGTTGTTCATGACGGTGATCTACTGCCATGAAGCAAACGAGCAGCCTCGGTAGTTATATTCCTTGAAAAGAACTCTGTTGTTCGCATTCGGCTTCTGAGAATTGCAACTAATTTATGCATCGTGAAAGGGCTATCTGCTACGTCATCAGTATGGAATTTTCTGCCTCGTTGCCCAGACGTCTCTTTCGCGAGTGAGGAGCGCTGATAAGAGTTGGCTGGTTTCCCCACAGGCAGCCCAAGCTCTGTATTTGCACTGTGTGACTATTATTTCACAAAATTCTCAGATAAAGAAAATAAACTTACCTTAAGAGTTTGTTGTTGTCCTATTGTTTCTCTGGGGTCTAGAAATGGCGGTTATGGGGCATTTCTCTCACTTTGGGTTTTTCTCTCTTCTCTGTCTTAAATAAAGGAAAAAGGCTGCACACTCCAATTCAAACCACGAGGCACTTGAGGCCGATTTTTCCCACGAAAACCCATCCGATAGGCGTAATTTCCTCCGTCAGGTGAAAGGTAGATAGTTTTTCTTACCCCAGAAGTTTACAGACTTGAGAAATCATTATCCTAACTCTTCCAAATGAACTCATTTCTTTGAAAAAGCCCTCTCATTCTTCGTCAGAAACGACGTGTTTGCTGCTATTCGGTCGTGACCGTGGCAAACTCGGCTTTGTAGCCTGGTAGAGAGCTTAAAGCATCAACGACGGCGACGGCAGCGAGGACGGGACCTAGAAAAATGTTTTCTACCGAAATGTGATGCTTACTATTTCCTTCGTTCGCCTTTAATTACTTTTCACATTCATATCTTCGAAAAATATGACAAGCATAGAGTTCCGTTCACGCCGAAAGAAAAACGGAGTGACTTACTTTATACGTTGGCGTTCTCTTGTAAACGTAAAATGTGGGGTTTTCACGTTCTGTTTTTCCAGACAACGGTTGAAATGTAGGTGACTGCGTGCATTCCGACGTGCAGTTATTGTATTTTGCAATTAAGGCTATTGTTTCATGCCGTCGTCCTAGACGTTGCCGTCGTGGTTGCTTAAGTTCCTGAGTTTGCCACGGTCACGACCGAATAGCAGCAAACACGTACGTAGTTTCTGACGAAGAATGAGAGGGCTTTTTCAAAGAAATGAGTTCATTTAAGACAGAGAAGAGAGAAAAACCCAAAGTGAGAGAAATGCCCCATAACCGCCATTTCTAGACCCCAGAGAAACAACAGGACAACAACAAACTCTTAAGGTAAGTTTATTTTCTTTATCTGAGAATTTTGTGAAATAATAGTCACACAGTGCAAATACAGAGCTTGGGCTGCCTGTGGTTTCCCAGGCTAATACTCGAGCTTCTGAAATAAAACATTGAATGCATTTGAGCAAGACTTGCGCTCTCGGTTGCGTTTTCTCACTAGTTCAACCTGTATTCTTATTGATCACGTATACTTTATTACAAATATACCTTAATTACCGTATTCTCAAATCGGGTGTTTCTCACACGGGTATTAGCGACCATAGCCTTATCTGTGTTGTTCGTCGCCCTATTTTACCACGTCAAAACCCTCGTATTATCGAAACACGCCGGATGCTTTAAAGATTTTGACAACGATTTATTTGTATCATTTAAGGAACCAACCCTAGGATTTAGTTGACGCAAGCGATGATCCACAAATGACATGTTTTATGTTTGGAAATTACTTTTCCAAGAACTACTTCACGTGCACGTACATTGTATACCAATAATGAAAAAGCGGGTTAGAAACCATGTCAACCGTACAGTACATAAGGCGGAACGCGATTACTTTGCGTCTCACTTTAAGGATAGCCGGGGTAACGTTAAGAGAACTTGGAAAGTAGTCAATGGCCTATTAAGCAAACAGTCGAAAAGCACAGTGATAAAAAAAACCTTGGGTGGATGAGGAGACACATGCAAATTCTCATTATATCGCTGAATGTTTTAATGAATATTTTGTAAACTGATAGGCCCCAAATTGGCAAGTCAAATAACACAAAGTTTACACAATCCAGAAGACCTCTTTGAAGAGGCACAATCTCTATTTTTAATTCAGAGTCATTGATGTTGATGACGTTTTCATACTGATACCTAACTTACAATCACACAAGGCATCAGGGCGGCTAGACCAAATTCCTGCAAGGGTTTTGAAGATAGCAGCGCAGTGGCATTAGGAGGGCGTCCCCTACAAACTGAAAACACAATTTGACGCTTCTCAGCACAGCTACATCCCTCAAATTGGTATCTTAAGTTTGTATCTGAAGAATATTTCAGAAATTCGATTTTACCGATTTTATTTAGCATCGGATTCCCATCGATTCCCATACAAATACTGTATTTCGCGCCATGTTTGCACTCCTTTCAAAATGTTGGAATTTACCGTGAACTGGTCTATTCAAATGTCTGAGTGTTGAAATCATTATGAGAGAATGAATGACAGAATAACGCAATACACTGACTTAGCAATTTACTTATCGCGTTGAAATGGGAATCAATAACTTAAAGCCAAGTAAAGGTTATATTAATCAATGGCCATGCACGAGTGTGACAATCACTAAGATACACTAGAGTACATTTCCATTGTAAGAGTTTGTTAGTCGACATTGACTGGTGCCATTCAGTAGTCGATCGAGCAGCCATTCACATGGATTCTCGAAAGAAAACGTTCGAAGTTTGAGAGTTTCCGTTCTTTAATTTTTCTCGCTCAGTTTCAATAAGTGCTTTATTTTTATGTGCTTATTTGAGTAACATACAATTCTTCAAAATATTGGCTGTATTAGGCCTTCACAGTGGGCCGTTACAAACAACATTACTGATTAAGACTTATCAATCAATTGCTGTGAAGGAACTGCTATAAAACAGCAGTTAGTATATCGTATTAGATCTATTATGTTAAAAACAGGAAGAATACATGAACAGTTGATTAACAGCAATGATGCCTCAGATACTTAACAATTATTCGCCGACTAGGAGAAGTCGATATTGGTGAATATTTACCAATATCGACTGAGCCTGAGGCGAATAATTGTTTTAGTATATTCAACATGTAGTGACCGAACACGGGAAAACATACATTAACGGGAAATCGTTAAACGGGCAAATATAAACGGCTTGCTAACGGGTTTTAAAGCCGTTTAAACGACTTTACAAGGTCGTTAAACGGGCAAGGAGAAAATTCAAACGACTTGCCAAATTGTGTAAACGCTTTGCTTCAAGGAGCTAACGACTTTGCAAGTCGTTTAAACGGGTAATAAAATATCCCTAACGTCTTTGCAAGTCGTTTAAACTGGTAGTGAAAAATTCCTAAGGACTTTACAAGTCGTTTAAACGGTTACAAAAGTCGTTTAAATGCTTAGCAAAAAAAAATCAACGGGTTAACTTGCGGAACCCTGGCTAAGCTTGTGGCTAAGGTCGTATCGCTATCCGAACACACGCCCTCTGGAAGAGTTGCAATGTCTTGATTTGGTATTCGTGAGGATAAAAGACCAGCAGGAAACATTGGTGTCTATCCAATTTAATGTTCTGCCTTTTCCATGCCTTGAACCCCCAAGATAACAAATCAATGCAATATCACACGTCCAAGAAACACTTGATGCGAACGGCTTCTAGTCCTGTCCCTCGCACGCTGTGATACCTGGGGTATAGGTAATATCCGCTGACCGTAAATTACACACTTCACACAGCACATCAACACGATCTCGAACTTAAAGTAATGATTATCATTACTTGTCAAATCGCTTTAAAAGTAACGATAATCATTACTCTTAAAACCAGTCAAGAAGATAAACAATACTGAGTCGCATTCCGAATGGCGGTAGACCCACGCTGCACTACAGGCAAAGGGTTCAATACCTGTTTCAGCCCCAGTAGGACCGCTCGAAAAACATTTCTCTCTCGTTTACGTTCTCTTCTTGTTTACCTGTGTAAACCTAGCTCCCCGTCGTTTACCCGTGAACTTGTCCGATGACTTAGTTTTGTGGTTCAGGTTAGGATTTACCTTAAAGTAATGATTATCATTACTTTAAAGTGACTTGAGAAGCCTGATGATCATTACTTTAAACCTCGAGAATGCGTTGAGCATATCGCCACGGCAGCCGGACAGAGCTAATTACTGTTCAGTAATTGAAGAATTCGCGAAAAGTGAAAAAACGCTAAGTCGTTGCACAAGAACAATGCACAACGCGAGAAGCCGCTTTAACGAAATAGTCATTTTCGAAGTTCCTCGTAACATCGCATCAGTAGCCCGGGATCATAGCCGCCTTCAGAAATAAAATCTATGCATCTGGAACTTTAAAATGATATGTTTGGCGAGGTTTTCAATGCGCTAGAAGTTGAATTATTGGGAACGCAGGCTGCTCTAAATTCACCGCTAAGTCGTTGCACAAGAACTTACAATGCACAACGCGAGAAACCGCTTTTACGAAATAGTCATTTTCAAAGTTCTTCGTAACATCGCATCATAGCCGCGATAATCAGTGGTGCGGAAAAGTGTAAACATGTATTTGACAGCGAACAGACACATGACTGCAAAACCGGTTATTTGAGAAATGTGATACTAGTTCGAACATGGAAGTGAGAATGGCAAGCCGTGCCACCAGAGTAGCCTCCTCCGCAGGCATCTCTAGTTAGTAAGAAATAGTAAACATGTGGGCGCGCGAGGGACCCTGGGGCGAAAAATGTAATCCAATCTCCCTCTCTTTACTTCACCTGCCACAGGGAGCCCATAATCTGATTTCTTCAAAAATTAGAGATGCCTGCGGAGGAGGCTACCACCAGAGGTCTTCGATGGAGGCGCTTCGCGCCTAACTTTTGCGAAGGTAGGGCTCTTTCTAGGTGTATCAACGACAATGAACTACAGCAAAACAATACCCTGAAATACAAAGAACCCTAACCTCAGAATACAATGAACTAGAGCAAAACGATACCCTGAAATACAAAGAACCCTAACCCCACAATGGGCCATCCCATTTTATATGCACACACCCCCTATTGAGGGACTTGGATATCCTTGGGGGAGGGAGGGGGTAAAACTGACAAATATCCAGATGGGGATGAGTAAAATATCCAAAGGGGTAGATATCCACACCAGGGATATCCTGGATGGTAGCCAGTATATAATATCCAACAGCCCCACCCCTATTGAGGAACTTGGAAATCCTTGGGGGGAGAGGGGAAAATCCTAGAGGGCTGGAAAGGATATCCAAGGGGGTCTGGAGAAACAGCGACAAAAAACACCAAAAAAACATCCAGAGGGGGTTGCCCAAAATTATATCCAAAGGGGTATAGAAGTGAATCCCTCAATAGGGGGGGTGTGCATATAAAATGGAATGGCCCAATAGAGTTGTTCATTGTCCTTAATTTCAGGACGTTGATACACCTAGAAAGGCCCGAAGGTGGGCAGTAGAACCTCTGGTACCCAGGGTACAGTGGACAGTGGATTTCCACTGTCGCGTATTTTGTTACGACGTACGCGCGTCCATAAATAATCTCACTGTCAGTGTCATATTTAAAGTTCGTTATTTAAAACGTCACAACCCTTTTCACTTACATTTTTGAAATGGTAGTTTGCTCACGTAAAAAATCATTTTTGCTTTCTACTTTTTACGTACGTAGAGAAAAACTCAACAACCTGACGAACTAAACGGCTTATAATGTCGTTTAAACGGGTAGTAAAATATTTCTAAGTGAAATATTTCTAACGAGTTGCAAAGTCGTTTAAACGGGTTCTCTTGCTGAGCTAACGACTTCTCAACTCGTTTAAACGGGCAAGGAGAATTTTCTAACGCTTTAGTTGATGAGCTAAACGACTTTAGAAGCCGTTTAAACCGGAAGCTAACGACTTGGAGCGTTAAACGGAAAAGCGTTAATGTATGTTTTCCTGTGTTCGGTCTGGAACCTGCTTTAGGGCACTGCATTTTGTTGAATTTCTAAAATTTCTGCATCGGAAACTTGAATTTACGCCTGTCATTTTGTAATAATTTGTGTTCCATGCAGGTGTATTTGACACATTCGATGCTCTTTTTTCAGCTGGTTGTAACGAAAATAATGGATCGTGGTATTCAAATAGAATGTTAGGTGTTTAGTGAAAGTCAATGTGAAAAAGGGTAATTTTCTTCTTCTTCTTATTTTAGTATGGAAAGAGAAAAGACTGATACCCAACCATTAGGCAAAGAAAGCAGCGACGGTAAGACATTCATTGATGTGTTTATTGTCATGCTTCAGACTATATGGTCCTTTCTAAAAATACCCTATTGTGTCTGTGTAGAGAAAGGGAGAGTTCTATATCGGGCATCCAAATGTGTTAGGATTTTGTTACTCTGTACATGCATCAGTGTAGAACTCTACGGCTTGTATATTTTTCCTTGCTCATTATCTTCCTTTTTATATTTTCACTACATTCCCTCCTATCTAATAGTTTTAATTACCACTCACAGCACTATAGTAATTAATGGTTATTTGTATTCAGCAGTTGATGGCGACCTCAGGTGGCGAGAAGGTGAGCCCACGGACGACCAACTCCAGGATTTGGCTGACTGCTTGCCTGACTGGAAACGTGTGGGCTCAAAACTTGGGGTTGACCGCAACAGAATCAGACTGATTGATCAAGATCATATCAATTACAGAAATATCCAGGAAAAAGCAAATGAAATGTTATGTTTCTGGAAAAAGTCTGGGCCAAATCGATTGTACAAAGTGCTTGGTGAAGCGCTACTAGAACTAAAGGAATACAAGCTTGCTAAGCAGTTCTGTGGGGGTAAGTAAAATATACTTGTTGTACAGCTGAATAACATTAGACAACCAACAGTCATAAATTACTTTAACTTTATGAGAAAAAGGTTTCAGGATTTAATCCGTACAACATAAATAAAATGTATAGTAAACAACTTTATTTACGTATCATAGTTTTCTAGCTGACCGTAGGGTCTACTAATCAGGGACATGGATTCCTCGGTTGTAGCAAAACAGATTGTCATAAATACATAATCGCAACTTTAATTTGATCGAATATGGTTCAACTTGCCTTGTCATTTCTTGTGTATATTTTACGTCATATATATAATCACAATTCAGGGAAGGACATAAAGAGGTTATTGGCTTCTGACAGTAAAGTTTTATGTCCTACCCGTATTGGTAATGTAATACTATACAAAGCAAATGGTAAGCATGTGCACAATGCTTGCGGAGTGGGAGTCAATTATTCACACCCCCTACAGGGGCTTACAATACAGCACGAGGTCCAACTCTTGTGAGATCAGTCTGCTGCTTACGCTCGACCTAACAGCTTTGTCATTTTTCAACCCTCCTCCTCCCCATGGTCCGTGCCACCTTCTTACTTGTGCTAAGTCGCTTTTAAGTCCCCACCTTTGCTGGGCAAATTATATTTTTCTAAAAATAAGATCTGTAATGATATAAATATTAATGAGTTATTAAAGCGGCTAATGTGCTCAAAATTTGCACATAGCCAGATTAATCCAACTCAGTTGTTTTGTGTTTCTGTCCCACAAACCGAGCTCAACATTGACAGCAGGTCCATCATATATATAATCACAATTCAGGGAAGGACATAAATACATAATCGCAACTTTAATTCGATCGAATATGGTTCAACTTAATTACGCCTTGTCATTTCTTGTGTATATTTTAACTTGCAGTCTCCAATTATAAATCACTCCAGAATTCTTCCGCTTTTATTCCCCCATTAACTAACAACAATTCCAAGGAACCGCTTTCCTTTAATCGCTAGAGCAATAAAGGTTTTCTGGCGAAACTATACTTGCACAAGTAGGTCTGAGGTCTGCCATTTTGGATTTTCATTAACTAGTGCCAATCTCCAATGTGTAAAATTGCGAAGAATGCCTGGTTGTTTAGATGCCAGCTTTGACAAGCGCTGTGAATCAGCATGTTTTGGAAGGTAAATAAGCTTAATCACGTTTAAATATTTACGAAATTCTAATATATTAGGTCTAAGGTAGGTCTTAGAAGAGTTTTTGCTTTAATTCTTTCAAATTGCGTGTTTTTCAACATATATTTACACGATCGGATGCGATTTGAACGATTCACGATATGTAAATATATGTTAATGTTGGGTCTCCTTTCTAGGTGTTCTGAGGTGTCGTTCTGAGGTGGCTAAGTGATTCACCTAGTCACCTTGGAACAACTACATGTAACCAACACTTATTTCACCTCATAAAATTTACTGTACCATTTTAAGAAACATGAATTTAAAGTCGGCATGTTTTCCATTTTTCTTTTCAGCAGGTCAAGGTAGTCGTGAGGATAGAGGTGAACCAAGTGGAGGAATTCTGGACATTGAACAAGGTAAGAACAAAAATTTACCAAAAGTATTTTAAGGTTGGAGTGTAGGCCATTCTAGCTGCTGAGCATCCATCGATCAACCATGGTCGAGTGAGCAACTGAACGTCATCCATCCTGATTTACAGATCAATCAATTGTGGTGCACCATAGTCAGCCGATTGATTGACTGTCATCCCATGCTACGGTTCATGCAACCAGGGACCAAAGACAACAGGGACCAACTGCGATCGTCTGAGGATGACCGTGATCAACAGCAATCGTCATTACACTGTTTCATTGCTGGTTTGCTCATTTGAGAACGACGTACTGTAACTCATAACATGAACATTTGAGAACAGCACAATTCAGAACATGAACATTATTTTGAGAATCAATCATTGCAATTTATAACATGAACATTTGAGAACGATGTACTGTAACTCATAACATGAACATTTGGGAACAGCATAATTCATAACATGAACTTTTGAGAACAACATAATTCACAACATGAGCTTTTGAGAATGGCACAATTCAGAACAATGCACATTATTTTGAGAACGATGCAATTTCTAACATGAACATTTGAGAATGCCATAATTCAGAACATTCTTTCATTGCAGGCCGGTTTGCTCATTTGAGAACGACACAGTTCATACATGTAACATGAACATTTGAAAACGACACAACACGAAACTTTGCTTGAAATTTGACACTGTTACTTTTAGAAGTATGATAATTTTTTTGATCAAACTGTTATTCCATTGTCAACTTCCATGAAACTTTTAGAAGCGAGAAAGTAATGTTTGATCAACATGCATATATTGATCGAGCATATATATATATAGTAGACGTCCGTAATCGAAGGAGATTTGACCCCTGCTCACTTAATTGTGAAATGGGTTGTGAAAATTTTCAGAGAAATGACTATAGAGATGCTAAACATTTTCCTTATTTCTCATGGTCTGCCAGGACATAATTTCTACATAAAATAGCAATTCAGTTTTCATGCTATCAAAGCTTAACTAGACAAGTACATTGAGGTTTCCATTTTTCGATCTTTGACAAAGCAAGAAAGCCTTGCTTATTACATTATATTTAGCGCAAACTCATTAATAATTCATGCTACTTTTAGTCTGACAATGACATTTGGTCACATGCATAAATCTTGATACCCAATGAAACACCAGGTGAACATTTGGACCACATATCTAAATCACTATTGATTTTCATCTGTGCTCTCATGTACCCATGCAATGCATTGGGTATCAAGCTAGATTAATGCATTAATGATTAAGCTACATTAGGATTACAGCATACAATGTAAGTATCACTTTACATGAAGAGAAGTGAAAGAGAAGATGGAAATAAAAACGGTGTCCAGAGTGTGACTTGAACCATCGTCTTCATGGCTGCTCCCGACTACTAGTCCACTCTGTCTTGTCCACTATGCTATCAGGCCGTTTGTTGAAACCACCATGACAAAATAACAATCACAACCCTGGAAGTCTATAATATGTTGCAACAAAATACCGGCAAACTAAACTTTCTAATGATACATGAATGCAGATATTGTATTAATGTGTGAGATGTCATATCAGAAACTCGAGCTTCATTGTTGATCAGGGATTCCAAACACCTCGAAACAATAAATTAGCACTTGGCCGAAGTGGCCTCCTGCTTTCATAGCTTCTCAGAGTTTCGATCCCCTGATCAACAACTCGCTCTCGTTTTTGATAGATATATAACGGTCATCATAACACGTTTTCCGGTCATAAAAAAATAAACACCTCCAAAAATTTTTTTATCACAATGCCAGTTCAAATGGTACGTACAAAAATTATAGGTATCTTTATGGGCCGATGTAGAGACTGATCCAATTGTTAGGTGTACACCTCATGAGTGAATAAAATTGCTTACAATACTATCAACAATAATTGATGTTCTAGTTGGCCAGCCCAAGGAATTAAAGAGACCAAGAAGTGCTGAGAAACCTGAGGTCAAGAGAAATACAGGTACACAATTGTCTTGAGCAAACCTTTTTCTAATATGTATGGCCTGAGTACCTCAAATTATTTATTAAATATCAAGTGGTACATACTTTTTTATGGAGCTGCAATTCTTATGGTCAGCTACCAAGCCAGTTCTAAAAAGAGCCGCTTTATGCCACCACATGTACGTGTAAGGATAGCCATACATGTATATTATATACATTATCAAATTCTGCCAAGAATGCGGCCCTCTGGATGTATATGGCTTATTTCCGATGTTCGAGGTATTTAAGTGTCTTATTTCATACTTGACAAGGTTTTTGCAAAATTTCCATTGACGTACATTGTAGCTCTTTTTAGGTAGATTTTGGGCGAGATACCAAGATGGAGAAAAGGTTCTAAATCATAGGGACATTTAGTAAGTTTGGCTGAAGCTAACTGAAGGTGAATGAATTCCTTGGAGAAAATAATAAGCTAGAAACAACAAAATATTGTTGAATTGTATTGAATTGCTCGTTATAAATGCAAGGGATGTACATGTATGAGAAAAGTTCCCGGGATGTATCTGGATACATCCTGGGAACTTTTCTCATACATCCCTTGCATTTATAATGAAGTACATGTATGTATGGCAAACAATTTAGCCTCATGAAGAACAAAGAAAACCGTGTCAAGTATGAAATAAATTAATATACAGCCCCCTATTAGATGCTAATAGCCGACTAATAAGTTAGTTATTATAAACATTATCTGAGTCGAATATACGTACTGCAAGTACCTTTTTGTGGAATAATACTAATACATTCACTGACAAAAATATTATGGGATGGCAAAATATTTTTTAAATTGGCCTGACCCAAAGGACATCTGAAAAATATACTTCAGGTGCATTTGCACAATGAGAAATATATCTATAGTACACAAAAAAGTTTTTCATTCAATTACAAGGCAGTCAGATCTTCAAAAGTAGTAATGTTTTCATGTGTGAAGATATTAAGAAGGAAAGATTATACACTGGTATTACTATATATTTCATCAATATTTATTAAAATTGTGTAATTTAGGCCTGAAATGAACAAAATTAATCTAGACTAAATGCAATTTAGACATGGTTAAATACGCCAGCGGAATCGGTCTACCTACATTGTACAGTGTATGGTGCAGTTTGCGGGACCTGGCCCTGTTTTTCAGTCTTGCACAGGTCTTTTGTTGCCAAATTTGCCGGGCTGTTTGCAGTCGCTCTTCACATCGCTCTTCGCATCGCATCGTTCAACATTTGCTGTTGCCATGATTGATTAGCTTTCCTCTCGGGTAGATTTCCCCTCCCTCCCTCCCCTTTTCTCTTGTCCACTTATGTGTGACCCAGTGTACTGGGCTGGTTGCTTGCCTGTTGCCTGGCAACCAAGCTCTCAAGCACTGACCCTAACTTACAGCCTGGGCACTGAACCTCCAATACACTTCAACAGGAGCAGGAAATTTAATATTATGTTAAAGATTATTTCTTATTGTGCGATTGTGACTGAAATACATTTACAGATGTCCCTAAGGGTATATAATTTTATTAGCACTATTCCACAGAAAGGTACCTATAGTGTGTGTATAAATATATTTTTCAACTCCAGCAATCTTTTTGATATTGACAACAACAGGTTTGTTATTTTAACTACCATCTGATAATTTTATCTGGAAATTATCTCTGGTATTTTATATTCAATGGTAAACATTTAATATGGCTGTGTATTTTTACCAGCCATATCATACATAGTATTATATTATATATAATTATATAAGTATACATATACACTTGTTTGCAGAAACCTTGTGGTACACAAATAATTATAAATATAATTATATCTAATTTATTCAGACATATCTAATGAGATGCAGGTGGTAGTGTTGTCTAAAAATGGTGCAATGCACTGAGATCTCATAGCAAATGCATATAACAAACTCTCACAACTCTTGAACTCTGCGTAATAGATAAAAAGCTGGAAAGAGCAGCTACGGGGTACACAGAATCTTATATTTTCCTGTGGTGGAAGATGTCTGCATTTCGACTAGTCTCCTTCGCAGCCGTTATTTGTGTCGTCACGCAATGCTTCTCCCCACTAACGGCTGCTTAAACCCCAACAACATCCCTTTCCCCAGATTTAACCATTCACAGTGTGGCTTTCATAATCAGAAGTCTGGCGAGCCAAATTCTTTGCTCGGAAATTGACCAATTGTAGCTTGTCTCCTATTTTTTTGGGTGCCTTCACTAGCTCATTGCTGGCGAAGTGAAGATTTATATTGATTCGAGATATTGACACGGTTTGAGTTTCAAATTTCCAGCTTTGTCTTGTTATTTTGTTGAACCGCACAGAAGACCTTGAAATTACTGTTCAATAAATCTACCTTAATTTATCCTATAGAAGGCTTTTGAGTTTACTCTCGAAGAAGGGAATTTATTTAATTTTCCTCGCTTCGCAGCGTTGCCGATTAACAATAGGAAATGAACAATCTGAAATCTGCAATGTTTACTGTCTCATTTTTCTCGGCCAATGGAAATCGAGGTACAGTAACCATCAGGGCGCTGAAAATAGCGATGTCTACATCCAGATCCAGCGAAGGTCGAATTCCAGCCAAATTAGTAGAACTTCTTCCGAAAATGTAAATTTTGTTTTTCTTGAGAGCAGCTGACGAACAAATGAAGTACTTAGAACCACTTGTCACTATTTCTTTAGGGAGTTTCATCCATGGGAACACTTGAAGGCAATGTCATTATGGATTATTTACACAAAGAGACAGGGGAAACCACTGACATTGATTTTCACATGGGGAAATACGTCATGATTAATTTACTGTCTCATGATTGGTCTTACTAATGAGAACAAAGTCAACCATCTGATTGCTGCAGTCGCAACAAAGGGAAAGGAATGTTGTTCGGGTTTAAGCAGCCGTTAGTGGGGAGAAGCGTTGTGTGACTGCGAAGGAGACTACATTTCGACAAGCTGTGGAAAGTTTCTTGCTGGATATAAAACCCACCAAGAATTTGGATACTTTGGAAAAAGAAACCTCAAATACTGGATTAGAAAAACAGCTTGGCGATGCATACCACATGGCATTAAATGCATGGGTGTGCTTTTTTGGGTTGACACAAATAACTGGGTTGAGCAATTGCAGAAGATCAGCAACAACAGGCTTTCTATTTGGGAAACCGTGCTATATTTGAACGAAGAAAGAATGGGGTGAGGACAAAAGGGAAGTGGGGGAGGGTAGGAGAAGGGAAAAAGAGGAGGGAGAGGGAAGTGAAGTTCCCTTCTCCCCTCCCCTCCCCTCCCCTCCCCCCTAGTTCCCTTTTTGTCCTCACTCCATGCTGCCTTGTTCAAATGTACATGTAGTGTAGTTTCCCAGATAGAATATTTTTTATGCCTGCATTTCAGACTGCAACAAGATTAATGCACAGCTAAAGAATCAAGACTAAATGAGCCTTTAGCATTTATAGCCCATTAAAAATTCCTTACGAAGCTAATTGTAGAGGGCAAATGTTCAACTGATATTTCCTCTTAATTTTAAGGGCGTCACAAATCAGAGAAAGAAAAAATAAATGAGACAATCGCAAATTTTGTCAATTACATGGCACTGCCTATAACCAGCCATATAAATACTGGTAACATTTTGCGTAAAACAAATATGTTCATAGGTATTTAATGCAAACTGTTTGTAAAATGCATAATTATGATCTCTGGAGCTCTAAATATACGGCTCATGCTTTTGCATACCATTTCAAAAATAAACCTGTGAATAACTACTAAAGGTTAATAACTAGAACTAATTTAGTATTTTAAGTAGTTTGTAAGTCAAAGTGATTCGGTGATTCATTGTTTATACTATACCAGTCATAGAACTGCTCTCTGGCCTATTTAATTCTAGAGCTTATCAGCTAATAATACAGAATTTTCCACTGACTAATTTTGGGTCCTTGTGTTGTAAATAAATAAATAAAATAAGTATTTTATTTGTTATAGCAGGCTGAATATTACAGCTGGTGGGGGCCTGCTTTTACTCCTCACACACTCCCCACTACATTAAGGGACCATTCATTATTTATGCCTGGGTAGGGGGGGGGGGGCTGGCAAGAAAGGGGGGGCATCGAAAATTCGAGAAACTGAGAGGGTGGATCAATTTTTTTATAATTTTAAGACACCTCCAATAATGTTTAAAATATTTAATCTCATCATATTGTATATTATACAAGATACAGTTGAACAAGTCAAAAGGTGAACCTGACAAGGTCACCTTTCCTAAATTGCTTATGACAGGTCCACTGGCATTAAATTTTTAATTTCAGCTATTGGATTTGTATTTCAAATCAACATTGAATTAAGGAAACTGTGATTCTTATCATTTATTTTTATACAGCACACAGAGGCAAAGTGTGAGGGAAGTGAGTTTTTTGGGGGAACTAACAGCTAGTCCACAGTTTATTGGTGTAAGCCATGATGCTACTGAACGATCTCCTCACATATACATGTATTGGTGATGTAACCATGTGTCACAACTCACTTTATAACATAACCATGATAACCCTAGCGCTCTGATTGGCTAATAGCTGTGGACCATTTGCCGATGGGTTGCATGCTCACGTCTGATTTTGTTCACGATTGCACCAAATTTTTCTTTTCTATTCCCACGAAAACTATTTTACAGGACAATTAGAGAAAAACTCTAATCCAAGTGAACAGGGAATTTTGTTCAGCGACTGTCTTGGCAAATTTTGAGCTTCATTTATTTTTCGAGCCACCGTACCAGAAAAGGAAGAGTCGAGACAGCTTGCAAATCTGTACGAACGATGAACAAGATTTACAAGCTTTTAATTTGCACTGAGTTTTGGATCCTGAAACATTCAGAAAGGATGGACAAAAAAAGACGATGATTACTGTTCAATCTCGATATTTAGAGGTAAAGGGACAGCATTTTTGATTATGAAAAAATTCCAGACAAGTTTTATGAGCTAATTAAAAGAAACCACAATGGTTTATTTGGTAGAAACTAAATTTATAATTATATCTGTCTTAAGTCGAAAACTGCCAAAGAGCCAGAGGTGTACATACATGTAGTGGAATTAAACAAATAAGCATCATTAAAATGTTCTCTAGTGTCCTGATATTAATGCCAACTACAGAATAATGAATAAGCTCCCCATTCAGTGAGTTCATTTTACAACAAGATAATTTTATTGCTACTTTTGGATGTGAACGTAATTAAACTTACAATTTTAGAGAACAACAAACAAACTTTAGAGAACAACAAACAAACTTAGTTAGTTCACTTGTCTCAAGGATATCCCATACTGGCACAAATGGCAACAGCAACAAGCCAAAACCAGGAGATTTACCTGACAGTTCACTCCAATCCATAGAAAAAACAACGAATTCCAAACCTATGGTGTGCAGATCGTTTTTAATTCCGCCAAAAGCTATTCAGTTTTCAACAGACAAATGAACCCTTTTCTTAATTTTTGCTTTACCAAAGCGATTGCTTCCAACAAAAGGAAGTTGTAGTGGATAAATGTCTTTCTCTTGCAGTTCTAGAACAATTTTTAGCTGGCAAGATCTTCTCTTTTCCTTGAGACCAAGGTTTGAATAAACATTATGTTGAGCAGAGATCAATGAATGACTTGTTTTGCGCTTAGTGGAACAGTCGTGCCATCGCTCAGCTTAATTTATGCGATTTTTTCGCATACTTCATGTATTGAGAATTTATATTTAATCACCAACAAAAACATTATTTGCTCTTTAATAGGCCTTTTGTAACAGACGGTCACGTGACTTGTTGGCCCATAGCAACGCCATACTGGGTTGCAAGCTAACCAGCTCTCCCTTGACAACAAACAGAGCTTGACTGACCCATGGTATCATAGCTGGACTTCGAAGCGTTTTTTCGTCTTACTTACTAAATTCATCTCGAAATAAGTCTGATACAGAACAAAAGTAAAGGTTTTTCTTTACTTTTGATCCGGTATTTTGTCAAATATGCTGCGCAAAATAGAGTTTGGACGTTCAAACGAACTCACCTCGAATCTCGGGCATGGCAAACATGGCGGCCGCTAAACACAACTTAGTGAACTCTTTCGATTGCTTGTTTTAATGCTACTAAGTGAATATAAATCGGTCAAACACAATAAGCTTTTGCTCAGGACTCAAAAGAATATTGGGATGAATACTGTTTACTCTAGGCGCTCGTACATGTACTTTAAAAAAATCCTGTGTTTAACTTTAATTAAGCTACGAAAATATTCATAAATGTTGTATTATTTAAATGTTTGTTTCCTTTGCCTTAACTTAGAAAAGGACAGGCTATGGCTAGCTTCATGTACTTGAGGAGATGCAGAAATTATCTTAGAATATTATTTTAGTTTGAGACTGAATCTGTGGGTGTTACATGTCCAGTTTTGAAGCAAAGAAAAATATCAGGACTTTGATAAGTTTTATATATCCCTACGTATACTTAGTCATTGGAGAGAATGTTATATATTTTGTTTATAATTTTGCTATTTGCCAGTAACAGGCATACATTATTAACCACTCGCTATAAAATTTTAATATTATTAAAGGAACACTGTCAATTAACCCAAAAATGATAAACATTCTCATGACTAAAGACAAAAATATTACCCTGCAAGCAGAGGTTTCTCATCTTAGTGCCAGGCAGAGAGATGAGAAACCTCTGCTCGCAGGGTACAAAAATATCTACTCAGATTACCAGAGTATGCAGTGTACTAGCCGAGAAAATTTGAGACAATTTTGTTAAAGGATGGCAAAGATTTGAGTGGATGAAAAATACTGCTTTTAAGAGAAATTTAGAGCAACTTGAAATATGTTCACTGTAACCGAAATCAAGTTTATAGAGGCCTGGTTATTAGGGGGAGGGGGTGCTGTTATCCCTTATCCCTATATTTTTCAGGATAGTTAATCACTTATCCCTGAGATGCAGATGGCTGTTATCGATTATCCCTTATCCCGATGGACTTTGGTTATCCCTTATCCCTACTGTTTTCTGGTTTGTTATCCCTTATCCCAGTCATTATTTTGCTAGTTATCCCTTATCCCCAATACCCCTAACCAGGCCTCTTTATAGAATTAGCTTTTGTAATCCACTTTGTCATCCTTTATTGAAAAGTTTTGAAAACCATATCAGGGCATTCACATAGTATTACTCTTTGAATTCAGGGTGTTATTTTTGTAGTTTTGTTTTAAAGAAACTTGAAGATTCAATGACTAGTGAGTGAGTGCCCCTTTGACATCCACTAGACCATGTAAAAATATATACTAGATTAATAAACACTATCAGACCCTAATTCCTTATTTTTTTGGTTTTATATGCCTTCCTTCTTCCTGGGGGTACTCCCATATATGAACTATACGGGGATGATCCACTGGACAGGGTATGGTTTTTCACATTGACAGATCTTGAACAGGGTATGGTATTTATCACTTTTGACATGACATTTATCTGATGTAAACATCATACTCATTACCAGATATCGATTTGTAATCAGTTTATCCCTGACCTCTAAATAAAACAGTCGACTTTATAGACACTTCTTGTGGATTCTTGTCGTATTTTCGTCTTATAGAAGGATATGAAATTCTAACACTTTGTCTTGAACAAGGTATGGAAATTTGAGGTTTTTTGTCTTAAACAGGGTAAGGGTTTCAGAGCCCCAGCAGCACACCATTACTCAACTTTGGGTAGAGTACCCCCCCCCCCCCCCCCTCCCCAGGCCCTGACTGTATGAAGTATGATTGATATCCAGATTAACGATGCCTAATTTGCACTTAAAGAAAAACACCAAGTCTAAGTATTCCAGCCAGTTAAGCTTAATTAATTTAATAATTAGATTAAATAAAATAAATTAAATTCTTAAGTTCTTTATCATTTTCTAGCATGTCACTTTTTGAAACATTAGAGTTGATGTGTTTGCTGCAGAAAGCTTACAAGGTGTTTAATAAGTTCTCAATATTTCATGTCACCACACCAAACATAGGAAAAATATAGTTGAGAAAAACTGACTCCCTCTTTAATATTAAAGAAAAAGAGCTAGCCAGAAAACATACTGATTTACAGGTGCCAGAGCACTAACTGATTGCTATAATTATGGTTAATTATAGACACATGATAACACAAGACCAGTTCTTCAAAGTTAAATATTTTATTTATTTTTCATTTTCTTCTTCTAGAACTTTCACAGTGCAAATACAGAGCTTGGCCTTCCTGTGGTCATATCGACCATTGCATTTTAATACTGACACTGTCACCGTTCATCAATGTTTCGTGTAACTCTCCAAAGTTATAAACCTGAGAAATTAACGCCGTAATTACTGGTTTATATAACATAGTATAAAAGAAAGAAGGAATCTGCTCAACAATTACAATACTATTCGTTTAATTATGACTACTTTACCTTGTTGAGCGGCCGCCATGTTTGCCATGCCTGAGATCGTTTGAGCGTCCAAACTCTATTTTGCGCAGCATATTTGACAAAATACCGGATCAAAAGTAAAGAAAAACCTTTACTTTTGTTCTGTATAAGTCTTATTTCAAGATGAATTTAGTAAGTAAGATGGAAAAATGCTTCAAAGTCCAGCTATGATACCACAGGTCAGTCAAGCTCTGTTGGTTGTCAAGGGAGAACTGGTTAGCTTGCAACCCAGTATGGCGTTGCTATGGGCCAACAAGTCACGTGACCGTCTGTTGCAAAAGGCCTATTGTCGTGGTTGTTATAAAAGAAATGGTAAATGCCAAAGCTGTGCGTCCATCGAGTTATGGACGCACTTGGGAGGCTGCCTAAGCACTCAAGAAGCTACATTTGCTCTCGGCTTTGCCTCGAATGACTCTTACCCATCTTTTGTGCTTAGCAACCTCCCATGTGCGTCCATAACTCGATGGACGCACGCTGCACCTTTACCATTTTGTTATTCTTTCACGTCACATTGAACCAATACTGTGGTGTATTATGGGTGGGTAAAGGGGGTTCGACTGAAATATTAAAAATATTTTTGCTGACTCGAACAAAAACGTTCTGATATTCAAAAACAATAAGGGAAAAACCTCAAAATTAACAGATCTTGAGTGTATATTAAAATTCATGAGAGAATTTGCTTCAAAATTGGAGATGGCATTTAATTTATTATTTCGTAACAGTGATTTGCAGATTGCTATTGTTCACGAGAATCTAGAACATGAGATACGAATTTCGAAGAGAGGCACTTCAGAGCTAATGCAGGGTAAGAGTAACATGTAATGATCCACCTGTCCTTTGGACAACCATCAGGAACAATTTGGTTGTGTGAAGCCCAAAAGTGCTTGTCCAAAAGCATTAGTTGTTAGAACTGCAAACAGAAATGTGCTTGTCCTTCAGTCAAGTCATGTCAAAGTTTTCATTGTCCAAATCTAATTTTTACTGGTCTTGAACAATTCATATATTTTTTTAATTGGACATATGTTTTGGTGCATCCTGTAACGTGGTGGGATTTTACTTTGTTCACTCTGACAAAACTCTTAATTACAGTTAAACCTGCCTGGCTGCATGACTAGCAAAATTGCATGTGCATGGAAATATCCAGTTCTTAGACTAGTGTAGTCGTTGATTTCATACTCCAGCGTATGGTTCTCAAGCTGTTTTAGTCTGAACTAGGATTTAAAATTTTGCCTTTTTATGTCCAGGAAAGGGTATGATCACAGGTAAACCCAATCTCTGTAAGTATAAGTGGCAATATTTACTAACATTTGTATGGGATTTTTTTAGTCTTGGATTTTCAAAACTAATATTGACTAAAAAGTGACAATGCTTACAGGATGTGTTTATTTGTCCATGGGCTGTGTGTGGTTGTAATTGCAGAGTTTTTTTCGGTGAGTTTGACCTTGGCAGTTCTGTACACTGTATACTGAGTGTACAGAACTGTTGAAGTCAAACTTGCGGAAAATACAATGTACAGAACTGCTGAGGTAAAACTCACCAAAAAATGCTAAAATTGTAACCACACAGCCCATGGGCAAATAAACACATCCTGGAAGGATTGTCGCTTTTTATTCAATATTAGTTTTGAAAATCCAAGACTAAAAAAATCCCATACAAATGTTAGTAAATATTGCCACTTACAGAGCTTGGGTTACCTGTGGTATGAGGTCAGAGTTTTGAGACCTGTGTAGCACACTCCCACCCCCCCCCCCCCCCAAGGCTTTCTTGCTAGTTTGTGTCCACTTCAGAAGCAGAAAAATAAAGGAGATGTCACTTTGATTGCTAATTAAGGTTACGTAATAATGAAGCAACAAAAAATTATCCAAAAATTAATAATGAGCTATAATTATTTTAAGTGTCTTGCTAATAAGGGCTTTGATTTCTAATGACACTGTATTGCATTCTCTTCAAATAACCAATCCTTTTTTGTACAAGAATGGGAAGCTTGCTATTTACCAAACTTGTTCTACAAAATGAGTCAGTAAAAGAAAAATTGTATTAGTTAAAGTTTATTGATAAGCATCTATTATTACATTTTACTTAGCGCACCTGCAGATAGCTCAGCTAATCGAGGTGGGTAGTGCTATAATATTTCTTATTTACATGCAACATATATTGTAATAACTATACAAATGTTACAATAATTATACAATTTTACAATAACTGAATAAATAAGTAAAATATATACAGAAAGATAAAAGAAAATGTTTTTGTTTTGTTTGTTTGCTTTTTAATGTCATACATGTAAATGTACATATTTACGTTAAGGACATTTTAGAGATTTTTTCAATCAATACCATGACATCAACATATATATAGGTGATCTCCTCCTGTTTTTGTACAAATGTTCTATGGATATTTGCCTTAATCCTTTCACGCTGGTAGATGTCATTATTTTGATGTATTTTACTGGTTACTTGCTTTTAAGGATTTCAGTCTTGCTAATTAAGTTGAAAGAGCAAGGCCCTGTGATTGCCACACAGCATAATACAATGTATATAGACAAATGATCGTATTGAACTGCATTAGGCACATTAAAAATGAAGAATTTCATCTAAATCCTCCTTTCTTTGCATAAGTTACATTGTAACTACAGTTTACATTACTTCATTTCAGAAAAAGACTAAAATCACACTTACAGAAAAAAATTGTTCTCCTGAGATTCTAATTTTTCTTACAAAAATGCATGTTTCACATCAAATATAGGCTTTCAAGTTTCCACTAACCTCACTTTCTGTCCCGGAACAGCAAGCTAAATTCAACCACTCTAACCGCAAAGCATGCCGGGAAATCCAATCGACTGGCGTCATAACACTCCCACACTTTCATTCTTCAAAATATGTACTAAGTCTAAAGCCATTTCGACCTACATGTACATGTAATAGCTTCATATTGGAATCAATGGCAAGTAAATGTCCAATATTCCAAAAAAGCTATGATAGGTGGCTCCAGACATCCATTTATAAAGCCTATGGCAAGATGACTGAAGAGCTTGTGGTCCATCCCTACAAGCATGACACGAGGGTCTTTCTCCGTCAAAACACTATGCACAAACTTGGTTCTTTGAGAAAGTTGATATTGAAGCTCTCATCAGACTAAATGATGTCCTCCAGCACTCTATAATGGTGAAAAAGGCTTTAAAAAGCCTTAAATTCTCTGTATTCCTCCAAACAAACTTCCCACCAGCTCCGTAGGAATCCATCAATTGCTTTCAAAATGACCGTCTAAAAAGCTTGAGCCCCCAGTATTATAGGTCAGTTGAAAATTCCATGGTAACAATGACTACAGTTTACTTAAAGTGCCTATCACCCTTTTGCAATTTTGATAGCCTATGAACCTCCGAAACGTTTTGAGTACTTCTGTGAAGAAATTTTTGGTTTAAAGTGAATACTTTATGTTCTACGCTTGTTTGAAATCGTGTAAATGTGACCTTTCCTGACCCATGACCACGTAAGTAAAAGCCTGGGTCGAAACCTGGGTAGACGTCATCTCATTAATGCATTATTCTCCATGGCACCTTTTTATCACAACAACATCGATGCATAGAAAATATACACAATTTTTGAGTTGTTAGTAAAGAAAAAAGTCATTTTAGTCAACATGTTAAGTATTTCTTCAAATGATTGCAAAGCCGAATTAATTATATGACGTCAAGATGACGTCTACCCAGGTTTCGACCCAGGCTTTTACTTACGCGGTCATGGGTCAGGAAAGGTCACATTTACACGATTTCAAACAAGCGTAGAACATAAAGTATTCACTTTAAACCAAAAATTTCTTCACAGAAGTACTCAAAACGTTAAGGAGGTTCATAAGCTATCAAAATTGCAAAAGGGTGATAGGCACTTTAAGGGGGGGGGGGGGGGGTTCTTTCTGGTCTAGAAATAGCTAAGAATTGATTCCAAAAACTCGGGACTGAAAGGGTTAAAGTGCCTATGAAGTAAAAACATTGACACCGTTTTTATTTTATTTTATTAAATTTTAGTTGTCTCGGTCATTTTGTGCAATTAAAAATAAAATTGGGAAGTGTGAACAAAATTTTGTGTGTCAAAGTCGGGCATAATTGTCAAAATCATGAGACAATTCTTATGCTGTTAAATATATGCTAATCACATGCATGACGTCAGTTGGTTTTCACATTTATATTCACCAAGTAAAAATATGGTCCACGGCAAGGCTTCTTTGAGAAAAAAAATGACAGATGGTAAGGCCCCTCAATTAATTAGACATAATTTTTATTTAGAATGCGAATTAGTCAAAAAATGCACTGTATTTTGTATTATTTATGAAGACAAATATAGATAATTATGCAAAGTGCTCAGGAATCTCATTCCATATTTTTACATCAATGTGAGAGAAGGATTCACTTTGATGTTTAGTTTTTAAATATTTCAAATATAATTTTCCTTTTGTTGATGATCTAGTATTATAGTTACATGTATTTACCCATAATTATAAACCAATATAAATGTAAAAGTCACTGGTAGACTTTAAAGGAGTGTTCATTATTTATGGCTTGGGGGGAGGGGGGTTGGTATTTCATCTGCATCTCTTGTTAAAAGTTTTATAACCTGGCCCCCCTATGAGTGAAATTAAAACTTAGATGAACCCCCCTGTGAAATTGCTCAAAACTTTATTGACCCCCCCCCCCTAACAAAAAAAGATGGATGTGCAAGAAAGAATGCAAACTGCATATATATACATGTACATGTCATCTATTAAATGTACTATTGTTTCTAGATTTATGGTATTTTCCACAATACATTACCTTTGTTTAGTAGAAAACATGTGCATGTATTCTTCTGGAAATCTCTACCTCACCCTTCTTCCCAGATGGGTACTTAATAATATTTTGACAGGAAAGCTCCACTTACAATTTGTGATTTTCAGGGGTCCTGTATTAAAATATATATATATATTTGACTAATATATGTAAAACAGAAAAGATAAATGTTGAAATCAAATAGAAATAGTATAAGGATTATTATGAAATTAAGTTATGTGCCAGTAAGATTTCAAAATTGATAATGTAGTTGATTGTTTAACTTCAGAGTCTAAATTTAGAGTTCCACTAGTCTAACAGTGCATGCTACACTGTAGGTAAACTTCTGTTCTCCCCAATTCGTATGTGCGAATGGTAAAATATGTAGATTATGCTGATGCTGTGTATTATATGTATGAAAGTTGTGATTCTTCTTTAATTTAAAGTTCAAGTTCACCATGCTATTTAAACATTTAAATATAATAATACAGCGATGATTAAGCACCGTCGAAGATACAGTGGTTTCCAGTTTAATAATATACATGAAAAAAATTATCAATTCTGATTGGTTGAGGGCAATGCAATTTCAAGGAAACAGTGCAGAAAAAAGGAAACATAGTGCCGAAAAAAGGAAATACGATGCAAATTTCTTTGGAAAGCAATGAAACATTTCCTTTCGACTTCTGAGAACACTTGAACAATTTGAATGAATTTGAAGTGTGAACTATTATGGTTTGTTGTCAATGACTGATTAAATTACTTTGTCACATGACTCGCCAACATCACTTCCTGACAATTTTTTCATGTATATTATTAATAAGTAATCATACGGTTTTCTCGTGCAATTTGGGATTAATTTTCACTCGTGTGTTTTTCAAAGAGCTCAAATTGCACTCGCCCTGCGGGCTCGTGCAATTTTTATACTCTTTGAAAAATACACTCGTGCAAATTAATCCCAAATTGCACTCGAAACCGTATGATTACCTATACTAATACTTTGAGTGCTTAAAATTGCACTGTTAATTTGTGCATCATATTGCATTGTTCCGTAGTCATAAATAAATAAATGAAAAAGAGCTCAGCATTGGCGTAACTAATCTCCTGGACACAATTGCATTATCTGTCATATGGGGGATGTGCCTTTGATTATGAGCTTAGAGAATACCATCCTGCATACACAGGAAATAGCTGACTGTCTTTCAACATTGTGAGGGCCAAAGGCCCGAGCTGAAATTTTTGAGATTTGACTGCTCTCTAATACACTGGTTTCCTGTGTTCTGGCAACTATAAAACATTGGCTTTCATTACATGTAATTTCATAACATTTTCATTTAAATTTTGTTAATCTCTACATGACAGGTATGTCAAAACTTTGATGCTTCCCCCCCCCCCTCCAGGAGTAGGTAAAATCTTTGATTACCCCCCTACAAAAGCACATACAAGTTTGTTTGGCCTTCCCCCCCCCCAAAAAAAAAAAATATAAAAAATATTTAAAAAAATAATGAATACTCCCTAAGTTAACTCTGGACTATCCGAGGTAACAAAACTAAGAAATCTTTAACAAGAAACAAATGGGCTATTACACTAAATCTCCCCCCCCCCCCCTCCCCCCAATTGAAGTCCTTACTTTTTAAGAACCCCTCAATAATTCCACTTGATTGTAGTACCCCTAAAGAATTATACGAATTTGGTGAAATTTTCACTAAATTTCAGGATGGCCCTTGAAGAATTCCTTAAACATTTGCTACTACCCCTTCAGAATTTTTTTGAAATTCCCTATCACCCCCAAAGAATTTCTTAATTTTTTTATTGGCCGCTGAAGAATAACAAGGGGGTAAAACAATTTAGTGCAATAGCCCAGTGTAAACCCGGCTACATACAATCTTCCATATAATTCATCATTTATAGCTTCATTTTCTAGAGTTTTTCCCAATGTTTTTCTGTTCAGCTCAATAATTCATTTTCATACAGACAACTCAAACTTATGCTTAAAGACCCAGGGTCGACCATCACGCATAGCGGGCCCCACACTTCCGAGCCGCCATTTTGTGAGAGTCTAAAAGTCCAATATTTAGAGCGAAGTGAGAAATCCGTTTCCATCGCCTGTATTCCTTCCTCTAACTTTTAAATAACGTTCATTTTTACTTTCTTTATTTATAACTTAACATTTTGACCAGTATTATTTTGAGTGAACCGTCTCGCGTTCTGGTGCGAGATAAGACCCGGCATTTCAGTCAAGAATGGGAAGTCCGCGTTTACCAGGCAATGCTCGATGCATAAGACTTAGGTCGTCTGTATTTTAACTCTGGAACATAAGGAAGGACAATCTTGTCAACTAGCGTATTCGCAGAGTATCTGTTACATCTTCAAGCTCCTCAAAGAAGAATTATTCAAATCAAACCAGGTCAGCGAGGACAATAAATCGAGACACCATTTCGACTATGAAGTCGAAGATGAACAGGAATTTGAAGGTAAAGAATGGTCGTAACAATTAATTTCAATAGCATGATGTTGAAATGTGCACCGAAAAGAATGGCATTTGAGCAAGTAAAAATGTGTTATGAATTTGATGACGTACCAAGAATATTAAAGTACAATATTTTTATTGGACAACATGCTGATATTGAATTCAAGGGAAACCGATTTGCTACCTGCAATTGCAGTTATCTTTATAAGCATCCCATTTCTACTGAAAGCTTTCCAGACTTATACTTATTCTTCTCCCTTGTAAACTAGTTTCCTCAACATTCCATGCCCCCTCTATTTAATGATTTGTTCTGCAGAACTTTGTCTAAAACTAAACTTAATATTTCATGGCTACAGGTACCCCTACATTGTATTTCATGAAAATTATCCTTGCTGCTGTTGATCACAACATACATCTCTTCTGCAAGCCTGTGGAGACCAAGTCTGGACACAGGAAGTTTTCAAAAAGAACCCAGAAGTACCATGCAGAAGTGAAGGAGGAGAAAATATATGTACATATACATGTACATTGTATGCCTACTTCTCCTACATGACTGCTTAAATGCTGTAAGAATGGAAACAGTTCAAGGGCAATTTCTCTCGGCAGTCTGATGAAGATAACTTCAATCCAAAGGACATTGCTCCAACAATAGACTGATTTATGTACTGATCAAATCGAAACATTGCCTAAAATGACAGTGGTATCAGTCATTTGAACAACATTTTTGGACTGGGGGATGATAATTTGAACAACCCAAAATCCAACAGTTCAAAATCCAACAGTTCAAATGCCAGGGGGGAGGGAAAGATATGTTGATGTTTCAATTTGATCAGTACATTACATGTAGCTTGTGCATTTGTTGTCCCAATTCAGAGCATGCAACAGCTCACTAGGGATTCAGTGCTTTAATTGTCTTCCATTCAGAGAAATTTATACATTCCAATTTGGATACAGAAAAACAAGAAAACATTACCGAAGGGACAATATTCAGGTAACCTGAATTGGGACAACAAATTAAATGTACTAGCTAAATCGGTCGATTGGAAGTTGTCTGGGTGGTAGTACCGGTAGTCTTGCAAAGTACTGTTGCTGGTGACTGACATTTTGATTACCCAGCTGATCGTCAGCCTTATATTATTAGAAGAGAAGTACCATGTGAATGTTCTGATATGCTTTTTTCAAACTTTTTCAGCGGAGGATGGTAAAGATTAAAGTGGATTACAAAAGCTTATTTTAGTTACTTAAAAGTAGTATTTTTCATTCACTCAAACTTTGCCAAGTATAGCTGGCATACTACTAATTATGTTGTCTTTCATCATGAGAAAGTTTATCATTAGGGGGTTGATGGAGCCCCTTGAATCAAAGATGTATGTTGTTTACCTGGGGGACCTAGTTTCTTATAAGTTATATCCCTAACTTTGACTACATCTGACTGATTTGAAGTCAAAATGTTTGTTGGACAACTCGATTTTTTAACAAGGGAAATGCTTATTCTTTTAGTGAACAATAGGTCCATCAATGTCGCAACAACCACTTTGTAAAAATCCAAGATGAAGAAAAATAAAGCTTTTTCTTGAAATTACAAGTAACGAGGTTCCTTCGATACATGTTGGCTATTAGAGGACTATAGAATACTTGGGTAATTTTAAAATAAGTAAAAACAAGATGGCAAAGAAATATTTTCATACTTTTTGGCAGAAATAATACTTGGCTGTAAGCCAACCATTAACTATTTCCACTTTGCATACCAATTAGACATGACCTAGTTTGGGCTCTAGATTTAAGTTTGATTATTACTGTACATTGTATTCGTTGAAGTGAGACCCTGGGTGTTTCAAGTTGCAAAATTGCATTTACCCATATGTCGATCAAACAAGAGTCTTGTCTCATACAAAGCTTTAACCAGGCTTAATTACCTTTTGATTGATGGTCAGCTAAATACAATTTTTCTAACTTCCAAGGTATCGCTTCATTGAAAACAGTAATGAGCTAATGAATAATAATTATTATACAGACCAATATGTCATGATTTGCTAAATTCTATAATTCTTCAGAGGATGAAGCACAGCCTCCCCCCATTCATTTTTAGGGCATCGCACATTCTCACCCCACAATGCCTGCAATGGACATTACTTTCTCAATGTTTGACCAATCAGAATTAGCTTTCCACAAAGTCAGTTGACCTTGGCCACAAGATTGTACAACAAAAAGAAAATGGCTACCCTTAGAGCATTTAGGAATGGCAGCATGTACTTCATTGAAGATCACAAGTTAAAATAAATTATTCTTATTCCCAGGGGGGTCCCAACACAAATGTTGGACTGAGGTGCTTACCTCAAAGGGCATGTTATTAATAATTGAAGACCTTAATGGAAAAAGGGTGTAAGTGACTTGATCACATTCTAAATTCTCCCTTAGAAAACAAAGAAATTGAAGGAGAATTTAGAATGTGATCAAGAGTCTCTTATGCCCTTTTTCCACAGGTCTTCAATTATTATTATTATTCAATAATTTACCAAAGGGGGGGTCAAGGGCATCCCCTTGCTATGCTCCTGATTCATATGCAAAATACAAATACTTTTTGAAACATAAATAGTATCAGTTTTATTGGAAACAGTCACATGCTGATGTATCACTTCAATAGTGAATGAATTGCACTCGTGATTCAATGGGAAAGGCTTTACTGGATGGCAAACAAACTTTAAAATGCTGCTTTAAAAACCCAACAATATTATGGTTGGAGGTGGAAAATAGCATTTACAAACTGGTTTTGCTAATAAAACCAGTACTATCAATCTCATATATGAATATTTTTTGCCACCCTGTCAGTACAACCAAGTGATTGGCCCATAACACTAGTTTTGAAGGAAACTACATGACACAATGACAATCGAGAAAGGAATGTCGGACGAGCAGGCATTTGTGGGGTGAGAATGCAGGGAAGACTAGAAATGCCATCGTCTTTAAAATGTTTGGTAGTGGTCTAATTGCATTTGACTACACATATTGCCAACATAACTACAAATAATTCCACATTCTTGCTATTTCCTCAAAGTGGCCAAGGTGAACCATTATTTTCTAGAAGAAATGGGTGCACAAACAATGTTCCTTGATTTGTGTATTTTTTTTACCACAAAACAACTACATGTACTCTGTAACAACATTTGAGTGTTCTCTAGCTTTATGCATTCTACCCAAAAGGTATATTACATAATGGTTTTCCAGCTTTTTCGATGTCCAGCTATGTAAAAGCCATATAAGTTATCACTGTTCCAACTGAGATTGTAATTGATGTGGCTACCTAAATAGTTTAAAAAAATATTACTTTAATATACCATTTCCAGTAAGGAATCTGTTAATGGGAAATAACAAATACATTAATTTTAATGTGAGCAAAGATCTGTCGATAAACCTACACAAGCCTCTTATGCAGATACTCTTTTGGCTCGTCACACATTCCTCCCAATAATTCAGTCTCTGGGAAAGGAATGTGTTGCTCATTTCAGCAGACGTTCTTGGGAGGACTGCATAATGAGCAAAAAGAAATTGGTGTAGGTACAAGCAGTAGGCACCTATGATTGCAGCTGAGTAAAATGCTTGTACTTATGCTTATAAATTATTGTGAGTGATACTGAACCAGTGGCCAATTTGGTAAAACTTTTACACAGTATTTTACAAGTATGTCCATTGCCAGCTATGTTAAAATTACTATTAATTAAAGGTGTAAAAGTTTTACTGAATTGATCCCAGACCATTATGTATAGTTGTAAGACGTAAACTAGCCCGAAAACCCATGTGCCCTCATCTGGTACAGGATACTGGATTCAGTCATCATGACTGAAGTAGCCAGCTACATAGCCATTTACCCACCCTCCATAAAGTCTGGAGGGAACTCCCAACTGAGGGTGGGTAAGAGGCTATAACTGAACAATCCGATATGACGTGTCTATCCTCTGCCAATCTTTCCATACCTCCACAGGGCAAGTTATTTATATGCAGCTTTTCTAAAACTTTCCATTGTGAAATTAAACTCATCTACATGTGTCGCACCTTGTTTTGATACAGACCTCCAGGATATATCTGTCTAAACACGTTTCTACGAGCTGTATGTGCAGTAACACAGGTTACCCACTTGCAACACACATTCTGTTTGTCTGGCATGGGCAGACACCTTGAATTTACACCAGTCTGGACGATTTCCTGCAGGTGGTCCCGTTTTCTCCAGGTATTCCAACTAGCTGTTTTGTGAAGTCAATTAGGCTGCCTCTACTCATGCCTAAAAGGTTGATCAATAGCTTGTCTTTTTTCTCCATGTCCAGGCTTGAAACAAAGTACTAAAAAGACAACTTATTTACCTATACATGCATTTTTATTTATAGTTATTTTCATTTTTTTTGGAAGGTGTTCATTGCAAAATTGTGCATGCTTTTCTGTTGAAAATGAGCAATCAAAAGATTTTCATGTGATTGTGCTACGAAGGGATCCAAGTTGGGTTGAAACAGGTATTAAATACGATTTCTGAAAATTATACGTATTTTTAATACTTTTATTTCACCCTGAGAAATTTGAACTCATAATCGTATGGCCCCATCTTGCACCGCTGCAGGTTGAATGTTATCGGCTCTTTCTTCGTTCTGTTAAACCGAAATATAAATAACACATCATTTGTATCATTGAGACAATCTCAAACAACATTACTGTCGGCTAATCCAAGTCAACTTACAGCTTACCTTGTTTTATCGCAACCACCTAGGTCGTGACACTTCGCGCGGCTTTCGTATTTCGCGGCATTTTCAGGAACCCTTGCCTCTTCTCCTTGTGCTCTGACCTTTGCATGTGCATTTTACTCGGTTTAAATCGGCTTCCAGGATGACCCGACTGAGATTAATAAATCGAGTAATGTTGTTATCCTGTTCACAGATAATAATCGAAGTCGAAGATCAAACTTCCTTTAGTTCTTCGTCGATTTGAATATCCACAATTAACGAGCCATACGCATTTCTTCTCCCTTCTTGCTCCACTGAACCAATAGATGAATTGGAATCCCTCGTGGAACCGTTTGTTCTTTAAAAGCTTCGTGCCAACGACTGAACGAACCACACGACGAAGAACAAGCGCAGTTCAGTTCACTCGAAACAACAGAAGCCTCATCTTGGTGCCGATCAAAACAAAAACAGAGGCGCGCTATGCGTGATGGTCGACCCTGGGTCTTTAACTTCACACTTCAATATTAAATTTGTATTATTATTAACAGAAATAATACTTCACACTTTAATATTAAATTTGTATTATTATTTCTGTTAATAATAAGTGTGAAATAAACTAAAAACTGAATATGCCATGTATATATTATGACCATGGTATACATGTAACTGAAATCTCTTCCCTGACTATCAATTATTGCATAAAGGATATCGTAAACCAAGAATGGACTATATTAAAGAAGTTAACTAACAGGTAATTCTTACCTTGCAGAGTACACATCATCGTTGAAAGAATCCGTTGAAAAGCAAACACAGTTCGTACCGAAGTTAGTGGACTCCCTCGAGTTTGAAAGTGTGAAGACCGATGAAATCTTCACAAATCTCGTCATACAACACGGGAGAAAGCCAGTAAAGGATGAAAACGCGAAAGGAATATCAAGAGAAGAAACGCTACTCAACTATAGCAAAGTTAGTGGAACTCGGATCAATCGGTGCGAACAAATCTTCTTTGGAAAAGAGGGAGATCAAGAAAATCCTAAATCGATCCTCGTGATTGGCAAAGCAGGGATTGGAAAATCTCTGTTTTGCCAAAAACTGCTTCGTGACTGGTCTAAGAAAAAGTTATTCCAAGTCGAAACAAGTGGCCAAATTCCAGATTTCAAGTATGCATACCTCTTGACATTTCGTCAGTTCAGTTTACTTGGAGAGGAAACTCTTAACCTACGTGAAATCTTAAACCGCTCCACATTGTTAGATGAACGTTCAATTATCGATGATTTAGTATTCGACAACATTCTACAGCACCCTGAGGAGGTTTTGATTTTACTTGACGGGTACGATGAATATTCACAACGAGATTATATTACCGGTGACTCAGAAAAGAACTATCCAAATGACCCTCGAGTTAACATGCCTGCACCAGCACTGATTGCCAAACTAATGAGAGGAAAAATCTTAAACAATTCAGTACTGTTGGTAACATCTCGACCAGAAGTAGCTGGTAAGCTGGGAGGAATTGTCTTCGAGCAACTCGTGGAGATTAGAGGATTTGCTGAACAGCAAGTGAAAGAATACATTGAAAAACATTTCAGGGGAAATGAATCCAAGAAAAACACTGTACTTGATCATATCACGAAGAATGAAAATCTTGTCAGCTTTGCCCACGTTCCTGTCCTCTGTTTTCTAATGTGTTTGTGCATGGACTACTACATTGACCAAGAATTAAGCAGTAAAGATCTTCCTGTCACCATAACTGAACTATATTCTGAAGTTGTTAAAATCTTTGAACTAAAACATCACTCCAAGTCAGAGTATAAAGGGAAAGGAATTCCCGAGGATGCCGACACTACACCTCTGGTGGAAAACACATTGGATAAATTATCAGAGTTAGCAGCGAAATTGCTTCTGGAGGAAAAATATATTTTTGATAAAGAGGATATGGAGAAGTTCAATCTTTCAGAGCAAGAAATTGAAAACCTCAAAGCGAGCGGCCTTCTTCATTGCGGTCCAGGGTTAAAAATATCCCCTTTCATAATAAGAAGAGACTTCTGTTTCACTCATTTAACAGTACAAGAATATCTTGGTGCCCGTTGGTTTGTGAAGGAAAAACAAATACCAACAGTAGAGAATGTGTCTACCATGGTCATACAGTTTATGGCTGGTGTTATGTCAGAGACACAAGATGACAAACTGATGCAAGAATTATTGGATAAAATGCCAGCTGATGAGGAATACTCTGATGATAATCCACTTCTAGGAGTAAAGTGTCTTAATGAATACAAAGACATTGAATTCGCTAAAACTATTGTAAATAAAGATTACCATGTATACTGTAGAGAGGGGGAGATTCGTTTAGTTGGAGTAACTGATGTGGACTGTATTGAAATCTCCTTTTTGTTAGATATTTTCAATTTATTGTATAAAGAGCAAACTACTAAAACACATTCATCATCATCTACACAGTTAATTAATGTTAATGCATTGCACATCACTTGGTCACATTTAACATCGTGTGGAATAAAACGAGTATCTCAATCACTGAACAATAAATTCTGTACCGTAACTAAACTGACGCTGAACAACTGTGAATTAACTGACGAGTGTGTTGAGTGCTGTAGTGAATTAATAACAAGTAAATTAACTACACTAGATCTGTCTTATAATAACATAACTAATGTTGATAATATATGTAATGCACTAAAACATCCCAGCTGTAAATTAACTAGACTAGATCTGTCTCATAATAACATAACTAATGTTGATAATATAGGTAATGCACTAGCACATCCCAGCTGTAAATTAACTAGACTAGATCTGTCTCATAATAACATAACTAATGTTGATAATATAGGTAATGCACTAACACATCCCAGCTGTAAATTAACTACACTAAATCTGTCTCATAATAACATAACTAATGTTGATAATATATGTAATGCACTAAAACATCCCAGCTGTAAATTAACTACACTAGATCTGTCTCATAATAACATAACTAATGTTGATAATATAGGTAATGCACTAGCACATCCCAGCTGTAAATTAACTAGACTAGATCTGTCTCATAATAACATAACTAATGTTGATAATATAGGTAATGCACTATCACATCACAGCTGTAAATTAACTGCACTAATTCTGTCTGATAATAACATAACTAATGAAGGTAAACAATCTCTGCGTCTGGTACAACAACAAAAATACAATTTTTTTCTTCTCTTCTGAAGTGAAGATGAACGACTGACAAAACAGTACCAAACCTTGTTCTGTTTCAATGCTGATATTTATAACAAAGTTCAACAGTCTTTATCAATTCTTCTCACACACTGAGCAGGTTTTCATATTATTCAATTTAGATCTTGAGTATAATTTCTGACTGGTCTATTATCAAGAGAAAAAGATACCAAACTGTGCCAGCCTTTGTCAATATATTAATTGACAGTAGATATTGAGTAATTTGTGTATTATACTTATTGAACAGAATACAAGAGGAATGGTGAATGGATTCAAATCTCAGTGAGAATCATTTGAAAATGTCAAAATATGGATTAAAAGTGATATTCTACCGCAGAGATTAATACTCCAACTAAAACACATTCACACAACTCAGTTGGAAATTCAAACCATTTATTTACCAGTCAGGTGTACTTAGAGTATATTGACAGGATTTGTGGTTAGTTAATAAAGATGTAAATACGTTTTTGTTGAGAAATCAATGTTTTCTCCAAGTGTAAAGAAATGACACGTGAAGATATTTGGAGGAACTGACTCCAGTTAGAAAAGGCGGTCGAGTAAAAGCCTTATTTTCTCCTCAAAACACAATGATTTGTAAATAAAATGAAAGAAGTCAGAAAGATGAAGCATTAGTGTCAAGTATTTCATTGATGAAATAGTGATTTGACTTGGTTTTCTCTCGTTTGATGACAAACAAGTGCGAACTGAAAACACCGGTTTGGTTTCGTATTAAAATGGCGAGAAAAGAAATGTCGTCTGGTCAAACTTGTTTGTCGATAACTGAACACCATTAACTGCGTTATCTTCTAGACGGCTGCTCTATAGTGAAAAACCTCTTGCAGGTTGAAGGACTGAATTGTTTTATCAACTACTGAGTACTGGAACTCCATATAATATGTCATAAGACATAAGGTCCGTTTTTTCTTGCCGCGACTCGCACGTAAATCATGAACACACTCTGACAAGAGTTTTAGTGAAGTTTTTACACTTCACCTTTCAACAGAAATGTCATGTTATCTATGTAAGGTAGCTGAATATATTATTATTATTCTCTCAAGTAAAAGAACATTGTACATATTAATTGTAGTTTGGAAAATAAAGAAAACGGTATTGCTACATGCATGAACGCGACTGGAAATAAATTAATTGAGCTTGAGTCGAATTCTACTTGGTCAAGCAACACCAGATACTTTAAAATGCCTATTCTCATTCACAGTTAGGTGAAGCATTTTTCTTATAAAACTATTCAATGCATCCAATTCACCTGTATCTGCAAAAACAACCACAGCAAAGTGAGTACAGCTAACCTTTTAATACGCTTCAACGCTTTACAACATCGAGCCTGCAAGAGAATGGGAATACTTAAAACACGTTTGCAATTCTAAAAGGCAGGACTAAATCAAGTTCAAAGTATCTGGTGTTTTCTTGTCCTTGGTATGGTTCTCCTACAGGGTAGAAAGCAGTAAATGAGGACAAATTACTCCATAAATGAATAAATAAACGAACCCAACTTTGAACAACTTCAAACTCTTTGAGTTCAAAGTAAAACGACAAACTGACGAGAAAAGAGCGGGAAAATACTGACTTGTGATTGGATAATGCAACATGACGTCACGTTTATTGACAAACATTTTTCTGGCTTCCTAAACCTGTTACAAAACCTGTTACCTGTTGGTAGCCCCTAACGAACGAATAATTCATTTTTGATGTGCGGATGAATTTTATCTAAAAAAAAAAACATCGGAAAGATAAGAATATGGGTTTTGATGCGTCAGAGGATATTTCCCATGCATGCATTTATGATTTTGTGAAGTTGACGGGACTGATTTCTGGTCTGATGCAATTTCACTTGGAAACAAACCATTATATTTTGGAGGGGGGTGGGAGGATGAGAAATAGTATTTTTCACTCTGCAAACAATTATTTAAACGAATTATTCCTTGCAAACAATTTATGTTTAGTTCTCAGTCTCTGCTAACAAATTTTTTCAACTTTACTAATCCCCCTCCCAACAAATAATGGTGCGTCCCTTAAAAAAAATGTAAAATCATTATTTTTCGCGTGTCCTACTTGTGTACCGATCAAATTCAAACATCAACACACCCCCTCCCCCCTTTTTTTTCTCGGGCAACAACGGCATTTGACTCGTTTTCGTACCCGGGGAGTAGGGAATTTGACTTCGGTAACAGTCCTTGGGTAGGTAATTTGACACCGGATGGGAGGGGTTTGCGGGGGGGATTTGAACTAGTTTGTCTCGATTTCATGTTTGTGCTGCGTGGTTTCCTCGATCGAAATCAAGGCGGAATTGGAGCGGGATGTCGCTTTAGACGACTTCAAAGGACAAAATTCTGCTTTTGTAAGCGACTGGCTTAAAAAAAAGGGACTCCAAAAGCTTTGTGCTGTATTTGATACTATGTCCCGGGGGTAGGGGCGTTTGATCGCCTAATACGACGATGGGGTGAGATATTTGAACAACATTTTTGGCCCGGGGGACGAGAATTTGAACAATCCTTACAACGAACATTTAAATGCCCGAGGGTTGCCCGGAGAGGGGGTGATGTTGATGTTTCGATTTGATCGTTATGCATCCGTCAATTCCAGCAATGCCCATCCCCAGGACAACCCCCGGGCATTAGTCATTTTGTTTTGTTTTTTTCCAAATTCCTCACGGTGGGGACAAGCAAGGTGTCCAAATACCCCACAGACACAGTGGAGCCAAAGAAGTAAGGAAAATGCCCCACCCCCGAGAACATCCATAATGATACACTGATTATATACTGCCCAAGTTTAATTCCATGCAAATACACAAGGCGCAGAGAAGTGCTACTTATCTATCTATTCATTGATAGTTTCCGTTCGTTTTGTAGATCCGCCATCTTGTTTTGTATTTATACTGCTGTATCAGTGATTATACTATTGAGCTACCTGCAGCAAAATGAAGAACTGCGGTCTGGTGAATGAATATGAACTAAACACGCAATAATCATTTGGGAATTGTAAAACTAATCATGTGAATCATTGCTGTCATATGACAAATCACAATCGAATTCATAGATGAAACACTTTGACGTTTTCCACAAAAGCACTAAATTTCGGAGTAAAACCTGTCAATCAACAGCACAAATGCGACTGATTAACAATGTTGCCCGATTAGGGAAATGAGTACGCTATTTATCCACTTTTACTAATTACTTTTTGCTAATTCTAAAAAACAACGGAACCCAATTAGCAAAACTTGAACTTGGTTAGGCGTGTAAAAACTGATTACAATAATAATAATAATCTTTAATCCATTAAACACCAACTTTGGCACATTAGGATACAAATTCATATACATCAATATATTACATCAATATATTACATGAGAACAATGGAATTGAGGCGTGACTGGTTATTAAGTCGGTTCAAAACCGCGGGTTCGGTCTTTCATTGAAATTAAAGACCTCGGGCTGCGCTTGGTTTTGATCCTTTACATAATAACCCACTCTTCAAATTATCACTCAATATCTTCAAAATAAGCATGAATTGGTGGTGCTTGCTCGCACAAGCACATTAATACTAATAAGTGTTTATTATCCCACAATTTCAAGCTCCTAGTGTGATACGGGATGTATCGCATTAGTTGTAATAGTTTTGGGTGTGACACACGGTAAATAGCGGAAATCGCATGAACTCTCAACAACAACAAACTCTGAATTTTATGAGACCTTAAACAACCAAAGAGGCTGATCAAAGACTGCGGTGACCTAGAAGGAACAGCCACATTGTTGCAATCGCCAGTTTAAAAACGTGCGATCGCCACGTTTAAAACAGGTGATGGCCACTTTTGAAACAGGCGATCGCCACTTTTGAAACAGCTGCTCCATGTTATTATTGGATCCTTTCACGACGTTGATCAGGTATAAAACATACCACTCACCACATCCATCTTGCCGGAGCCACCAGCTAATGTGCACGCGTCGTCTCAAATCGCACGTTTTAAAACTGGCGATTCATAAAAACGGTCAGGCTACACCACAGATCGAATTGGAATTTAGCGTGTTGGGATTTGTGGTACGGGAGAAAATCGGAGAACCACCATCGGATCAAGGGCAGGATAACAACAAACTCAACTCACATACGGAACAGCGAACGGTGACTCTAGAGACACTACGACAGTCTAAGTACTGGAAGTAGAATTACGTTTGTAGGCGAACGGTGACTGGAGCGACACTACGACAGTCTAAGTACTGGAAGTAGAATTACGTTTGTAGGCGAACGGTGACTCGAGCGACACTACGACAGTCTAAGTACTAGAAGTAGAATTACGTTTGTAGGCGAACGGTGTCTCGAGCGACACTACGACAGTCTAAGTACTAGAAGTAGAATTACGTTTGTAGGTGAACGGTGACTCGAGCGACACTACGACAGTCTAAGGGTGCGTTCCATTGACGGTATTCCGGAATAAGAATACACAGAATGATCACTACAAATCGCTTATATCGGGAATTTTTAGTCTATGAAATACTAAATGTATCCTGAATATCACATTTCAACAAACGTTAGTAGCTTACACTGCAATGTGTGCCTGAACCAGTGATTTCCAGAGATTATTCCATCTATTCTTATTCCGGCCTGTACGGTCAATCGAACGCGCCCTAAGTACTGGAAGTAGAATTACGTTTGTTCAGCGAATTTCTCGATGTTCGAAATATAATTCTGTTTGTTTTATATTCGCGGACGAGTCACCGTTAGCCTCGTTTTCATACCGCTTTACAAGAAATATTCAAAATGGCGGAGAGGACTGTAAGCGAGACTTTTAGGCAATAAGATCCAAGATGGCGGTACTGGGAAATTCAAACGAGTCTTATGACGGGAAAATTTGGGGCGGCCTCCACCTCCTCGGAACCTGGAATATTACTGGCTATCCAAACAATAGTCTACCCTGAAACAATACAAACCCTAACCCTAAAACAATGGAATTCTTTGTCAGTGCAATCCAAATGTGGTCCAATAAAATGCAAGGTTTTGAGAGGTGAAGGCCTCTTGGAAAATTTACAGGACACAACACAGGAATCGATTTCGGCATCCATACGGAATTACATTGAGAGCAATTCTGGTGATTGGATAATCATCACAAATTGAACATAATCTCAACGTTCATAATTTATTTGGATTTCACATGCACTTCTCACATCCATCAACAAAGTGGATTCTGCACCGTAAGCATTCATTACCATTAGCATGTAAATTAACAAATCTAAGGTATGTTTACATAAGGAAGGTTGACCCTAGTGCAAGGACCAGCAGCATTGTTATCAATATGTAAAACAGTCTCTAGAGATTACAATACAATGAAGATAGCCCTAGTGCTAGGACCAGCAGCATTGTTGTCAATATGTAAGACAGTCTTGAGGGATTACAATACAATGAAGATAGCCCTAGTGCTAGGACCAGCAGCATTGTTGTCGATATAGTCTCGAGGGATTACAATACAATGAAGATAGCCCTAGTGCTAGGACCAGCAGCATTGTTGTCAATATGTAAAACAGTCTCGAGGGATTACAATACAATGAAGATAGTGCTAGGGCCAACCTCCCATGTAAACAGGCCCTAACAATTAGATTTATATTCCATTAAAATCATAATTTCACTTCATTATTTTATTCTATAAACCAAATCTACATATATTTACAATTATATTTTTTAAAAGCTCATACGAGAAAGCCACGTTGATGTGGAGTGATTTCAACCCAGTGTCTCAGTTAGACGGACCTGAATTAATTCCACATTAAGAGTTATTTTCCCACCAATCCCTCTTACGTTACCCTGGGTACCAGATTTCACTCCTCGATGGAGGCGCCTAACTTTTGCGAAGGGAGGCAGTAGAACCTCCAGTAACCTCCAGTAACGTGGATCGTTTAGTGAACAGCTCTGAGAGGAAAACGCATTCTCCCCGTTGAATTAACAATTATCCTTAAATGGCAAACACGCTTGAAATAATGATAATCGTTAATTCTACGACAAATCCTAACCGGCCGAACCCTAACCATCGGACGAGTTCGCGGGAAAACAACGGGTTCTCACTCAGCTAGAGCTAGGGTTCACAGGTAAACAAGAATTAAGAGAAGGTAAAGAGAGGAAAAATATTTTTCGAGCGCTCCAATTCGGGCTGCTACTCGGGCTCCTACTCGGGCTCCTACTCGGGCTCCTACTCGGGCTCCTACTCGGGCTCCTACTCGGGCTCCTACTCGGGCTCCTACTCGGGCTCCTACTCGGGCTCCTACTCGGGCTCCTACTCGGGCTCCTGCTCGGGCTCCTACTCGGGCTCCTACTCGGGCTCCTACTCGGGCTCCTACTCGGACTCCTACTCGGCCTCCTACTCTGGCTCCTACTCGGCCTCCTACTCCCGGGGGGGGGGGGGGGGGGGGGTACTGACATGAAAAATGGGTATGTATGTGAGGCCAAGAGGCTCAAACCCTGACACTGTTTGACCCAATCCGAGCTCCAAAACCCTGATTGCCCCCTTTTTGGAAAAAAAAACCTGATTGCCCCTTCTTTAAATTGTTTTCAAAACACGGTCGGATATATATCCTGGCCGGTATACCGCGTACCGGGATTTCATGCAAAATACGGAACATTTCAAGTCGGGACGTGGCATTGGGTAAACAAATCAGCAGATGAAGTACATAGATAAAATTAGCGGCGTCACGATGTATGGGAACCTCAGTGCTTGCATGTGGGCAGGCGATAAAAATGCGGCAACAGAAGGTCTTTTTTGACATAGTAGCTAAAAAAAATTTACTGCCTAACAAATACTGAACCCCGACCCTGACTGCACCCAAATTATACTCAAATCCTGACCCTGATCTGCCCAAATCAGGTCAAAACCCGGACCCTACCTGCCCAAACTGAGCTCAAAACCCTGACCCACCCGGGCGGCACATACATAATACGTCACAAACAGGAATACCCCCCCCCCCCCCCCCCGGGCTCCTACTCTGGCTCCTACTCGGCCTCCTACTCGGGCTCGAACTCGTGTAGTGCAGACGTCATTACTACTACACTAAGCCGGTCTACCGCCGTTCGGAATGTAACAAACCTTGACTGGTTTTAAGAATTTCATTAGAATTAACGATTATCATTATTTCAAGTGTGTTTTCCATTTAAGGATAGTTGTTAATTCAACGGGGAGGAAATGTTGCAGATGACGACCGAGAAATGTTTTCTGGTGATCAAGCAAGCTCCACTTCTCTCTCGATAGATTCCCCCACAGAATGGTTAGGTTAACTTCGTCTCAATTATAGACAGGGTCTTATTTCATGTAGAATGTAATAAAAATGGCATTTATCATGTTTACTTAAATAGAACATAGAGAACCATCTCCTATTTGTTGAATTAAATAAAACTTAAAGTGACCGTAAAATGAAACAGCACATACTCATTCTGTACATTCACAATATCTCTTCAATTCAGTAGAAGTACATTATACATCGCTATTACACCAAATAAGACTTATTAGAGGATTTCGAATTCGAAGTTGTACCGGCACAAAAGTGGTATTTTTTTCTCTCACAAAAAAGATCCAAAACGAAGCCAAGCCTGTCATCATTGTACTCCTTCTTTGGGAGATTAACGATACAATGATTCCTGTCGCGCGCCGCCGCACCGTACCGACTCTACTCTGATCCGAGGAGCTTGTATAGCTTTGAATCATTGCCTTACTGAATTTCCCCCGGGGGGGGGGGGATACGCCCTATAATGGACTATAAGGGGAGGCTCCGCCCGAAAGGGGTACCTTTTCAGGCTGGAGGTATATAAAAGGGAAGGGATTTCACGAGTTAAGTATAGAAAAGGGTAGGGAAAACTGTCATTTAGGTAGTTAAAAAGGCCTTTGAAAATATCTCGAACAGACGTACCTAACGGCTGATTCATCCAAGTATTTTAAAGATTACTCAAATGAAAAGTTTAGTAAAAGGTATATGAAAGGGTTACCTTTTCTGTCAAAAATGATATATAAAAGGGCAAGGGTTTGGACCTCGGGGCGGAGCCTCCCGTATAAAACTTTGTTGAGTAGTACCCTCCCCCCCCCCCCACCCTCCCCTGACTGAATTGGGAGCTCTGTCAGAGAAGGGAGTAAAGTTGTGCACCGTCGGCTTGCTGGAAGAGCAGTCGATTAGAATGAATCGAGAATGAATGGCTACCAGCCTTTAAATATAGAACTTTACTTTACTTTAGCAACGCAAATAACATGATCAACTTCATAAATGTAATATTATTTATTTGCACTTAGTAGATTATTAAGATAGTTATAGATTTTAAGTAGTTACTAGACAAGAGCATATACAATTAGTTACATTTATTGTTACATGCATTCGCGTCGTTTTTCAAGTTCAGTTCTCAGTGTTTGGATATGTGATAAAACACGGCTGACTGTGTTGTATATATTACACAAAACACTGCTGGAATGCGAGAATAAGAAGATAAACTTGTACATGCTTTGATATGAAAACCAGGGGGACAATTCTGCAACTCCTATTGGAGGCGAAAAGCACTTAAATTACAGTGCATGGACATTTCGATAGAATAAGTTTTATATGTGATAATTGACAACACTATTATAACCCTAATGTTCAAAGACATGGAAACTTTAGCCTCGAGAGAGAACTTGACATTGCTGGTTGGCGTCAAATTGTGCTAAGGAGCGGTTTATATCAATGAACGCTAACGCTAACGAGTGACTAAAATAAATACCACAGGTATCCCAAGCTGACTGTGTGTGGTTTAGAAATTATAATGATGTACAGGATTTCTCGCATTAAAAAACATTTTGAATCGGTCTTGAAACTTCACTCACTTGTTCTTTGTGTTGTCCTTTATCTCTGACGAAAATTTAAACCATTTTACCTGAAATTGAGAGTTAGAGCAGTTTAAATGTATGTTTTTATTTCCACCAGTAATAAATCCTGTACATTCGCTATAATTTCTAAACCACTCATAGTGAGCTTGGGATACCAGTGGATTTGTGCCAACCTCGTTGCCAGGGGTCTTAACGACGAGCTCCTAAGGAGAGGAATCGCTCACTAAACTAATTCATGAAATGACAATAAACTAACTAAAACCCTACCCTGATCCATAAAAAAAACCTTGAAGGCTGATAAATAAAGATTGTCTGTCTGTCTGTCTATAGCTGCAGCAACTGTACAGTCTGTCAGTACCTCTAATTCCCGTACGAGCACATTTCGGATCTTGACTAAAATACCCATTCGGACACGACTATAAAACTGAGTTTCACTTACCTGGAGGTTTTAGGTATTTCATGATACTTCTAATCAAAAGACCTGGTTGAAATTTCAGGGAAATTCAACAGAAATTGCGCTCTAATGTAGATCTAGCTGACTAGAAACGTTTAATTAAAAAGTGTATTTCTATTGATGAAAAAGTTGCGTGCCCTTACCCCTTCCCCCCCCCCCCCCTAAACGTCCGTTGTGCGTTAAGCGAGGCATTTCGAATATGTCGACGGCCCCTTATCTACCGACGAAACGTTGCAGCCTGACATCAGTGACATGAGCGGCGACGTGAATGACGATGAAATGGGAGAATGTACAGTTGGCCACGAAGCTATTGTGGAAATAAGGCGAGAACTATCGAAATTGAGGAGTAATGTTAAAGAACTCCAAAACCAAAACGGCAATTGCGAAAATCCAAGCGAAATCGAGACTACGAATGGAAAACCTGACCTTAAAGTCCAAATTGCATAAACGTCGAGGAAGACAACGAGACTGGCGCTAACATTTCTAGCGAAAGATGGTGCGAGCCATGCGATCCATGCGAGCCACGGTGCGAGCCACTGCAAAATATAGCACTTTTAAGTTTTTTGCTTATCTATATTCAAGAGACAGAGAGATTATGGAAAATGCGCGCGTATACGATTTCTATTCACTCGTTCGTTTTCTGATACGCCTTTACGAGTGAATAAAAATCGTACAAAGCCTTTTCCATGCTGTTATTTGTTTATTTTATAGGTATACTGAGCTATAACCAATTATGCAACACCAAGTTAAGCCGTGCGTCTCGTTGATTTTAGGAAGCCACTAAAGTGTTCACAAGCGAAACTAAAAATATAACATAAGCTTGAATAAATCAAAAGGCAGTTTACAAAAATGTTTAACATTCCTTTCAGAACTTATAATTATAATGGCCCGCCAAGTGGTCTCGTTGCGAGGGAGGGAAGGGTTTGAAAGTGTTAAACGAATTTGCCATGTCCCTCCCGGGGAAAGAAGATTTTGTAACGGCCTGGTTACCCAAACGCATTGTGAAGTTGATTGTTGGTCGTTGGAAGTTACACGAATTGCTTCAGTCAAGAATCGTTCAAATTTAACGGGTTTGGAAAGGAGTTATCAAGCCTGGGCACTTCTGAGGGAGAATTGATGTCCGTGGATTCTACCGCGGCTGAGTAAACGCCGATGGGTTGGATATTTTGTGAAAAATGCGTCCTTGAGCGAAGGCCGTCGTTGGATCGAGTGTGCAGCCTTGGCAACTCCTTGGTGAAGCGTATGACTCAAGAATTCCATAAAACACCGATCTAGCGACCTGAACACACATAGAACGACAAAACAACTTCAAGTAAGCTACTCGCTTTCCACGGCGGTTAGCATACCTCAATCGACTTTAGTTGATTACATACCATTGTTTATCTTCCCCGCCGACGCAGACCAAAACTAGTTTTTACAGGAACTAGTTGCCTATCATTCTTCCTTATTTCCCTTGTATTACAGAAGATCTGTAACTAAATTTACGTTATTGTTCCGAGTTATCGGAACAACTCCCATACAAACCTTGTAACAGACCAGTTCGCGGTAAATTACGACATTTTGAAAGGGTGCAAACATGGCGCGAAATACAGTGTTTGTATGGGAATCGATGGGTATACGATGCCAAATGAAATCGAATTTCTGAAATATTCTTCAGATACAAACTTAAGATACCAGGTACAAGATTAACTGATATCGAAATTTGAGGGATGTAGCTGTGCTGGGAAGCGTGCAATCGTGTTTTCAGTTTTCCATACATTGACCATTGTCTGTAAAAAAACGAGTCAATTTACAGACAATGTATGGCAAACTAAAAAGAGGATTACACGTTTCCCAGCACATCTACATCCCTCAAATTTCGATATGTTAATCTTTTACCTGGTACCTTAAGTTTGTATCTAAAGAATATTTCAGAAATTCGATTTTACGCATTTTATTTGGCATCGGATTCCCATCGATTCCCATACAAACAGTTTCGCGCCATGTTTGCACCCCTTTCAAAATGTCGGAATTTACCGCGAACTGGTCTTTTCACTGCTTCGATATATGTAGTCAGAACTTGGGCGGCCTGTGGTTGGACATAAATTCTGATACGATAGTTTTTCACCGTTCACGCTTATGATTGGACATACGATGTTTTCACACTGGTGGAGAAACATTGTTAGCGCTTCCTATTGGCTGTTGACAATCTGCATACATTGATATGCATATATTTTTCAGTGGGTAAATCTCAGTAGTTTGTCCCAGTTCAGATCTGTGAGCAACTTTACCATGGGGCCTTGCGCGCCCAATCCAAGATGGCGGACAAAGGTGGCGGACATGGGGAAAGGAAATTGTTCTCGGGGTGGTGCTAGTAAAATTTTGATAACTATGAAGACGTAATTCAAGAAACCATGTGATATTGCCACAAAGGGAGGAGTGGGTCAGTAAGAAATAATACGCAGTGGGTGGCTAGCGGGAACATAATAGTTCACAGAAGATTTATTACGAATTCGGCACCGGCTTTTGCAGTCGGATCGCGGGCGGATTTTCAGTATTCTTACTAAACTGGATTTCTAAATGGAGCCGAATAAGAAGGGGTTTGAAAAACTCTGAAACTCTTGTTTCCTGAATAGTGCAATTTTGTTCAGGTTGCGATACCTAGTTTAATTTGACACATTTCTGTGCATTCCGCGTTCCGGACATCAACCGAAAAGCTGCAAGTTGAAAGGTGAGAATTTTAAGTTTCCTTATTAAAAAATCTAAGACCTTGTAATCTTTAATTACTTATGATTCTTTTCCGATTGTGCAAAGCAATTATTCTCTTCCTGAGAGAGAACAAGGGGATCAAGCTTAGGGAAGCGTCACATATCGATTTTTCCACAAGAAACGTCCAGCGAAGTTTGGGGGTGGGGGGGTTTTGACCTGTGACGTTTCTCCGTGGAAAAATCGATAGTTTTCAGAAACATCACATCACATATCTCTGCGACGATCTGTAAAGACTCCTGAAGAGAAATGGCAGATTGCGGTTGTCCCACAGCTATCGCATCTAATTTCCTATGTTTTTGATGGTTTCATGATAAATTCAACATTCCATTCCCACCAAATAGGACTCGTAGGTTGTGACAAGTTGTTTAAGTTGGAATAAAAAGGTGGACATGAATGGAAAGAGGTAGCATATGACTTTTGAAAAAAATCGATAAATCTCTGACGTTTCTTAGGGGGGGGGTTGAAAAATAAACTTCGCTGGATGTTTCTCGTGGAAAAATCAATATGTGACGCTTCCCTTAATAAATAGTATACCCTAAGTGCTATAACGGTAAAACTAAGTGAATGTTAAAAAAGTAATTCCCTTATGCAAGGAACAAAGGAACAAAGTATATTTTATAAACATTTTGTCGTAATTCATGAGAAAATATTGTATTTTTATTTTGTATAATATATTAATATAATTTAAAAAAGTATAGCACTCCCTGAGGAACCCCCCACCTAGTTCCACCCATCCATGCTTATGAATCCTTTTTTTTTACTTTTCCAATACTTATATATGCAGAGTTATAAAAAAAATATTCATATATATGTATGTATGTATATATTTGTTACATTTGTACCAGGAAGAGAAAGAGCATTAGGGTACTAATTGTAATTTTATGTGACTTTAACAATTGCACTTAAAATTATTAAATCATAAACCCTACCCCACATGTATACTGATTCGTTTCAGTTCAACCCTTTGACTAATAGTTGAAGTCTCGTATTTCTTTACAGTAACAATATATACAATAAATACAATATAATGTACTTCTTTAATTTATAATTAAACAACACATTGCTTGAATCCCATTATTTGTGCCAATATATAATATTATATACTAGAACACACTTAAAATGCATTTTAAATTTAAAAGTTGTGTTAAATAATAATGATCAATTCATTGGTAATCAAAACCTTTAAACACAGCCATATGGTCAGTTCCATATGAGAGAGCAAAATTCCTAAAACATTAGAACAGCCTTTAAGATGGGGATTAAGTCATCAATACATAGATGGATATCCAAACTGTGCAAAAAAAAAAATTTAGCATGCAAAATCAGCCACATGTCTACTCAGGGGGGTCCCCAAAGTAGGCACTACTTCAATGACTGCTTAATGGTATCTATGATATAATCAGCTTAAAATAAAAAATATGGCATAGAATGATCAATGAAGGCAAAACTTTAATGTGGTAATGAAGCCATCTCCCAATACTCAAAAACCATATAAGCCTTTTTCGGCAAAATGCATAACATGCATGAATTATGCATAATCATATTTTTGTCATGGACGTTACGTAACATCCATGACAAAAAGTTACATTTTTCTCCGTCGTTGATCAGGTTGTGGAAATTTTTAAAAACCCTTACTGGTGTTCTGCAATCTTTCTAAGCTTAATACAAATGTAACATCAAATATCAAAATTTTCACTTCGTCTTTCTGTAAAATCAGGAAGAATATTGTCATGGACGTTACGTCATGGACGTTACATACATGTATATAAGGGACATCTTAGAAAGTGATGTCAATTCTAGTGGAGAAAAAAAACAGCTGTGCAAAAATTGTTCATGTTTTAATAATAAAGTATAAAATTAACATGAAACTATGAAATGTCATCTTTTGACAAGCTTATTTTTCTGATAATAACATTACGAAAAGTCCAATATCAAAATTTCAACAAAATGTAAGTTCAAATTTTAAAGACAATGCGAATCATGTGTGAGTTTGCTTTCTGACTGTTCACTTCCGCTTTAAAGCTGTGAAAGCCTTCTCAACAGCTGCTTGCTGTGCAATGTGGAATGGGCCATAGCCTTGCAGCTCCAAAGGGCCAAAGAAAATGCATGACATGTGGATACTATCAAGGTCGTCCCTCCTTGGCCAGTCAAAGGCTGTAGCTCCAGCTCGATGTAGGAACTTGAACTTTGCAAACTGGCCTTCTACCTCTAGTACTCTGCCGATGTAGAAGATGTTAATGTAATCAACTGCATAGTAATTGCCACTAACTGCACCTGTGGGTGGTATGGGATGGATCACTTCTTGGTGGAGTTCCAGTACCATGTACTTCCTATATGTAGGAATATCTTCCTGAGTGACCATTTTTCTCCCGAGGGCAAGACACCTTGAAAACAGGCAAACAAAAACTCCACAATCAAAGTCATTGTTCTGCTGTGGCACATCACCTGCTGTACTAGCATAGAATTCCCATTCACTGACATCAATGGAACTGTCTAACTCGACAAGGAATGACATCATCTTCTGAACTGCATGTTGTACCGTTGGCTTCACAGACAAACTACTCTTGCTGTCGAGTGTGATGATGCACTTCTGTTTTGGAAACGCAGCCAGGAGAAACCAGTGCTTAGACTGATTGGTGTTAATGGGAACAAGGACAAGGTCTTTATCTGTCACCTGCTTACCCTTGACAATATTACCTGCTGGCTGCTTACCAATAACTTGGTCAAACACTTCCCAGGAAAGGACCTCTAGGTTTGTGGCACTTTGTGTTGCTGACTTCACCAGTTCTAGGTATGAGTCAATTACAAAGTTGATCAGCCACTTATCTCTACTTGAAGCACCTTCTACTGCATACAAAGAAGCCAGATCATCTCTACAAATAAGCTTATTACCATTAAAGGCAAAGTCACCTGCTATGATGGATTCTATGAAGGGTACATTGTATTCTGGTATGACAAATGCTGAGCACACATCACTGAAGACTTCCTTAAATCTATCAGGCAGGCCAGGTTGTATCAAACTGCTTTTTCCATCTGCGCTCTCTGAAATTTCATCATTGCTGTTGCTTTCTTCATGGCTGCTACAACCTTCGTCCTCTCCACTGTACTCGCTTTTATCATCATCTGAACTTTGATCGTTGCTGTTGTTTTCTGCTTGGCTGCTACAGCACTCATCCTCTGCACTGCATTTTCCTTCTCCATTGTTGTCGTCTTCATGGCTGCTACAACATTCGTCCTCTCCACTATACTCGCTTTCATCATCAGATTCTCCAAGCAGCACCTCAACCCCTTTCTTCTGGTACGAATGTGTAAGGAACTTCATGGTGCCAGGCTGAACTGCATACATGCAATGGAATTTGCTTATCCCTGGTATGGCTTTTGCTCTCTTGAAGCATTGATCCAAATCCAAAGCCACAGACGTTGTGTTGACTTCATTAGCAGTGATAAGGGTAATGGATGTTTTGCAGCATTCTTTTGCTACATCGGCAAAGGCTTTTGCATTAACCACAGGTTGCACTTTTCTGGTGGAAACAGCTGTCCACACCATTCTTTTCACAGTCCCTCCAATGCCATCAACTGCACCTTTTCCATGCGATGTTGCAAAATAGTGCCAGAAGAGTCTTAGATGAAGCGATTGTGTCAAGCTGTTAAGAAGCTGGGCAATGAACTTGTTCTTGAATTGTGAACTGGGGCCATCAGAAAACATATGAACTTCGTTGACACCAGGATGGTTCTCTTTAACAAATGTATTCAGTACTTTGTTCATGAAGACGGCCACTGATTTCTTCTCATGACTGCGATCATCTGATACAATTACATGGGAGGTGCAGATAGTATTACATGATAAATCCTTGGTCCAGACAGCAACAGTAAAGAGAGTCACCTGTTCTTGATTATAGTAGGCAGATTGAATTTCATCTTGCTGTAGACAAGTATAGTTTTCAGAAAAATCAAATTGCACTACTGCCTCTTCAGGCTTGAGATTCTTGATTTTCTCCTGAAAGAACCTTGCTTGGTTTCTTTTAATAAAGCCTTGCTTCAAGAAGGGAGGCATTTTAGTATCAAGGGATTGCAATGCTTCTTCAACTGTGCCTTCTTTGTGTACTTTTTGCATCTTCTTCGTGAGACTTGCAGCCTTTCCTTTCTTTCCAGGTACTTCTTGTGTGACTCGTTCCCACTGATACCATGTTATTTCATCCAGGGGAGCTTCTTCTTTCATTTCCTCTAGAAAATCTGGACAGTCCTTGCACTCTCCTGTCATACATGATTCATTATTGCTGTCACAGACAAATGCATCAACAAAAGAACCAGAATACTGTGGGAAACTGGGTATTTCTTTCCCAAGGCAATCACACAGCAAGCGTATGTTGTCATGTTGTTGACAAAGACAAACATTCCTTGGCATTTTAGAAGACAACAGGACATTACATGGCCTTAGGGAAGAAAACTTGCTCAACCCGATCTCACAATCTGAGTTTTCTTTCTTGAACATAGCATATGTCTCCTTGAGAGACCACATCAAACGTCTCTTCTGGAGTTTAGTTTTCTTTCCGTGAGATCTGACTATTACATAATCTCTCATCCCTGGTGCTTGACGGGAAATGCTGTCAAGGAGGTAGAAATCTTGAATGCATTTTACAACAGATTGTGGCAGTTGTTTATTTCCAGCATCTTTGCACGTTTTCTTCTCTATGGACAGAATACCATAAGAATCAGCCAGTTTTCGAATAACTGCTACCTTCTTTCTAGGGCTAGCTGGCAGACAAGTTTTTACTTTGCCTGTGGCCTTTCCTAAAGCCTGTGCAGATTTGTAGACATAATCACAATCTTCATGCAGTTGCTCAACTCTTGTCTTAATGGAAGACAATTTATTTTATACCGGTGAAGGCAAACTCGTTCCTTGCATTTCTGATATATGTACATGTAAATGTGAAAGTGTTTTATCAGCAAATAAAAATGTACATGCATGCTTTTATATAACAAGTGTGCTAGCTAGTATATATGTAATTTTATGTAACTGGCAACATACAATTTGTGGTCGTAATACAGCTTCAACACTTGAAAAATACTGTGTTAGGTTTTCTGACAAAACAATTGTGACAAAATTGCAACCCAAGAATGACAGGGTTCTTTTAATTCCTTTAGGCTGCATTCATTATTCCGCTCATAGTTACGTAATTAACAATTTATATAAGCCTTGTATCCATTTGTGACCTCCACTGTAAAATAAACCTGAAGAAGGCTGGTACTGGCCAGACGAAATATCGTATAAACCTCGACAAGCGTTGTATTTGATCAGCATTGCAGTAGTCTTCGGACACTTTATCATTATATTTTCTTCTTCTTGCTGATCAAGATCTGTTTTTTTATCCAACGTCTGGCAGGATTGATTGTACACGGTTTTTGCTGTGGTTTTCTAACCTTGACTATATATGCATTCATTATGTATACCACATGGGGAGGGGGGAAGGTGATTTTTAAGGGGATCCCAACTTTTTTTAACAGAAGGAAGGGGGATCTTAAAATTCATTAATAAAAGGACTTGGGGGGATATGTTAATTTTTTTTAATGCATGTTTATCAAATAAAGACTTACACTTAAAATGGTAGATGAATAGAATGGCTAAATGCACTAAATAGAGCTAGGAAATGCAGGAGAATGCACTTAATCCGATAATCTGAAATGTAAAAACTTTCTCGCCTTCCCTAAAAACATTTTTGCTTAGGGTTGCATGCAGCTAGGTTGCCTGATGTAAGGAATTAATGAATGTTTTATATCAAAGAACAATATATTCTTGTGTAGTTTTGGAATACCTGCAGCAACAAATACTTTTTACAATAATTTACACCAAAGTACCGGTAGTAATAACAGTATTTTATGGTTTATTCTTAGCTTTTCTACATTAGTATCAAACTGAGTTTCACGACCCAACATCACAGTTCTGTAAAATTATGCTTGTGATAATGCTGGTTTGCATATGGAAATGCCAGGGGGGGTTGTATTATTTTTTTGAAAGGATAGAGGGGGGTTACTATGAATAAATCACCTGCACCCCTGTGGTATACTTAATGAACACAGCCTTAGTCCAACTAATTTACATGCTGTACATTTACTTCAAATATCACAACTCAAAAGTTCAAAAGCTCCACAGGGTAGCTTATTTATAAAGAGATCATGAAGTCATGCATCCTCTTGTTGACCAGGCACAAATAATCAGTTCAGTGTTGGATAATAAAGAAGTACATTTTGTTGTATTTTTTGCAAATGTTGTTACTGTAAAGAAATACTAGATTTCAACTAAGGAAAGAGGTGGAACTGAAACAAATCAGTATACTTAGGAAGGGGTAGTCTTTAACACATAACCTGCATAACCCTACCCTCCCTCTCTCCCCCACCCCATCTCCACCCAACCCTTATAAAATGTTCCTAAAGCATACTCAAAATATATTCATGTCTAAAATTTACAAGTACTCCACCTCAAATATTTTGATTGAAAATGACTACCAAAAAAATTAAAGATTGTTGGCTAACCCATATTCCCTGAATAAATTTTAAATTATAGATTAGTACCCTTGCCTTTCTCTACCTGGTACAACTGTAACAAATACATAAATATATATGAATGTTGTTTTACAACTGCACCATGTATTGGAAAAGTAAAAAAAAGCTTCATAAGTGCTGTAGGGGGGGGGGGGGGGGGGGGGGGGGGTTCTGGCAGTGCTATACAAATGACTTTTTATTATAATAATATATTTTACAAATTAAAAACAATATATTTTCTTATGAAATTACGACACAATTTTTATAAATCTTGGGGGCTCTACTATTGTTCCAAAGTCGGAATCTGCCATTGGAGTGCGTCTTCCCTTTATAAATTAAAATTGGGCACTCTGTTGACCCCGAAAAAAGTTTTAGCGCGCAAAAACGTCGCTCTTTCTCGATATATCAACGACAATGAACTACGGCAAAACAATACCCTGAAATACAAAGAACCCTAACCCCAGAATACAATGAACTACAGCAAAACAATACCCTGAAATACAAAGAACCCTAACCCCAGAATACAATGAACTACAGCAAAACAATACCCTGAAATACAAAGAACCCTAACCCCAGAATACAATGAACTACAGCAAAACAATACCCTGAAATACAAAGAACCCTAACCCCAGAATACAATGAACTACAGCAAAACAATACCCTGAAATACAAAGAACGAACGAAAACAATAGAGTTGTCATTGTCCTGAATTTCAGGACGTTGATATATCGAGAAAGCCCCAAAAACGTCGCGTCAACTGCGCGAATTAAGACGTGAAAGGCGAACACGAAGCTGAAAGCAAATCAACTTGCGTTGATCTTTGTGTTTTGCGTAAGGAAATTCGTTTTTTTTATTAAACGTTCACTTTATTTTACATTAGCACTTACGGGTATTTATTACCTTTCATATTTGAAATTGTCATCTCTCTGAAGAGAATATATACCGGGATATATAAATCGCTTCGCACATTAACAACAAAAACAAAAACATATCCTAATGTTTTTGTATCGGGAAAAGAACCAAGGTATGCTGAGTTGCTTGACACCAAGATTATACATAACTAAAATAATAATAGATAATAATAAATAATATATAAACAATTAATTAATAATAAATAATTAAATTAAATGGGAATTTAGGGTAGCGGTCATGTTTACATAGCAATGTTAACTAAGGTTTGAAAACTGTTAACTGTATCGGCTTCAGTTGTGTGGCTAGGCAAGTCATTCCATTCAGGAACGGTACGTGGGAAAAAAGAATACTTGAAACAGTTTACAGATGGCGAGAACACATTCAATTTAAAGTTGCGTTTACGTCTGGTCAAAGTTTGTGAAAAAGATACATAATCTTTAGTGTTGATTATGGCATACACGTCGTTTCTTGAATTAAGTCATCACAGTTGTCAAAATTTTACTAGCACCAACTAACACTTGTCCTGCATGCATTATCCACAAACCGGCTTAACAGCTATCGTCTCGATTACTTGTCCTAACGCAAAACAGCCGCTCGGCAACAACTGGGGATAATAAGATCAGAGTTAACAAATGACAACCTCGGCAAGCATGGCTTTGAGTCACAAGTACATAATGACGACTACTTTTACCGGCTGTATCAATTTATCAAGGATGGATGGAAATTAGATAATGCACTAACAACAATTAATATATCAGATGCAATTGGTGATAAAGTTATAGGAATCTTGTGATCAAAAATGTGCCAGTTTTTTATCCTCTCCATCAGTCTTTCTACATGAATTCTCAGACTAGCTACCTTCTTGTTATGTTCTGATTGTTCTCTAGAAAATTGTTTTACACCCTTTAGGAATGCAGGAATTACTAGTGTAGCACCAACAGAAGCTAATTCATCTTGACAGTTGAATCCTTTGTCTGCCATCACTTGGTCACCATGATTAAGCTTGCTCAAAAAACCACTCTGAACAGTAATTTCTTTATCCGATGTGCTGCCAGGGAAAAAATCGCTGAAAAACATAACACTCCACTGGGAGTAATACCTAAGAGGGCTTTCATAGTGGTTCTAGACTTATACGATGAATAACAAGCAGATTGTGCATCTAGAGATGAGGGCTTTTCCATTTCAATTTCAGTACAGTCTACAATAACAGTCTATAGTCTAGGGTACACTTTCTTGAAGACTCCTGGCATGTGAAGCTTGATGACGTCATTTGGAGGAATGTTGATCAACGGTTCGAACTCGTACCTGAGAAACCGTACCCATGTTCTTGTAATTCTCGACACTGATGTGACCGAGACACTAAAGCGGTGAGCAATGTCCCTCTCAAATAGTCCAAGTCTTAGTCTCATCATGACAAGGGTAAATTCTTGAAAAAGAGTCAAGACTCTTGGCCTACCAGGCTTTTTGTGCTGCATATCAACATAAACTCTCTCATGATCATAGCTCATGTTCTTTGATGAATCCTCTACTATTTTATAACACAAAAGCATAGCATTGTAGTCAGGAAAACCGGTATAAAATGCAATGTCTTCATCACTGGCTTTGTATTTATCAATGTCAAATCTTGGATTGTCTAATGCAGAGTTCAGCTGATCAACTTCTTTCTTTAGATATTCATTTTCAATCTTGAACGATTCATTTTTTCCTCCAAAGCCAGCAACTCCTCCCTTAGTACAGTAAGTTCCAGCATAATATCAGTCTGGCAAGCTGTTTCGGTGTATGTCTTGATGGGATTCGTCTTGATGTGCGTGTCTGTCACTATGGACGCGTCGTTATCAACAGAGCCAGGCCCAAATAAGTCTTCGCATAATTCAGGGATTTTTTCTTGAACTAGAAGTTCAGCAGTTGGAGATTTTTGTTTCTTCACCCTCTGTATTGATTCCTGAGGTTGGTGCCGTTTCAGTTCTCTTCTCTCCTGTTTTTCTTTGCTCCAGGGAAAGAGCGTTGGTAAATGGTTTCGACATATTTTCTCTCCACCTTCGAAATGAGCCGAACAAACACGAGTGCCTTGCGAGTCTAATTTGAGCGTTTCATTCCTCAAAATTACCTTGTATATCTTCCTCAATTCTACATCTTTCGGAATCCGATAAAATTGAAGATGTGGTGCATTTCTGAAGCTATTTGTGCAGCCTGGAACACAGCAGTTGTAATGATGAGGCAAAGTCTCTTAGTTACAAAATGGCGGATCTGTCCATTCAAACAGCCCCAAGAGCATCACAACGAGATTTTCGAAAAATATAATGACTATTGCTGGCTTTCACTTGACGTCATAGCCGCCATGTTGGTGTACCTTTAACAATAGATTCCTCGTTAGCTTCTTTTGTTAGGTACACCAACATGGCCGCCATGCCCTTTGCCATTTGAATCTCTGGGGATTGAGTGAAAACCAGCAATTTTTGTATTCAGACGTTGTTGTGACGTCCTAGGGGACACCTACTTTTATGGTGAAAATTAACCTATAAAACACGTTTCAAACATATCACGACATCATAAGCCTTAAATAAATATAGTCAAAATTTGGACTTTCTACTATAAATATATCCAAAGTTATGGACGATTTACTATTTTTATGACGTCGTTATTAGTGATGTCACACGTCTAACATAAATCGGATTACAGACTAAAAATATTATTAAAGACTTGTGAGTGTTAGCCACATGCATTTCAATGATAAAATTCCAAATATTCTGTACTGGCTATATTCTGAGGGTACATAAATATATTTATGAATTTTTCTAAAAAGAACACGTTGTGACTACTAAAGAGCTTTATTACTCTGCAAAATATGATGTACCAGTATTTCGAACTCTAAAATTTTAAACGCGATATTTTCATAAACTGGTTTTATATTATTTATTTACCGCCAAATTTTGGCGGGAAAAATGCCAAAATTCAAACTTTAATAACTTTCGTCAGGAGCCCAAAACCAGGAGCGTCCGTATCTCCTGTATATGGGTCACGGCGTTTTCACAAGTTGGGCTATTTTTAGATTATTTTCCCGCCAATTAGTGCGTTGCGCCAGTGACGGAACAAAAGATGCCTCATTGGCTACTTTTGTTATACCAACAACATGGCTACCACGCTCTTGTGATTTTATTCCCTTAGGAATTACCGCAAGCCAAGAATAGCGGGAAACCGTTCTAAAAATCACCTAACTTGTGAAAACGCTGTTACATAGGACTAGTATGCGGGATGGACGCTCCTAGTTATGGGCTCCTGCTTTCGTTTACCTCAACCAATTGAGAACGGGTTTTCGATACTTTCATTCTCATGAACAAAATATTTTTAAAAGGTACAATATAACGTTGTAGAGGTTATTACAAATTTTAAGAAACCTATTAGAAAAGGGTATATGACATCATTGTGACGTTATATTGATGGCTATATTAGCTTAACTTATCAGGCTATGTTGTTTTTAAACACTGGTATGTAATCAACTAAAGTCGATTGAGGTATGCTAACCGCCGTGGAAAGCGAGTAGCAGCTGACGTTTCGAGCGCTAGCCCTTCGTCAGAGCTTTTGTTTTTGCTTTTGCTCTGACGAAGGACTAGCGCTCGAAACGTCAGCTGCTACTCGCTTTCCACGGCGGTTAGCATACCTCAATCGACTTTAGTTGATTACATACCAGTGTTTATCTTCCCCGCCGACGCAGACCAACACTAGTTTTTACAGGAACTAGTTGCCTATCGTATGTTTTGTTTACACTCCTTTACATTACCAAAACTGATTCATTCTTCTATGCCCAAAACTTTTAAAAATATAGCGGTAACCACGACGTTTTTTCGATCATTTGTGCCCAGCGGGACACTTGTTTTATTTATGTTACGTTTTGCAGATCTTATATATTTAAATATAGTAATAATAATAGACGAAATGACGAAATAAATAGAAAGGTCAATTTCTGTTTATAACAGGCTATAGCTACATGATATGACATTTTTTAAATGCAGTGTTTATCCTATGTAACTGCATGTGCATCGGCTTTTGCTTTTTGGGGGCCGTTAAGCTGCGAAATTTTCGGTACGGCTTCTGAAACTTTCAGCTATTAAATTTGAAAATCTCTTAACGGCAAAACTTTGAAGTGCAAAATAAGTAAAACAGCCTTTAATTGGCTTTGATTTGAAGTGATGGGTCATTTTCTGGACGTTTTTTCGTCCAGTGCTAGTGAAGCTTTGGCTTCTTTTTTTCTGGACTTGCTGATGACCCGAAGACGGGCAATTCCACATGGTTGAGCTTTGCAAGTGTACATTCAAGCTCGAGTCTCTTTTGCTTAATTGATTTGGAAAGGGCGTCTTGAGCAAGCTTTAGTTCCGAATACGCGCCATCCAGTACAGCGGTATTTTTCTTTAACTCTTTGTTAATCGCACTTCTCTCCTTTAATGTCTTCGCAGATGCAAAGCCTTTCTTTACATCTTGTAAGATGCTATCCGTACGCTCTACTTCATTGTGGGCAATTAGCATTCTGTCCAAGTTCTTTCCCAGAGTTCCTTTCTTCTGGCTACCCAGTTTTCTGTGACATGCTACATCCCCATCCTGCAATATTGTCTTCTCCTCATGTACTGCTACACTTACTTCAGCCTCTAGTATGGAGGTTTTGCGCAGTGTCCACGATACGTCGATTAAACCATATATCGTTGTCTTGTCCAGACCTTTTTTGGTCGCATCTCTTGAAAGTGTTTCGGCTTCCTCATTCCAAAATTTTCGTCTCCTTTTCTCGAGATCACTCTTGCCTTCTTGAATTTCTCTATCACTGTAGATCTTTAGTCCCTTCATCTTTGCATTTTGGAACGTACTGGATTTTAGGACATCAAAGATACTTAGGCTTTTTGATGGGGTCGGCAAATTAGTCAGAGTATTGGACTGAGTAGAGTCAAGTGGGCTTCCTTCGAGTGGCTCTTTATCAGCTTCTAAGAAAACGAAATCGAGATATTTTCAATAAATTTTGGCTAACAATACGGGTTAATGCTTATTTGACTAAATGCTTATTCGTTTTTTTCTGTATCCCAATTGCAAGAGGAAATGTACCAGTTTCTATAATTGGTAAACAAAGTACTGAATCATCTGGAGAACTATCACATGGTCTGAAATGGGGCAAAAAACAGGCAAGCTGACTTGGTCTATTATCCGCCGTCTTCCCCAGCACAAACCATGTATGACACAAAAATATGCTAGAACACTTATTCCTAGGTGGCCTGAGTTAAGGTCACTCAGAGCCTCTTGTTTAGTTATAAAAAAAGTGCCATGAAAGCCAAAAGAAAACTGCCCAAATTTTAGGTTTCTATCTTGAAAACTGAAGGAATGGCAAATTTTACTTGAATTTGGGAAAATTTTGGCAATTGGCTAAACTGCATAATATCGCGCCACTGCATTGCCACTTAATACTTGAAAACTTTGCTAAATTCTTCATTATAGTTCCGTTGTATTTAGACTTGTTCTGTGAATGATTTGGGGTTGAAAAATAAAAACAATTGGGGGTTAGATTCTTATATAACAAGAGCCCATCTGGGCTTTCACTCGGGCCACATGAGATTGAAGATGAAATACACTTTCATTTGAAATACTCTAGTAATAACCGAAGGGAAGAATTATTAGCTGAATTTAGCAGTCTTTAGGAGTGGCCGGTAGCGCGGTGACATTCATTCTCTGCTCCCCTAGTATATATATGTAATTTAATATTTTTGTTTTTCTCGTGTATGTAAATTAAAGAAGTTGACCTCTTATTCATGTTACGCACGCTTACAATTTAGTCTGCTGTTCTGCAGGTTCAGAGTACTAATAGATGAGTGTCTCAAATGTATGTTTATATTTGTCCCATATTATAAGTTGTATCCTGTCCACCTATGATGGAGCTATCACGATATTTCTCTACTGTTCTTTCTACCCTGCGGCTCTTTATCGCAGCTCGCGTCCATATATCGGTATTTGTTGGATTAAAGATTATTAACTGAAATGCCCGTTTTTTTTATCTCTATTTAAAAGCTTTTACCCTCCTTCCCAAAACTGCAGTCTGCTCATTATATATTACAGAACTATAAAGGGAACTGTTGGAAGCCTTTAATTTCTCGAACCAAAACCTCGGCCGTGAGAGGAGTCTTGTTTATCTTGAGAGTTGAATACTGCTTCGGTCATCATAAATTATTCTGTGCTGAGTGTTTATTTCTCCGGGGTATTTCTGGCTTCGTGTTGGCAAGTGACAGTGTCGGCTCTTACAGTTCAGGAGTTCAGAAGTCTTCAGACTTCGATAGAGGAGAAAAACCCATATTACTGCTCAACCACAGTATATATAGATTTGCTAGTAAATCGCTATATTTCGCTATAAATCAGCTATTTAGTATACCTGTATAGTATAACGTACAGAGGTCTCGATACGAGATCGGTAAACCAGCCAAAAACATGCATATATGGTCAAAATTATTTTTGTGTTGGCCTACAGATCACGGTGTTTGCACTGGTATGTATAATATGGAGTGAAATTAAATGTGGCATAAAACCTACGAAACGTACCTCAAACAAGAGCGCCAGTTGAAATATCCTGAGCCTGTTGGAAGGCTTTTGCACGAGTGAAGTTAAATAAAACATTAAACTTCTTACATTTGAGAGATGGGACTCCAAATTTGAGATTCCTCGCGCCGTCGTCCACCATCTTGATTCTGATTGGTGGTGAACTTGAAATTTAACGCATGCGCAGAAATTTTGATGCACAAAACAAAAGACTTGGTGCTGCCACAGGCAGCCCAAGTAATTATATTGAGCAAATTAAGTGGCATATTGTATTCTGCAGTTCGATCCTTCCTAAACTGTCAGAACTGTTACTGTTATTCAACTCTCACTACATGTCAGCTATTACCTCAATTTTATTCATTTAATTATTTTAACAGATGACAGAATAATTACAAGCCCAGCAAGAGAGGTCACGGTGGTGCTACAGGAGATACCCCTGCCGGCGGAAAGCCAGCTCAAAATTGTCTAGATGTTGGCTAGCGAGACAAACGAGAGAAAAACAAGTCTGAGCTGTTTAAAACTTTTTAAGCAAATAATATATTTTTCAAAATACCTTTCTTATGCATTTATCAGCAGCTTCCCCCAGGGGTAGACCCCTATCTGACCAGGGGAATAAGTTTGGGAATAAAAGGGGTCTGAATGTAAGTTTTGTCCCTGGATAGTGGAAAATGCTTGACTTTGTTTGAAGTTCCAAGTATAGGGAGCTCGAGGGGGAATTTGTAGGATTATAATCTCACAAAAGGGAGATTTTCTGTCAAGTAAAATGTCACCCAGGGGACTTTGACTAATAAGATTCCCTCACCCTTGGGGAAAATCGTCAAGTTTTTCCACACTTTTTGCAATCCTCCTGATCGTCCTGGAGTCTACCCCTGGGGAAGCTGCTGATCATGATAAGTGCATTATAGTTGATTCTGTGCATGCACCTGCATTACACATGTGGAAATATTTCAATTCTCTAATTTAATATAAATGGTAACAATAAAATTTATATTTACATGTACAATGTATGTAGTAATATTTCATACGACAAATCAACCTCCAGAGGGGGGGGGGGGGGACTTCAACCTGCAGAGGGGGGGGGGGGGCTGCTTTCCCTCATCCCCCCTCCCTATGCCACTGCTTTATAAATGTATTATTGAACAGGAGTATAGCTAATGTGAATCTTGTTCTTAGCCAGCAATTTAGCAGCACAAGGAGCTCCACTGTCCCCCTCTTCCTCCCTTGCACTGCAACACAGGCTACATATATTGTTCTGCAATAATATTTTTTTGTCTCTTGGTAAAATAACATGCTGGTTTAGTATCCTATCTATATGATTATGCACAAGCAGCTGGAATGTTGCTCTCCTGTTGCTGTATCAAAAGAAAAAAAGGAGCCAAATGTTATAAAAGGTAGGAATCTTGCTGCATTGACTATCATGTTTAAAGCAATTCTGGACTTGGTTGCTTAGAAATCATGCAGACATAAGCAAAAATCTCGACAAAAAGCAGACAAATTAAAACAATATATTGGTATATATATATACAATATACAGCAAATTGCAAAAATTATGGTACATTTTGTTCAATATACATATATATCAGAAACACAAAATTATGGGTTGGTGTTGACTACACTTGAGGCCTTCTGAAAAAAATATCAGTAACACCATCCCATAATTTTAGATATGTTTCTGATATATATTTACATTGAGCAAAGTGTGCCATAATTTTTGCAAATTGCTGTACCGATATATATATACAAATTACAGCAAAGTGCAAAACCTTTGACACCCCGCACCTCGACTATATATATATAGCTATTTTATAGGTGCATATTGCAAGGAGTAAGTTAATTAAAATGCAACTACAGCTGATATCCACATGCATTTGCAAATCATCATAGCGAAGACTTATGTCTGGTTGATTTGAAGTACAAGAATTCATCTAGAATACAACACTTTTACCTGGGACAGGCAGGAAATTAAAGCTTGAAGTAACCTGGCAATGTCGTATTGGATATACAATTATGAGCCATTGTATATCCAATACAACATTGCCACGAATATTGTAATGTACTTATGATATACACCACATAACATTTTAAGCTTTGATTTCTCCCACCTTGCTATCGATGTGTGATGATTTAGTTAATCTCACAAAAACATGTCACACATTGAAGAGACTGTCTGCAATAAGAGAGCAGAGTGTAGTCTGCAGAAAAATAGGTCCCAGATGGAACAGACTGTGTGCATGTATGCAATAAGAGAGGAGATTTATTTCACCTGGGATAGGGAAAGTCTGATTGGTGTGAGACCTCATACTAATACTAGCATGTTAGTATCCTGTATCACTCCATACAGAATTCTAGTTGGCTATAAATATAGTAAATACTCTATCATTTGGTACAGAATACCAATTGAGTTTATTAGTATTCTGTATCATATACAGAATGCTAATAGGGCTTATTAGTATTCTGTATCATTTGATACAGAATACTAATAGCTTGTATGGGGTTTACAGTGTATCCACGTGACCCAAATGGATTGGCTAGTACCCTTATGAATTATTAATGAATATAAATATTATTACTGTTTGGTCGAATATTTGCAGAACACTAGAAATTGTATCCCTGGTCGGCGGAAAAAGAACTGGAAATAATCAGGCCAAAGTTTCAGGTTTGAACCCGGGGGGGGGGGGGGGTACTATACTCAAAGTTGGGTAGGGGTGTGCCGCTGGGGCTCTGAAACCCTTACCCTGTTTAAGACAAAAAAACTCAAATTTCCATACCCCGTTCAAGACAAAGTGTTAAGATTTTCCCTCTATAAGACATAACAAATTATCTATACTTGGATGTCAGTGTTTATTGTGATTTTGTATAATGAGTGTCATAACTAAATAAGTCTTGACATCAAGCACTACTGACTAAATAACGGCACTAGATAAATACCAATATTACCCTGTTCAAGATCTGTCGATGTGAAAATGGATATAATTTACCCTGTCTAAGATCAGAACCTCGAAAAACCATAGCCTGTCCAGCGGATCATGCCCGTAAAGTCCATATATGGGAGTACCCCCCCCCCCCCCGGGGGGGGGGGGGGGGTTTGAAGCGTGAATTCAGAGCTATTTGTTAAGCTGTTAGGAGATCTTCTCACAGACAGTTGACCTAAAATATCGAGATAACTCATGTAGAGGAGACATGATTACATCTGGTCTGTGGGTTCAAGGCCAAATATATCAATTCGTTGAAACTTTGGTCAGTGTTATACATTTTTGTCAGTGATTCTAAATTACAACAATCAGCGATGAAAATATTCAGTACGATATCAGCGCAGTTATTCCGTTCTCTCGGTCTTCTACCTCTTTGAAGGCTGAACTGATCAGTGTTATTTATGAAAAGATTCACATGTACAGAGGTAACTGCATGCACAAGAGCTTGGCTTATGGACCCTTTGCACGTGACGTCATAGCCGCCATGTTGGTGTACAGTTCTTTTGTTCTGTACACCAACATGGCCGCCATGCCCTTTGTCATTTGAATCTCTGGGGATTGAGTGCAAACGTACCATCTATAGTTAAAAACGTTTTGACAAAGCAAAATAACATTTTATAGACAGCAACGTAAGAAACTGTTTACAGTTTGACCATCGAATCGTTTTTTTTAATTGCTGTGTGTAATGATCTGTAATATTTTATATTTTTAGCTGACCCGCGATGAGACGAAATTCACAAACTAAAAAAAACAACTGCTGTTTGCATAATTGGAGCTGCAATCATAATTACAAAACTGAAACTTTGAAAATTTTATATTCAAACGTTTGTCGCGGCTCGATCGTTATCTACGAATTTAGGAAACTAGGATTCACAATAAAGTGATGTTGTTATTTGGGTCCATGCATATATAGCTGCTAACGTCTCGACGAAACTATAATGTATCAGTCAATTCCAAACCTGTGCATGCCCCCACCGGGCCAACCCCGGGCATTTGAACATTTTGAAAAAAAATTGCTCAAATGCCCCACTACTACAATACCCTGGTCCCAGAGGTCGCAGCAATTAAATTCAACTTATCACAACTCTTGTCACGCACTTAATATCACGTAGTCGGTCAAAGTTCACGAAGCAAAACGTTTAAAGGTTTAAACATAAACAATTTACCTCTGAAAGTGGAGTGGCCTTCAAATTTGGCAGGCTTACTCTATCAAGCCAGGTCTCTACAAATGCGCAATCCCTATCCGGAAGTCCTCGAAGTTCGACGCGAGCGATGCGAATTTGTAGACAGACAGAATGTATTTTTAAACACCGATCAAATGCCCCACCCCCTACCCCCACTGTTTGTCAAATGCCCGCCCCTGTGGACCTAGATACTCGTCAAATTCCCCACCCTCGGGAGCAAGCCTCTGATCAAATGTCCGAGGGTGGTCTGGCGGGGGAGGGGGTTTCACGGGTTTGGAATTGACTGATACATAATAATAAGAACATTCAGCGATGCGAAACGAAGAATTATCTAACGTAGCATTCACTAAATAAAATACCGTAAAAAAGGGACTCGCCGAACCTGGATAAGAGAACTGGATAAGAGAATTTCAAGAGGAAAACTGGAGAGTTTGTTAGAAAATTTTAGAATCATTTAGTATTAACCATAAAATATGACGATGATATGGGGTACATAGAGAAGAGACCTATACTAGTAGGGAAGACCGTTGCGTGTTACGTTCTGCAAACGTAAACATTAATTTATAAAATCAGGAAAAATATTTGATGAAACAGTAGATAGAGAGTGCATTTACTTCATTTTAAGCTTTCCTGCCTGTTCCGAGTAAAAGTGTTGTATTCTAGATAAATTCTTGAACTTTAAATCAACTACACAAGTCTTAATCGGCTCAGGATCGGCTCTACAACGCGAAAAACATAGTGCACGCGAACGAGAACTGAACAAGGTCAGATACATTTTACCATGGCAACCGGAAACCATTTAGCGGTTACGCATCCACTTTTTTATACGGTGGATAGTTGATAGCGGTTTTATCCGCTGGATAGCATAACTTGTCCACCCTTTGAACAACCGGCCCCAGGTGGAGGGGGGGGTGGGTTGGTACTGGTACTCGGAAGAATTTTGGGTAGGGTGTGCCACGGAGAACTCAAAACCCTGACCCTATCCCAGACCTAAAAATGCCGTTAACCATACCCTATCCCAAACGGCTTGAAGCAAAAAATCTATACCCTATCGCAGACCTGAAGCAAAAAATCTATACCCTATCCCAAACCATAGATTCATACTTGTGCATCGATTTATGTGGACTTCTATATTACAGTCTAGTATAAAGAACAAAATATCAATTAATTCAATGTGTTTGGGGACATGTGTTTGGTTTATTAGATATGACATTAGATATGAAAGAGGCCAGATACCGAACAGTTTTTCAATCAAAATTATACTACGAAAGCCGTTGTTTTGTTTTAATATGGTATTTTAAGCTGTAGTGTGGTCGATAGAGCGCTAAACATGGCGTCAACGACAAGTATATCCCAGACCTCGGCAGCTCGAAAACCATACCCTATCCCGCGTCACATACCCGTACAACAACAAATATTTATTAGCACCTTGTACGACAAGCGGTACATCGGTTTGACACTAATAATCGTAGAAATATAACTAACCAAATACAGTAAGAGCTAGCCGGTCTTAGGAATCAATCAATCAATTTATTTCATCACAGTTTCTTATGTATATGTACAATATTGTTTTTAATAAATTCAAGTAAGTGATGATCTGATGAGGAGCCTACTGGAAAGCATAGCAGTGCTTATTAATTGTATACCCCTGTAAAAGTAATTAAGAGTAAAATAATATAGGAATATATATTTAGTTAATATTGGGCATATTTTTTCTTCGCGATTCGAATAAGGCCTAGTGTATCTTCCTCTTTCAATTTGTAGGCAGTGGTTGCTTATTCTAAGTTTGGTTAGAGCAGTGCTTGATACTAGTGATAGCCTCGAGGTACGTTTCTAGCTCATAACTAGTTTTGAATGATCTAAGTTTGTTGCCATGGAGGGGATTTTTTCTTTGGTCATTGAAGACATCGCTTACCCGAATGTTGGTATTCAGTATCCTGCAATCTCAGTTTAATTTGTGATAGGAATCCTTGATAGTTAAATATTTCGTGTTGTGATAGCCAATTAATGCCAAACCCGAGTCTGTAAATTCTACTTATTTTTTTCCCCAAGTACTGTAGACAGGTTTCGGCGAGTGAAGTTTTGAAAGTGCAGAATCTTCCTTTGTTACTAATTTTAGGGATTTCCAACATTTAACCTCTGGAACCCAGGGTACCCCCGGGTTGGAACTAGAACAGACGAGAACAAAGCGCTGCGGTACAGTAGTCAAGCTTTCCAAAGGATTTGGTCATATATACGGCCCGCTTTTTGTCATGTGCTTGAATTTTCAGATGACATGGAACTAACAGACACAGTCAACTAACTACGTGTACTATGTCTTGCCATCGTTAGCCATTCCAAAGAAACGAGAGCTGGAAAAAATGGCTAAGCTTTAAACAAAACTCCACTGCAGCTGAAGTACTCTGTCACTAAGACACTAGCGAAAAGAAAAGGTTTTCTGATTCCGAGTTCATCGATCACATTCAAGCTACGTATTATGTTGTAGACTGAGTTTATACATTTGTAAGCCAATTATATTTATAAACTGGTAGAAACTATCGCCGCCGGAAATGAAACTCCAGTTCTAAATGCCTTAAAATTATCAAGCATGGGTTTTCTTCAGGCAACTTGAAAAATATTTGAATTTACTGTCTCTGCAAGCCAACGGCTCACATGCGATCGAGTTTGCAAGAATTTCCTCTCTACACCAATGAATTACAAACAAGACAATTAAAAAAAAAGGTATAAACTTGGCTTACTTTGCTGGTTTTTTGTCCTTGTGTAATCTCAGCTGTTCCTGGGCAGCTGTTTACCAGTTGTTTGAGCTAGATGAATGTGAATTTTCGGTTCCGTGTTTTCATTCCAACTTCCTCAGCGTTGCCGTTGGCGAACTGAAGACTTGAAAATCACTTTAGCCGTCAAAAGTCAGGCCGGCATTTGCTGCCGGCTTCGTAGCAGCAGGTGTCTTCGTACAGAGCCCGACCCATTTTGCAAAATAAAAATAATAATGGTATTTCTATTTAGCAGAATTATCACAAATTCTTTGAAAATCTAATCGGATCAGTGACAGATGACGTTTCTTCAAAATAGACCGGGGCCCGTTTCAGCTAAAGCCAGGTTTCCATAGTCGTCCGATCGCCTGACTGCTCATAAATACAATCCCTGCTCTTCCTCCAATGGAAATATAATTACTTTCCAGTTTTTGTTTTCCTCATTAATTGTCAATAACAATATTGACAACCATAAGAATGTCATATTTTCGTTAATTTACATATATTTTATTTTTCTCGGGAAATAACTTCGATTTAAACAAACGCGTGAAATTTATCCCTAATTTCACTCTTCCTCCATTTGATTACCTGTACTAGTTGTCTGGCGTTTTTATTTTTAGGACTGTGTTTCTTAGGTTCACAGGATCTTTAATAACATAAGTTATATCAAAGTTTTATAGACTTTTCAAGCTCTGCCGAACCTAAATCATGCATCAATACTAAGACAATACCTTGTATCGTACAGCTTCCGGGCCCCAAGGCTGTGGCTTCTTCGAAATTATCTGCGTGAACTTGATCACATCCTTTCGACTGCTTGGCCTCGGGTATTGCACCAACTTTTCTCCATTCTTTCCCGACAATGAATGTTGTACCTCCCTCTAAGGCCAACAGAGTTTCATCATCGTCAATTTCCGTCCCGTCATTTTCAAGATACACGTGCACCGAGAGGTTTTCATCCGTGATAGCTAGTTTTTCAGTGCCTAACATTAACAAAATCAGAAATATCACTAGTTATTATCAATTATGACCTATTAAAATGCTGTTGTTGGTTCATAAACCAAACCCAAAATGCCAAACAATTTGCGAATTTGTCGGCAGCAATCAATCACTTACTTTTTTTAAATAATTCGCTAAACGAATTCGCCACAACTGACTTCTTTGTTGTCCTGGTAGTATCCCAAACTCTGAAGAACGGCATGACCGTACCAGGATTTGGAATTCACAATAATGGGACGAAGAAATTATATTATCATAGAATGATCGATGGAGCCGTTAAAAAAAATTTGAACTTCGCGTTTTGAAATGTGAACTAGTTTCTACACTTGAATGGTTTCGTAAGCGTGCGAACCAATATAAATGGACCTATTGGAGTAATAGCCAATCAGCTTTTAGCGCGCGAAAACAGTTTTCTTCAGCTAGCGCGCATCAGCCCACCCGTCCTGTCCCATGGTTAGGTAGGTTGTATAACTTTTTATCCACCTAATAAAAATGTAGAAAACAAACATGGCTGCTCGTAGACTTCATTTTTTAAATAACAACTTTAATAGAAGATTTTAACCAGTGCGCGCGAGCAAGAACTGAACCAAGGTCATACATTTTACCATGGCAACTGGAAACCATTTAGCAGTTACACACTTGATAGCGATTTATTCATTGGATGGTTATCCGCGAGGCTATCCAGGCTTTGTGCAAACCACTTTTTATACGGTGGATAACTATCCAATGGATAGCAGTTTTATCCGCTGGATAGCACTTAAGTAGTATGGAGTGAGGCGAATTATCCTGTTTTTTGCGGTGTTATGCTAATTTTTGCGGTGTTATGCTAATGTTTGCGGTGTTATGCTAATTTTTAAGGCGCTCATGAATAAAGTGTGGTGGTTTCTCATTATCTATTGTCTTAGACTCATGAATAAAGTGTGGTGGTATCTCATTATCTATTGTCTGAAGCTCATGAATAAAGTGGTGCGTTATGTTAATTATTAAGGCGCTCTCATGAATAAAATGTGGCGCTCTCATGAATATCTATTGTTCCTTTGGATGAGGTCCTCGATCTATTCGGGCCTGTTTGGGCAAAGCCTATTGTTTGGATCAGCTATAAAGCTAGAACCGATTGACCCTGAATCCATTCAAGAAATTGAACTTTGAACAAGATCAATCGGCCCTGAAACCATTCGAAGTTGAATAAAAAAAGTAATAAATACCTCGCAATATCTAAACCCCTTTGTAGCGTAAATAGTAAGAACAAACTACTCGTGATAGGCTCTAAACTGTCTTTATTATTTTCCTTTACAGTTAATAATTCATAAGATAATTGTATACAAAATCCACTGTGACTCATAAGAGAAATTTTGCTATTGTCCTTAGGGATTAACGATAACTGAAGAGCCTATTGTTTGGAGGAAAACTCTTGTGATGCAAATTCTTCTCGAAAAACTGAACTAAATTACCATACGAATATAAACAAACCACCAGATAATTAAACAAAGTTTATTCAATCTCAAAAACACCAATTTTAAAAACTGTTCGTTTTCCTTATCCTCGCGGAGTTGATAACTTTCTTATTTCTCAGTTCTTGGGTTGATATAATGTACCGTGTTACAAGATTACACTGATTTATGTTTCATTGATTTTTTCTCGTTGACAAATGCTACAGACAGTTGTGTTTTTACCGATGAGAGGAAAATTAATGACCTAGGTAGTCTAGTCTAAAAACTCTACTTTAGCTATCATTTTCTAATCTAGTCTAGAAATTGTATTGTTTTCTAGTCTAGTCGTTCTAGACTACAAAGTATCTAGTCTAGAAACTAACAACACTCACAACACCCGATGCCCACAAGGCCTGAACGCCCGCCGCCCGTCAACGCCCGTCAACCCGCCGCCCGTCAACGGGCGTGAACGGGCGTCAACGCCCGCCGCCGTCAACGCCCGCCTGCTTCTCCTCCCTCCTCCCTCCTCCTCCTCCCTCCTCCTCCTCCCTCCGCCTCCTCCTCCTCCTCCTCCTCCTCCCTCCTCCTCCTCCTCCTCCTCCTCCCTCCTCCTCATCCTCCCTCCTCCTCCCTCCTCCCTCCTCCTCCTCCTCCTCCTCCGCCTCCTCCTCCTCCGCCTCCTCCTCCTCCTCCCTCCTCCTTCTCCTCCCTCCTCCTCCCCCTCCCGCTTCCTCCCACCTCCTCCTCCTCCTCCCGCTTCCTCCCACCTCCTCCTCGTCCCTCACCGCTACCCCAAGGCTTCCTTATGTTACAGAAAATATCTGGACAACGAAAGTATAGCATAAGGAAGCCTTGGGGTAGCGGTGAGGGACGAGGAGGAGTGGGAGGAAGCGGGAGGAGGAGGAGGAGGTGGGAGGAAGCGGGAGGAGGAGGAGGAGGAGGAGGAGGGAGGAGAAGGAGGAGGGAGGAGGAGGAGGCGGAGGCGGAGGAGGAGGCGGAGGAGGAGGAGCGGGGAGGAGGGAGGATGAGGGAGGATGAGGGAGGATGAGGAGGAGGGAGGAGGGAGGAGGAGGAGGAGGAGGAGGAGGAGGGAGGAGGAGGAGGAGGAGGAGGCGGAGGGAGGAGGAGGAGGGAGGAGGAGGAGGGAGGAGGGAGGAGCAGGCGGGCGTTGACGGCGGCGGGCGTTGACGCCCGTTGACGCCCGTTGACGGGCGGCGGGCGTTGACGGGCGTTGACGGGCGGCGGGCGTTCAGGTCTTGTGGGCATCGGGTGTTGTGAGTGTTGTTAGTTTCTAGACTAGATACTTTGTAGTCTAGAACGACTAGACTAGAAAACAATACAATTTCTAGACTAGATTAGAAAATGATAGCTAAAGTAGAGTTTTTAGACTAGACTACCTAGGTCATTAATTTTCCTCTCATCGGTAAAAACACAACTGTCTGTAGCATTTGTCAACAAGAAAAAATCAATGAAACATAAATCAGTGTAATCTTGTAACACGATACATTATATCAACCCAAGAACTGAGAAATAAGAAAGTTATCAACTCCGCGAGGATAAGGAAAACGAACAGTTTTTAAAATTGGTGTTTTTGAGATTGAATAAACTTTGTTTAATTATCTGGTGGTTTGTTTATATTCGTATGGTAATTTAGTTCAGTTTTTCGAGAAGAATTTGCATCACAAGAGTTTTCCTCCAAACAATAGGCTCTTCAGTTATCGTTAATCCCTAAGGACAATAGCAAAATTTCTCTTATGAGTCACAGTGGATTTTGTATACAATTATCTTATGAGTTATTAACTGTAAAGGAAAATAATAAAGACAGTTTAGAGCCTATCACGAGTAGTTTGTTCTTACTATTTACGCTACAAAGGGGTTTAGATATTGCAAGGTATTTATTCCTTTTTTTATTCAACTTCGAATGGTTTCAGGGCCGATTGATCTTGTTCAAAGTTCAATTTCTTGAATGGATTCAGGGTCAATCGGTTCTAGCTTTATAGCTGATCCAAACAATAGGCTTTGCCCAAACAGGCCCGAATAGATCGAGGACCTCATCTAAAGGAACAATAGATATTCATGAGAGCGCCACATTTTATTCATGAGAGCGCCTTAATAATTAACATAACGCACCACTTTATTCATGAGCTTCAGACAATAGATAATGAGATACCACCACACTTTATTCATGAGTCTAAGACAATAGATAATGAGAAACCACCACACTTTATTCATGAGCGCCTTAAAAATTAGCATAACACCGCAAACATTAGCATAACATCGCAAAAATTAGCATAACACCGCAAAAAACAGGATAATTCGCCTCACTCCATACTACTCACTTATCCACTGGATAACTTATCTTGAACAACCGGGGCCTGGAGGTGAATATAGCATACAAAGCATTTACCAAAATGGCCGCTCGCATATTTACCGATGTTTCTCACAAAGAAATAAATAATATGAAAGAAAAATCTTTTCCGAAACCCACCAAAGAAGCAACTAAATAAGTATGGCTAAACTCGAAGCTTTTTTTTAATCCACAAGCCTTCAAACAAAGTTTACTTACGAGTTTCGGGTTGAGTTTTTTCGGTCCTCATGTCTTAATGAATTACAAACTTTCACAAGGAAATAACATCTACATAGAGCAATAAATAACACAACGAGACCTTGTCCTACAAACATTTGGGCGCGGTTCGACTCAAAAAGAGTGTACTTACTGGAGTTATTTTCCTCGTGGTTGCTCTCAGTCTCTCGCCGGTCTCCGTGTGTTTTCAGTCAAGCTTTATCTCATACCGAAATCGTTTGTCTCTTGATTTACCATTGTCTTTGATTCTGTGATTGCTATAATCCACAAAACTAGTTCGTAGTTTCCAAGTTGTCCTTTGAAGTGAACTCATGAAAGCGTTTCATTTCGATAAATTTTCACTCGCCGTGGTAGACTTGAGATTTTCAGTTTTGCCCATTTCCACTCATTTTCGCTGCATTATCTCTTTATACGGTACGAGGTCTCAAAAGTGAAGATTGTTGCTTCAACTTGAATTCTAGTGTGCATTTGAACTGTTTTTACAGTATTTCTACACTTTAGAAAATCCATTCTTGTAGTCCCTGCAAGTCTCGTGTCGAGTCGGTTTGTGCAATGAACCGTAGCAACACGTGATTATGCAAATGTTGTCACAAAACTATCCTGTCACGCGCGCTTGTACAACTTATAGATCCATTCGAAAAATGGCATTCAATTTAAAAAGCTATTGTCCTGGTAACGTGAACACGAGGCTAGTCAGTCCACACAAAAGCTTTTTAACGTGTAAGCGAGACTAGTCAGTCCTAAACAATAGTTAGTTAAATTGGACGCCATTTTTCGAATGGGTCTATAAAAGGGTCGGAATAGACCAGTTCGCGGTAAATTCCGACATTTTGAAAGGGGTGCAAACATGGCGCGAAATACAGTGTTTGTATGGGAATCGATGGGAATACGATGCCAAATGAAATCCGTAAAATCGAATTTCTGAAATATTCTTCAGATACAAACTTAATATACCAGGTAAAAGATTAACATATCGAAACTTGAGGGTTGTAGCTGTGTTAAAGCGTGCAATCGTGTTTTCAATTTTCCACACATTGTCTGTAAAAACGAGTCAAATTCCGCGTGAAAATTTACAGACAGTGTATGGAAAACTGAAAACTCGATGGCACGCTTCCCAGCACAGCTACATCCCTCAAATTTCGATATGTTAATCTTGTACCTGGTATCTTAAGTTTGTATCTGAAGAATATTTCAGAAATTCGATTTGACGGATTTTATTTGGCATCGGAGTCCCATCGTTTCCCATACAAACACTGTATTTCGCGCCATGTTTGCACCCCTTTCAAAATGTTGGAATTTACCGCGAACTGGTCTATAGAAGTCAGACTATTATATTGTCTATATAGTCGGATATTCACTGATGAAATTATACTAAAACAATTTTTCACTTCAGACTCGGTAAATATTCACCAATAGAGACTGAAGTGAATAATTGTTAAATATGTACATGTGTGTTTCATATGGTTATCATTCATTTGAGCATGTGTAGCACATTTTGCTGTGTGGTATACAGTGTAAAGCAATAGTTGGAGTTAGTGTAGAACACAATCAACCCTATATAGCTAGCTACGGCTCACAGCAATGAACTCAGTACTTTAAATTTCCCTCACCTTGTACTGTCGGTTGATATTCAAGTTCCTTGGCATATCAAAGTGCCGTTATAGATTAACTCTACCTAAATGTAGTGGTAATTTGTATAACCAAGATGTACACTCGGAAATGCATGTGTCACTTATGTGTGTCACAACTCATGGCCTGTAGTTTTGGAACCTGTATGTACCGCAACACCATTTCCGATCGCAGATTCACTCGGTTGTTCCTGGATAGTTCAACACAACGCAATAACAGTCTAGCTACAAAAGACCCCATTGTATTATGACCATACGATAATCAGGTGGTCGTAAATGTTTCAGTGAAGTCTGTAGCCTGCGATCTTTGGCGATCACTCTGGCATGAAGAAAGGGATTCTATCTTGGGAGATTCGAGTGACGCGCGATTGGGACCAAAATTAGCGGGTGATACGTGAAGGCGAATAATGCGTGAATTTAGGGTGAAGCGTAACGCGTGATTTGTTTCTTCAAAAATGCATGACACTTAATTATCTATTCGATATACCGTCAAATATTTGAAATATGACCCCGATCTACCTTAAAATATACGCGAATTTGTGAAAAATTGGGGAGTGAAACGGGCCTTCATGACCACACACCCCCTTTCCACTTGGTGGAGACATCACATGATATGTGTTGGGGCAAAAACGAATTAGGTCTATTGTAAGTGAATGATCAGGCGAATTGTGATAGATTTTGCACAGACCTTATGCTAAAATAGTATATTTAATTTAAAAGGGATATGGTCATAATGCCATAAGATGGTCACTGTGTGTTGAATGCTAGCTCCTACAGTTTCCAATATGCAAGCATGACATCAGCACGTTTGTTTTATTTTTCTGCCCAATCAAAGCCATTGTTACAATTTTAGTGAATTGGCCCGCCAGTGAACACTCTCCTATGATTGGTCAATGGCAAATGTATTGTCTGAATTCCTTTTAAATGTAACATTACGTCACTTTCCAGGATATGGAAGGTAAAATCTGATTGGTCCATAACACAATGAGGTGTGCATATTGGAAACTAATTAAGCCCTCGGGTAAGCAGACGTTACTTTTTTCTTCGAATTTATGAGAGTGAAAAAATACGTCTGCATAGCAGGATAACAAAAGCCTAAAATCAATTCAATATCTATGCAAAGATGTAATCGAAATAAATAAATTGTGCTATTTAATTTTTTTATGTTACGCGTCTATGAAGAGAAAAGCTGAAACCTTCCTTACAACCTCCGCTCAGACGGCTCAAGTCTTTTTTTTTTGCTGGACTAACGGCTCCTAATAGTCCAGTTTCGTGTTCGAGTGCAGTGTGAATTAATCCTAAATTGCACGGAAAACCATAGGGTTACCTTGTAATAACTTTCATGACAAAAATAGACAAACAAATAAAGATTACTTTACTTTCCTTCATTTTCAGTTGCGCGATCGTACACAAGCAGCTTTGTGCGCACGCTCTTTCTTTCTTCGTGATGGTTGCGTCAGCAGCGCGCGCGAACTAAATTGAAAACATTTCATTGAAATCACAGCAGTTTTTTAGGCTTTCATTTAAAAAATTGTGCCAGAAGTACAGGATATTCAATGCTAGAGTACATTTACGTCAGAATTTCAGCAAAAAGATATTGATTTTGAGACTCTTTGTGAAAAAGTAATTTGCATTGGTGTTACAGATTTCTGAGCGCGCAAGGTTAGGAGAATCTATAACGTGATCAGAAAAAACACAAACAAAAGGAGGGATTGGAAGGCCTTCCCATGAACACTTGCGCTTGAAAATTCGCCAAGAAGGCAAGAAACTTGACGTTTTCCCGCGAGTTTTGTCATTTCCAACTGAATTTATCTTTGAAGTTTTTTAACTCTAAAAACTACAGATGGATTCAACAAGGTCAGAAATATACTTTTTTTTTTGTGTGCTTTTCATACAATCTGAGCATATTTATCAGGCACTTTTCTGGAGAGGTTGCTTGGGGAAAATTCCCTGCGAACTCAAGTCGTAAATATTATCCTGAAAGAAGTTAACTACAAACCTTTTAGCCAACTAGCCTTACCTGGAAATTAGCATGAGCAGTGATATAAATAAGTGTGTAATGTATGCAAAGGGCTCCAAAGGGCTCCAGGTTTAAGAGGTTTACAAAGCCGTTGAAAATGCGTATTGTTTACGGTGTGTCGATACCATTCACAAAATTGCGCATTCGCTGGATATACAGTACACATGCCGATCTTTCGTGAAGCATTTCGTGAAACAGTATGAGCGGTGTTTATTGTTAATTATTTCAAAAAACCAGACGATTCTTTGTTAATCGTTTTACTTAAAAACAATTATTATTACCTGAAAAGTAAAGGGGAGAAATATGAAAGTAATACTTTAGTTTATTCAGTCGCGCGCTTCAACAAATGCAGCTTTGAGCGCGCGCTCGTTGTTCGAAAATGGCGTGATCAGATTGCGTCAGCAGCGCGTGCAAACTAAAATTGAAACCTTTCACTCAAATCACAGCTAATTCTCTGCATGTTTTCACATTTTTCTTAGGCTTTTAATACAAAATATTTGCCAGAAATACAGGGAAGTCAAAGCTAGTGTAAACTTACGTCAAACTACAAGGACAAACTTTGGTTTTGTGATCTACACGAAATTCAACGCAGAATGAATTGCTCACGTGACCGGAAAATTTGATAATATATTTGCTACACAAAGGATTATGGGAAGGCCTTCCAATCCTCCTTGTGTGAAACCTCTGTCTATGGTCAATGCTTAGCGTGCGTAAATCGAGTTATGGATGTACTTGGATAGTTGGGAGAGCTACCATCGTGCTCTCCCAACTATCCGCGTGCATCCAGAACTCGATTTACGTACGCTAAGCATTGACCATTCCTTAACAAACAGGTTTTGCTAATAACATTCCCGATCTCGTTCAAGTACATTTAAATAAACAGGCCCATTGAGTTTTTTTCATGCACTCAACTTGAACTGACCATTTCAGGAAGTTTCCCCTTTTTTTCAAGATGTTCAATGCTAGATGATATTAGTAAGAATCTCGTTTAAAGAAATTGTGATTAGCTGGTTCGGATAAGAAATCAAATGGACCGGCTCACCAGCCAATTACTGTGAAATTTCATCTGATTTTTGACCGGAAGAAAAATATTTTCCTTGTTATTTTCTTTATAGGTAGACTGTGCGTCGAACAACTCACAAGGAATTAAGGTAGGAATGGTTTGTATATAAAATTGTTTTAACGATATCTCCTGGATCGGAGCGCCGTTTCAGTGATGTAGCCGACTCTGTCAACACCAAGCAGAAAGTTTGTCTCCTGTAACTATAATCTAGTAATCGAGGCGAGAAAACCTTCAGTCCGTACTGATTAGCTGCTCCGCATTCCTATATTTTTATAGTCTGCTTCGCGAAGCATACAACACCGATACTCATTGGGTTTCTTTTACTGTGAAGTTATATTAGCACAAAATATGCATGCAATGCGTTTTCATACACTAAGCAATATTTTGCAGGAATGATCAAATTAACAAACAATCAATGCAACTATCTGGATTTTAATCAATTATTAATAATAATAAATAATATAATTTTCGGTTTTGATCGCCAAAATATTATTGACTACATTTTCTGGTAAATTTCCGGTAAGTTGTAGATGACACTGCTCTATTCCTTAACCTATATGTCTAAAAACAACCGTCACACTTTCTTTGTTCGCGTTGATTGTCTAAAGTTTCCCATAAGTTGCCCATGCATGGATTTTCTATGTTTTTACTGATATTGTTATAATTCTCTGTTTGGTGTGTCATGATATTCGCTTGTATTCCCAAAGGAAGATGATGACAAGTAAAGAAATGGAGGCGGTTATGATTGATATGGAAAGTGCAAGGGACATTTTGCGCAACTTCTTGCCAATGGTGAGGAAGAAATGTAAAGAATTGACTGTACGTCAGTGCGCCAATGTACATCTCGCTTCACGGAAAATGCTTCCTAGTGAGTTTAAGGACTGGACGCCATTGAAGTCTAAAGGTGATGGAAACTGTTTGTATAACAGTGTTTCTATTTTACTTGAAGGCAACGAATCATTGGCTCCATTGTTGAGGCTTTTGGTTACGGCTGAGCTGCTAGTTAATTGCCATTTCTATGCTAACCATCCACAGTTAAGTGAAATGGTTGCTGAAAACACGTATCCATTAACAAATGTGATTCCTATTTTGTTAAGTGACGAGGATGCGCAATCTGTGTATCATGGTTCCGCTGAAAACATCCCAAACGCTATCGAATCGCTCGCCAGAACCACATCAAAGCCGTATGTTTTTTCATCGCCATTCAACATAATGGCTTTAGCTTCTGTAGTTGGAAAGCCACTATTCTCAGTGTATCCCGATATTCCTTCAGCATTAAGAATAAAAAACACAATCCATCGCATATTTTACCCAAGAGAGGCGCTTCTCAGTAATCAAAATGTTTATCATTTGAAAGAGGAAACCCTGCATGTCATGTGGACTAGAATGAGCCTATCAAAACGTCATGGTTGGGCTCCAAACCACTTTGTCCCCCTCGTCAAAATAGATGGATTATCCCTGAAGACTAATCCTACTAAAGTTAAGACCTACGCTGAAGCATTGGGGACATCGTATGAACATCATACTTCAGCTTCAATGCCGTCACAATTTCTGTTGAAGAGAAAACCTGGGACTAACTCCTCTAAATTTAACAGAAGTGCACCCTATCCTAAAACGATAACTTCTCCTTCTTTGAGAAACTATTTTAGCCCATTAGCTACTTCAAAAGGAAGTCGCAATACAATGGTAGAAAAAAAGAAGCCTACACACACTGCAACTCTTGGAAGTACATCAGCTCTACTAGTCTTCGTCAAGCAGTCCTCTCGCGTAGTAGACGAAAACGAGTCAATAACACATACTGCAACCATTAGAAGCACGTCTCCTCCGCCTGTCTTCGTCAAGCAGTCTTCTCTTGAGGAAGAACTTAGAAGTAATTCTCCTCCACCCATCTTCGTTAAGCAGTCCTCTCGCGTAGCGGACGAAAACGAGTCAATAACACATAGTGCAACCCTTAGAAGCACCTCTCATCCACCTGTCTTCGTCAAGCAGTCTTCTCTCGAGGAAGAACTTAAAAGTAATTCTCCTCCACCCATCTTCGTGAAGCAGTCCTCTCACGTAGCGGACGAAAACGAGTCAACAACACATACTGAAACCATTAGAAGCACGTCTCCTCCGCCTGTCTTCGTTAAGCAGTCTTCTCTCGAGGAAGAACTTAAAAGTAATTCTCCTCCATCCATCTTCGTGAATCAGTCCTCTCACGTAGCGGACGAAAACAAGTCAATAACACATAGTGCAACCATTAGAAGCACGTCTCCTCCGCCTGTCTTCGTCAAGCAGTCCTCTCGCGTAGCGGACGAAAACGAGTCAATAACACATAGTGCAACCCTTAGAAGCACGTTTCCTCCGCCTGTCTTCGTCAAGCAGTCTTCTCTCGAGGAAGAACTTAGAAGTAATTCTCCTCCACCCATCTTCGTCAAGCAGTCCTCTCGCGTAGCGGACGAAAACGAGTCAATAACACATAGTGCAACCCTTAGAAGAACGTCTCCTCCGCCTGTCTTCGTCAAGCAGTCTTCTCTCGAGGCAGAACTTAAAAGTAATTCTCGCCCACCCATCTTCACCAAGCAGTCTTCTCACGTAGCGGACGAAGACGAGTCAACAGCACATACTGCAACCCTTAAAAGTATGTCTTCTCCACCTGTCTTCTTCAAGCAGTCTTTTCTCGAGGCAGAACTTAGAAGTAATTCTTCTCCACCCATCTTCGTGAAGCAGTCCTCTCACGTAGCGGACGAAAACGAGTCAACAACACATACTGCAACCATTAGAAGCACGTCTCCTCCGCCTGTCTTCCTTAAGCAGTCTTCTCTCGAGGAAGAACTTAAAAGTAATTCTCCTCCACCCATCTTCGTGAATCAGTCCTCTCGCGTAGCGGACGAAAACGAGTCAATAACACATAGTGCAACCCTTAGAAGCACGTCTCATCCACCTGTCTTCGTCAAGCAGTCTTCTCTCGAGGAAGACCTTAAAAGTAATTCTCCTCCACCCATCTTCGTGAAGCAGTCCTCTCACGTAGCGGACGAAAACGAGTCAACAACACATACTGAAACCATTAGAAGCACGTCTCCTCCGCCTGTCTTCGTTAAGCAGTCTTCTCTTGAGGAAGAACTTAAAAGTAATTCTCCTCCATCCATCTTCGTGAATCAGTCCTCTCACGTAGCGGACGAAAACAAGTCAATAACACATAGTGCAACCATTAGAAGCACGTCTCCTCCGCCTGTCTTCGTCAAGCAGTCCTCTCGCGTAGCGGACGAAAACGAGTCAATAACACATAGTGCAACCCTTAGAAGCACGTTTCCTCCGCCTGTCTTCGTCAAGCAGTCTTCTCTCGAGGAAGAACTTAGAAGTAATTCTCCTCCAACCATCTTCGTCAAGCAGTCCTCTCGCGTAGCGGACGAAAACGAGTCAATAACACATAGTGCAACCCTTAGAAGAACGTCTCCTCCGCCTGTCTTCGTCAAGCAGTCTTCTCTCGAGGCAGAACTTAAAAGTAATTCTCGCCCACCCATCTTCACCAAGCAGTCTTCTCACGTAGCGGACGAAGACGAGTCAAAAGCACATACTGCAACCCTTAAAAGTATGTCTTCTCCACCTGTCTTCTTCAAGCAGTCTTTTCTCGAGGCAGAACTTAGAAGTAATTCTTCTCCACCCATCTTCGTGAAGCAGTCCTCTCACGTAGCGGACGAAAACGAGTCAACAACACATACTGCAACCATTAGAAGCACGTCTCCTCCGCCTGTCTTCCTTAAGCAGTCTTCTCTCGAGGAAGAACTTAAAAGTAATTCTCCTCCACCCATCTTCGTGAATCAGTCCTCTCGCGTAGCGGACGAAAACGAGTCAATAACACATAGTGCAACCCTTAGAAGCACGTCTCATCCACCTGTCTTCGTCAAGCAGTCTTCTCTCGAGGAAGACCTTAAAAGTAATTCTCCTCCACCCATCTTCGTGAAGCAGTCCTCTCACGTAGCGGACGAAAACGAGTCAACAACACATACTGAAACCATTAGAAGCACGTCTCCTCCGCCTGTCTTCGTTAAGCAGTCTTCTCTTGAGGAAGAACTTAAAAGTAATTCTCCTCCATCCATCTTCGTGAATCAGTCCTCTCACGTAGCGGACGAAAACAAGTCAATAACACATAGTGCAACCATTAGAAGCACGTCTCCTCCGCCTGTCTTCGTCAAGCAGTCCTCTCGCGTAGCGGACGAAAACGAGTCAATAACACATAGTGCAACCCTTAGAAGCACGTTTCCTCCGCCTGTCTTCGTCAAGCAGTCTTCTCTCGAGGAAGAACTTAGAAGTAATTCTCCTCCAACCATCTTCGTCAAGCAGTCCTCTCGCGTAGCGGACGAAAACGAGTCAATAACACATAGTGCAACCCTTAGAAGAACGTCTCCTCCGCCTGTCTTCGTCAAGCAGTCTTCTCTCGAGGCAGAACTTAAAAGTAATTCTCGCCCACCCATCTTCACCAAGCAGTCTTCTCACGTAGCGGACGAAGACGAGTCAAAAGCACATACTGCAACCCTTAAAAGTATGTCTTCTCCACCTGTCTTCTTCAAGCAGTCTTTTCTCGAGGCAGAACTTAGAAGTAATTCTTCTCCACCCATCTTCGCGAAGCAGTCCTCTCACGTAACGGACGGAAACGAATCAATAACACATACTGCAACACTTAGAAGAACGTCTCGTCCACCTGTCTTCGTCAAGCAGTCTTCTCTCAAGGCAGAACTTAGAAGTAATTCTCCTCCACCCATCTTCGTGAAGCAATCCTCTCACGTAGCGGACGAAAACGAGTCAACAACACATACTGCAACCATTAGAAGCACGTCTCCTCCGCCTGTCTTCCTTAAGCAGTCTTCTCTCGAGGAAGAACTTAAAAGTAATTCTCCTCCACCCATCTTCGTGAATCAGTCCTCTCACGTAGCGGACGAAAACAAGTCAATAACACATAGTGCAACCATTAGAAGCACGTCTCCTCCGTCTGTCTTCGTCAAGCAGTCCTCTCGCGTAGCGGACGAAAACGAGTCAATAACACATAGTGCAACCCTTAGAAGCACGTTTCCTCCGCCTGTCTTCGTCAAGCAGTCTTCTTTCGAGGAAGAACTTAGAAGTAATTCTCCTCCACCCATCTTCGTCAAGCAGTCCTCTCGCGTAGCGGACGAAAACGAGTCAATAACACATAGTGCAACCCTTAGAAGAACGTCTCCTCCGCCTGTCTTCGTCAAGCAGTCTTCTCTCGAGGCAGAACTTAAAAGTAATTCTCGCCTACCCATCTTCACCAAGCAGTCTTCTCACGTAGCGGACGAAGACGAGTCAACAGCACATACTGCAACCCTTAAAAGTATGTCTTCTCCACCTGTCTTCTTCAAGCAGTCTTTTCTCGAGGCAGAACTTAGAAGTAATTCTTCTCCACCCATCTTCGCGAAGCAGTCCTCTCACGTAACGGACGGAAACGAATCAATACCACATACTGCAACCCTTAGAAGAACGTCTCGTCCACCTGTCTTCGTCAAGCAGTCTTCTCTCAAGGCAGAACTTAGAAGTAATTCTCCTCCACCCATCTTCGTGAAGCAGTCCTCTCACGTAGTGGACAAAGACGAATCAACAGCACAAACTGAAACCCTTAAAAGTACGTCTCCTCCAACTGTCTTCGTCAAGCAGTCTTCTCTCGAGGCAGAACTTAGAAGTAATTCTCCTCCAACCGTCTTCGTCAAGCAATCCTCTCCTAATGCGGACAAAAAACAGTCAATGACACAGTCAGCAACCCCCAGAAGCACGTCTCCTCCGCCTGTCTTAATTAAGCAGTCCTCTCCCATAGCGGACGAAAAAGAGCCAGCGACACAGACTGCAACCCTTACAAGTATGTCTCTTCCACCCGTCTTCGTCAATCAAGCTTCTCCCGTAGTGGCCGAAAAATTGTCAATGACACAGTCAGTAACCATTAGAAGTGTGTCTCCTCCACCTATCTTCGTCAAGCAGCCTTCTCCAAAGGCGAACGAAAACAAATCAACGACACAGACCGCAAATATTAGAAGTACATCTCCTTCAGTATTCGTCAAGCAGTCTTCTCCCGAGGCGGTCACAAGCAGAAGAACGACACCACCTGCCACTCTCTGGGAAGTACGTTCCCGTCTTCTGAACGGTCTTCTCCCGAGGTGGATGTGACAATTACAACATCAACTGCAACCATTCTAAATGAATCTCTTGTAGGTGAAGGTGAAATAACCATGCCTATGACACAACGTTCAACCCATCCAAATGCGTCACCTTCACTTCCATTCTTTCGGATATCACCTCCTGTGTGCGGTGTAAGCATTACTACAACACCACCAGTATTTCGTCGTCATAAACGGAAGAGTGACGCAAGGGTGAACAATCATAACACAAACAAAAAACCCTCCGTAATAAAGTCATCTATTGATTCATATTTAATTTCAAAGCAACCAAAACACAGACGTACATCCATTGAATGTAACGATGAAGACATTGCAAGGGAAAAACATAATACGCGATTAACTGTCCCTCGCCCTAGTGAACCGGAAATGCTACCTCTTGAAGGACCAGATTTGGACTGGTATAAGGATAAAGGAAGAAAGGTCATGTCAAATTTATCAAAATCGTCAACAGGAGAGGAGAGTCATGGTGTTGTCCACGATAAAGGTGAAATGAAAGGGATAATTAGTAGTAAAGTGAAGGGTAGTATTAAAGACAACATCGATGACATAATTGAACACCTTAGCACAGCTTGTAGCTTGAAACAACAAGTGCATCTCACAGCAGTGCTTTCTGTCGCTCAACATCTACTTGAAAAAGGGCCAATCATTGCAACTCAGACGCTGGCAAAGGTTTACAGAGAAGCTAAAACTCTTAATGAAAATAAACCAATTCCGTCAGCTACTCTTTTTCGTATTTTTTCTAAACATTTAAATATCATTCAAGTATACATAAATGGTCGTGCTTTTATTTTGGAAAATCAAGGAAGCAGTGTAGACGCTATCATCGAATCTATACAAGAAACGGACAGGTGTGAAACAGAAATAATAAACCGACGAGTTGAGGAGACTGTTGGAGATGAATATGATAATATCATTCAGTATTTGGATACCAAACGGGATAGGGACACAATGAAGGCGGTTCTTTCAAAAATAACAAGCGTAAAGAACATGATGAACATTTCGAATGTGCAAGACGGACGGTCATTCAAAAGATCAAAAGGAATCGTCTTTTCCAATCTTCACAAATTTGAGGAGATGAAAGAAAGTATATCACTGCCCTGTGACGAAGAACTAACCGGGGAACAAAGAAGACGAAAGTTCAATCGAATACTTGAAAAGAAAAAGATTGAAAATCTTCGCCATGTGTATGAAGGACGAGGAAGATGCCTGAAATCCGAAGGATTCCCTGACCTTGCTGGCATTCTGGAGTTTGCTTTTGGGGATGACGATAGAGTACGGCGTGCTGGCGGTGGACTTGAAAGTCATCCTAGACTTACTGATCCTGTTCGTTATCGAGCAGCAGATAGTAATACAATTATGAGGCAGGCAAAGGAGACCATTTTGGCACTTGCGCCAGATGGTTTCAACATATCTATTTCTTCTTGTTTTAATTACACGCAAAACTACCGGGAAGGCACCTATCAAGCTAGAAGGCATCACTCGGGAAGAGGGGTCAATGCCTGCATTTCACTCCATAAACCGCCACGAACAGGAGTTGAAAAATTCGTTGTTAATCTTCACTGGTCAACTCAAAATGTGAACCTTACCCTTGATGCCGCCTTTGCAAATCCCAACAATATCATGGTCGATTCTAAGGATGCCAAAGCAGCCATACAATCTGACGTTTCACCAGTTCAAAAACCTGGAAAAACCTGGAAAAAACTGTACTACCTGACCACGATTGGGTGAGATCTACACACAACACAATCACACCAATGACTCATCTTTTTGTTAGAACTGAGGAACGTCGTGTTGACAATGATGTAACTGTAAAAAGAACCGGAAAGGCTGTCACCATCTTGAATCTGACCCATTTTGAGCCTCAAACTGTTCAAAGAGTATTCAACGAGTTGTTTATTCTTTTGATCGACCCTTCACTGGATTCTGTGTTTAGAAATCCTGAAACTGGACGACTTAAGGAACATTTCATTTTCATTGTCGATAACGGTCCTGCTGAAGCTCCTTCAAGTCCTCTAGTTGCCATGTGGCTGGTGCGTTTGGCAAGGATTCTTCAACTTAAAACTGTCAGCCAGAAATCCTTTGCTGAATATCACAGCAAGAGAAACCTTGTCGAGCGTGTCCATGCCGTTCACAATGCGGCCCTCTCGAATGAAGTTTTCTCCAGCCACGGTATCCATGCCAAACATGATATCGGTGATGACAACCACCGCGACAATATGATAAACATGGAAAATAAAGTCCGGGAATGCCTTAACCATACACAGTTTGGCGGGAAGCCATGCCTTGTTCTACGTGGCACAAGAAGTGAGGATTTAGTATTTCAGGATGAAGAAGGGTTGGTGTCGTTTCTGGAAAAAACAGAATTAAGGAAGGATGAGGATGACACAGAGTATGAACCTTCGCAAAACGAAATATGGGAAGAAGTTACAACTCTCTGGGATCTCAAAGAACATTTTGTTGGCAGTTACAGAGAAGACTACCAGATCTTAAACAATACCTATGATGAAGAGGGAATACGTAGCTATTGGCATGACAAGTACTCTAGGGTGGTTTATAACCCAGACTGTAAAACAACTGAAGCGTTGGTGGAAATTCCATATGAATTACAACCAGTACCAGACTACATCCGATGGTTCCAGTCAGGTGGAGAACTCCATTATCTACCTTATGAAAAATTGCAAGAGCTTGAAATCCCGTCTCTTAATGAAACTCCAGGAATGTTTCTTCCTTCCAAGATATTGGAAATGACGTTCAAGATTATACAAGATCCAAGTGATGACATACTGATGTGTATATCTTTGCTGTCTTGGTGTCCAGTAGATGATGTGCAAACATTCTTCGTGGAGTATGAACAGAAACTTGAAGACAGCTTTGCAAATGATAAGGAAAGGGAGTATTGGGGTCAGCATGATCTTTATAAGGAACACAGCAAGAATCAACTTTAAGAAATGGCGAGAAAAAACAAGCTGTTCGCTGAAGGGAAAAAAAACGAGATAACGAAAAGGCTAGTGGAAGCGCTAAATCTACCCGAACCACCACAACTTGAAATCTATAATGGAGACCTTGACACTATTCCAGATTCAGTAATGGAGTTGGGGAAACTTTCCATCTTCAAGCTGAAAGAGGTCCTAAAGTGTCACAACATGCTGACTTGTGGTGTAAAGGACGAATTAGTCTTACGGGTTGGAATGCTGAAGAGCAATAGGAAGGAACTTTCATTTCGTAAGGAACTGAATGGATTGACGAACCTCTTAACACTCGTAAGAAGTATAATCAATGCTGAAAAAAAGATGTGGATCTGCGATCCTGCAGTCATACAGAGGAGGCGCGAAAATAGAACACCAAGGGTCGCAACACTAGCAACGACACGCCCAAGAGACATGGCCTCGGTGCCTTACCAGGAATCCGAAACTAAGACATTGATTCCAAATGGCATTATTATCAACAACGTGGAAGAGATTTTGCTACCTTTGGAGACTGAGCTCACGCTTTAAATGTACTCAGAAACTCGTGACATGAAGAGAGAAAAGCTGGGAAAAAGCAATGACTTGGAAGCACTTCGGTGCGCCGGAACACGAGTTACAGTACGCTGGAAAAAAGAGGAGATTGGCAATACAGGCTGGAGACCAGGTGAGACGACCTACAACGAATTCTAAATTTGTTCTACATATCTAATAAATGGTAAACAGATGTAGATCTATGCATGCTGCAATATAGATTGCATTTTCATAAATTAGCTTATTATCTTTTCTCAGGTTGGTATGTTGGGAAGATAACACGATACTGCGATATCACCGAGTCAGTTGACGTAGAATTTGAATCCGAACCTGGCGAGAACTACACATTCAATCTTGCAAGAGAGTTTGCTGATGGCCAATTAAAACTGGCAAAAGGAGGTAGCGCTCGGCTGAGCGAATATCGCAAAGTCTCAGAGGTTGGGGCTACAGTAGAAGTATACTGGACGGAGGAGGAAGTAGGCAATAGTGGTTGGCCTACAGGTAACTTGCAACATAAACGAACCGGGTATATTTCGCCTCCACATATTATGGGAACCGGGGTGGCGCAGTGTATATGTGCTTCGCCTCTCACCTCTGTGGCCTGGGTTTGATTCCCTACGCTACGCGGCGCTATATGAGAGTGGAGCTTGTTGGTATATCGCCCTTGCTCCCGGTTAGCTCAGTGGTTAAGCTCCGGTCTGTCGAGCGGGAGGTCGCGGGTTCAAACCCCGGCCGGACCAACACTCAGGGTCTTAAAATAACTGAGTAGAAGGTGCTGCCTTTGTGAACCAACTGCAAATGGTTAGACCTTCACGTCTTCTCGGATAAGGACGTAAAATCGTAGGTCCACTGACATGGCGGAGACAAGCCTCGTAGGGGACCTTGAGTCATATTGCTTGTTTCCTGTGGCGTTACGCCCAAATGTTGTAAGTAAGTAAGTAAGTAAGAGGAGTTCTCCGGTTTTCCTCCCTCCACAAAAACCAATACGCCAAATGCGATATTGGAATAGAGGGCCACCCTAATTAATTTTGTGTTAGCTAATAGTCCTAATTCGTTGTTTAGCACTTTGTGTTGGAGTTCGAGAAATTTATGCATTTTCCCTCAGGGAAAAAAAGAGACAGTTGTCAAGGGTTTGGTCAAGTTATCTGTATTGGGGCAACATTGAGGGAAGCGAATTATATAAATATTAAGTTTATTGTTATGTGTATTTATTTATATCCATATAATTTAGTGTAATGTTGTGTATTAAAATTCATGTACATTGGAAATTGAACAAATTCAAAATAATAATAATAAATATTTTTGATTACCTCTTTTTCAAACTATACCATGAAACATCGTAGTCATTTCATACATGCTTTGATCACTCTTTAATCACTTGAGCAAAGAAATATAAGGAGAGTATGTATACAATTTCTTTATCTTTTGTTATATTTCTTTACTAGTCATTGATAACAATACTTTAATACCATTAAATACATGAATTTAAATAGCATATACCAAATAGCGGATATCCAAAATCGCTGAGCGATATCGATTTAGAAAAAGACAACGATATAAGGAAAGAAAAATTTGGTGATCTAACTTTAATTAATAGAAATCAGATGAAAAGTACCATAACATATCTAAGTAATTTGTATTTTACTGATGGCACAAGCTAACGCACCTAAGTAGCCATATATTTTTAAAAGGTATCTGTTCTCTTCCTGTTAGGCTGGTACAGGGCGGAGGTGCAATCCTTTGACTATGATGATGATGAAGCTATGCTGGTATATCCTAACGAATCTGGATCAATATATACGATTGCGGTCCTTCCCAATTTGGTGAAAGGAAAACTTCGACTAGAAAGGCGAAGCCTGATGCCGTGAATTATGCTGAAAGTTGGTGTTGATATTTCATTTATCACCAGGAATGACGTTTTAATAATAATGTGTCTAGTTGTTCTTCTCTACTTGGGAGAAAACATTTTAGTAAGCCATTGCCATTTTAAGTGCAGATTGTAGTATTGTAATACTATCACAATGAGGCAGTTGAGCATTATGGGAATTACACGATGGCCGACCTGAGTTCGTTTGGATGTTGTTATCCTATGGGGTAGAACCCGAGTTAAACCTGTCTAATCCGTTATGATAATAACCTTTATTTAAAACACGATATTCATTATACTTAAAGCCTGTGGGATCGTGTATCAACGAAAGAAATAAACGAAATTATCATATGATCCGTACAGCCATGCGCGCACTTTCCTTTCAAAACAAGGTAAGGTAAAGGCTAGTGGAAGCGCTAAATTTGCCCAAACCACCACAACTTGAAATATATAATGGAGACCTTGACACTATTCCATATTCAGTAATGGAGTTGGGGAAACTTCCCATCTTCTAGCTGAAAGAGGTCCTAAAGTATCACAACATGCCGACTTGTGGTGTAAAGGACGAATTGTTCTTACGGGTTGGAATGCTGAAGAGTAATAGGCAGGGACTTTCCTTTCGTAAGGAACTGAATGGATTGACGAACCTCTTCACACTCGTAAGAAGTATAATCGATGCTGAACAAAAGATGTCTCGCAGTCATCGGCCAGAAGCAGGAAGGAATGTTAATATAAAATTATCATTATCGTTAAGGAGACTAAAGCAGGGCTAACGGGCCATAAGGAGGAGTGTCAAGATAGCATAAAGGAGCCTACAGGAGGGCAAATGAAGGTAAGGAATGGTCAAGGATGTTAAAGAAGAACTAAGGAGCATAAAGCAGCATTACGGAGGGCTACAGTTGTTCATTGGGACAGTGTTGGTGGATTATACAGCCTAACCTTACCCTATCAAGGTAAGGGGGCCAGCATTGTGCTACTGTGCGAGACAGTGCTCACCTATCAAGGTAAGGGACATTATGCATGTGTCGGGATATTATGTTCACCTACATGAAGTACTTGCCCAGCTGTTTCCGCATCGTTCCCAGGGGTCTTTACGCGCCTAATCCAAGATGGCGTCGATTAGGGGCGTAAAGACCCCTGGGAACGAGTTGGACATACGAAATTTCTGAGGGGGTCAGCTTCAGTGGACAAAATTTCAGGAGGGTGCGCGAAAAGTTGGATTAATTCTGAAGGTATTCTAAAACAAATTTTCTGAGGGGTAAAAAAGAAACAAGGTCGTTAATAGGGGGGTGTGGATATTAAATGGAATGGCCCTCACTCAGTCATGACTCATGGAAGAACAAAGGCCTGAATGGCGTACTTACCCTCCAAAGGCTCTATCACCACCCAAGGCGTTTTTCTTGACAAGCATTTAGGTGCCCAATATAAAAGCTTTCTTCAAGTGGTACCAAGAAAAGCATTGAAGATATTTTCGTATATAAATCTCCTTCCAGAAACGAACTGTTGTCCTTCACGTTTACAACACGTTGCCGCCATATTGATTTGGAGGGAGATGCGTTTCGTGGGCAGCGGATGCCCTTCTCGTGCTCAGCTGTCAAACTCTGTATCAAACTGACTATAATCGTACTCTGATTGGTGCATGTTTCAGAGGCGGGAAAACAAACGTGTTTTTTTAGCGCGAGCGCGCATTTACTTCCAGTATCGGTAATGCAGTTAGTTCACTTGGAGAATGATAAAGAAAGATGGACGTTCTCTGAGTGTTTTGTCTGTGGAATCCTAACAAACAGCGAGCTTATAATTCTCCAGCGGTCCTTCAGGGTTCCAAAGATCAGTACTATACATTAACCACGGTAAGTGTACGATTTGTCAATTGTCATTTTGCCTATCACTCATTTCTCGGCGACAGTGTTTTTAGGAGAAGATCATTTGAACAAAACCGCGTATATATTGTGTGCCAAAAACTAACAGGCTAAAGACGAAGTTTTGTGCCGAGCTAAAAATCGATTTTAGCAAAGATTTCACAATATTTGTGTTGCTTTTTGAATGGACTGAAAATTAAATTGGAGTGTTAAATAGATCCAAACTAAGCGAAAATTTAAAACAAACTTCTCTCATCGGATAAGTGCAAGACCTGACTAATATGTACTAGCTGACCAAACTTGAGGCGGTTTATTTACAAAGAAAAGCAAGAAACTAACTTTGTGCCACGCTAAAACAGTTCCGCATAGTCAAGAGTTTATGTTATTTGTGTTGAGTGTTAATCCAAAGCGAAAAATGGAATTCAAATTAGACTGCGGGTTAGTTTTTGACGCTTTTTGCAAATAATACACACGCGACAGTTAGAAAAATCCTCTCTTATTACTCATCATGCAGCCAATTTTTTTTTGGGGGGGGGGGGAGAAGGCTACCCTGGTGCCAGAGGTTCTAGGTTTTGGTTCTAGGTTTTGTCTAGGTTAGGTTAAGGCGCGAAGCGACGAGAGGGAGAGAGAAGAGAAGTAGGGGGAAAAGGCCGATTCTGGCGCAGTTTTTGACATATTGTGACATTACTGGCGCAGCGCCAGAAATGACAAAATATGACAACACTTCGCCAGAAGTCTGCCTTTTCCTCCTACTGTTTATTTAATGATTCCAGTTGAAACCGGTTTGAACTGGATTCCAAGAATTCGATCACGTGACTCAAACTGCGCCAGTAATGTCAATTCCCAAACTGCGCCAGTAATGTCAATTCCAAGAAACCGGTTTAAAGTGGTATTCAGGAATGCAGTTAAAAGTGGATTCTAGGAAACCGGTTTAGAATGGAATTCCAGGAATGTGACCACGCCCTAATTGACCACACCCACGAATGGAATGCCAAGGTCACGTAGTATCTTTTTTTTTCTCGATGAAGTTGATCACATGGCCTTGACCTTGACCTTGACCTTGACGTTTCGAGAAGACGGTTAGGAGTGGATCGTGCCTAGGGGGTGTAAGGTGGTGGCTCACCCAGGGGTAGGTTGTCCTTGAGGCTGTAAGGTGGTGGTGGTGGCTCGCTCGTGTATGAATCGTAGTACAAGGCACACTCATAGGTTATGTCAACCATGTTGTATTTTTCACTGCATGCATTAATCACGATTGGATTGCAGGTGCACCTCAGGTTGCGATTGAATACATGTGTCGAGTTGTAATCCACCTCATCCATGTCGTCGTCTGAGTCTTCAAACCTGTGGTTGTTCACCCGACGATACCGGGTACGTATCAAGTCGTATTCCACTTCATCGCACGAGTCTATACCTGGGTCATCTATGTCTGAGTTGTATGCGTTTGCGGCATTCTCCAAGTCTAGTGCCTCACACCACTGGTCATATATTATATCTTGGGTGTCTATGTCCGTGGCATTCTCCAACATTTCGTTTAGCACATCTGCGTCCCATACGTTAGATATGTCATCCATGTCATCTGTGTCATCCATGAATAGGCTGCCGCATGTGCGTGGGTCTATGTCATCTGGGTCTGGGTCTGTGTCTGGGGCATTCTCCAAGTCTACTGCCTTACACCACTGTTCATATACTGTATTTCTGGTGTCTGTGTCTGGGGCATTGTCCATCATTTCGTCTAGCACTTCTGTGTCCCATATGTTGGATATGTCATCCATGTCATCTGTGTCATCCATGAATAGGCTGCCACATGTGCGTGGGTCTATGTCATCCATGTCATCTGTGTCATCCATGAATAGGCTGCCACATGTGCGTGGGTCTATGTCATCTGGGTCCAGATCCGTGTCGTCCATGAATAGGCTGCCGCATGTGCGTGGGTCTATGTCATCTGGGTCCAGATCCGTGTCATCCATGAATAGGTTGCCGCATGTGCGTGGGTCTATGTCATCTGGGTCCGGGTCTGTGTCATCTGGGTCTGGGTCTGGGTCTGTGTCATCCATGAATAGGCTACCACATGTGCGTGGGTCTATGTCGTCTGGGTCCAGGTCCATGCGCGCCTCCATTGCCTCCATGCGCACCTCCATGCGTTCTACCATGTCGATATAGTCGCGTGCTTCCGTGCTTTGTGCTTTTCTGTTGTTCACCATCGTACTATACTAGGTCGATATATCTTTAAGTGTACTGCGTGCTCGACATGTGTGCTTGTGTGCTTATCAGGCATGCGCACGTTTTTGAGGTGATTATTTATGTGCTCACATGAAAGGGGCTTAAAGGAATGGCGCGTTAAGATATTATTGGAATGAGTGGCAATGCGCAAAACGTTATGGATATGGAAGTACCCGAAATCAATGTGCCGATCTTGAAGCCAGTGGTATATAGTAAGCCAAAAGCATCTAGTAAGTCAACTAAGAATGCTATGAATGCATTCGTTGACGAGATTCTATCACTTGTTCCAGAGACCAATAAGAAAGTGGATGAACGCATCAAAAAAATAAGGGAGGAAATAAATAAACTATACGATACCAACAAACCACAACCACAACCTAGGCAGTACAAGACTGCAATAAAAGGATTCTTGAAGACATTCAGAATAGAAGGACAAGAGATCGATTATAAGACTTATGTCGATAGTAATAAACAAAGAGTCATCAATTTAATAAACCAACAAGACAAATCGATAAAGATGAAATTCATACTCACATGTGAGTTCACAAAAGAAGACACGAATACAGGATCACCTGTTACTACTATTGGAAATTTCCATTCTAGAATAGAGATAATTACAGAAGCAACGGACGTATCTGATATATTCGATAACATGATGGAAGAAATAATTGAAAAAATTGAAACATTCCAAAATGAAGGATCTGGATGGAAATTCGCAAGAGTATCATATTTAGACATACACATCGACAAGCATGTACCTATTAAGGCAAATTCATATTTGCCTCTTCCTAAGGATTTAGTCGTAAAGAAAGCAATTATAAATATGAAAAATACGGATAATGAATGTTTCAAATGGTGTGTGACTGAAGCAGCATATCCTAGGAATAGAGACAATGAACGTATTACGAAAAGACTAAAGGAGAATTCAGAAAGGTTAGATTGGAGTGGTATCGAATTTCCAGTTTCACTAAGACAGATAGACCATTTCGAAAGGAACAACGTACTATATTCAGTAAATGTTTTTGGATATGATAACAATGAAGTATATCCTCTAAGAATTAGTAAGTTCAATAGAGACCGAACCATTAACTTATTAATGATATCGGATGGCGATATAAATCATTATTGTTGGATTAAGAGCCTTAGCAGACTATTATCATCGCAGGTTAATAAGCACCGCCATGAAACGCATTTTTGTAATAGATGCTTGAACTCATTCAAGTCGGTGGAATCACTAAATAAGCATATAGAATATTGTTCAGACCACGACGCTGTTAAGATAGAGCTACCAAAAAAGGGAACCATGCTAAAATTCAAGAATTATAATAGATCTATGAGAGTACCATTTGTAATCTATGCTGATTTTGAATGTTTCACAGAGAGCATATCAACTTGCAGCCCCAATGACAGTGAGAGTTATACGAAACAATATCAGAAGCATAAACCATCAGGATTTTGCTATTTGATAAAATGTTTCAATGATAATGTATTGAAACCAAAGTTAGTTACATATACAGCTGAGTTCCATGGGGATGATGTTGCACAGAAATTCATAAGTCATCTTGAGGATTCTATAAAAGAAATCTATAATAAATTTAAATTCACTAAGAAGGTATGCATGACAGGAGAAGATGAGATTGCTTATAGGGAAGCCATTAGTTGCCATATCTGTGGTGGAGAGTTAGTAGGTGATAAAGTACTGGATCATTGCCATATAACAGGTAAGTATAGAGGTGCGGCTCATAATGATTGTAATATTAATTATCAAATTCCAAAATTCTTTCCTGTTGTATTTCATAATCTGTCTGGATATGATGCACATCTTTTTATTAAGAACCTAGGTGTAACGGAAGGTGAGATAGATTGCATACCAAATACGGATGAGAAGTATATTTCATTTACGAAGAAGATAATTGTAGACAGCTTTGTGAAGGATGGAAAGAATAAGAATGTTACACGAGATATCAGATTCATTGATAGCTTCAAATTTATGCAAATGAGTCTAGCAAATCTCGTAGGTAATCTTGACAAGTCTAGTTGTAAGAATATGGAAAAATTCTACAAAGGAAAACAGTTAGATTTATTGTTGAGGAAAGGAGTCTATCCTTATGATTATGTAGATAGTTTCGAAAAATTAGCTGATACGAGTCTTCCACCAATAGGAGCCTTCTACTCGAAGCTGACTGGCACATCAATCTCAAAAGAGGACTATGAACATGCTAATACTGTTTGGAAGAACTTCGATATGAAATCTATGAAAGACTATCATGATACATACCTCAAATCTGATGTCATCTTATTGGCAGATGTATTTGAGAACTTTAGAGATGTATGTTTGAAGAATTATAATCTAGATCCCGCATGGTATTATACATCGCCAGGATTATCATGGGATGCCTGTTTGAAAATGACTAAGATTAACTTACAACTATTACATGATATTGATATGATAAATATGGTTGAGAAAGGTATTAGAGGTGGAGTATCAATGATTTCGACCCGCTATAGTATGGCTAATAATAAGTACATGGGCAATTACGATCCATTGAAGCCCTCGAAATATATTCAATACCTAGATGCGAATAATTTATATGGGTGGGCAATGAGTAGGAAATTACCAACGCATAATTTCAAATGGATGAATAAGATGGAGTTGAGGAAGTGGTATAAATATCCTTCTATATTAGAAGTAGATCTAGAGTATCCAACAGATCATCACAATCTACACAACGACTATCCTTTAGCTCCAGAAAGACTGATGATAAATGAGGTAGAGAAATTGATTCCAAATCTGAATAATAAAACCAAATACATTATTCACCATGATGCACTGAAAATATATGAGAGCTTAGGATTGAAAATTACTAAGATCCATAGAGGTATAACATTTAGTGAGAGTGCTTGGATGGCTCCATACATAAACTTGAATACAGAGCTACGTAAGGAAGCTAAGAATGAGTTCGAAAAAGACTTCTTCAAATTGATGAACAACTCAACCTTTGGTAAGACTATGGAAAACATACGTAATAGAGTTGACATCCAACTCGTTACATCTGAGAATAAGGTAAGGAAGTTAGTATCCAAACCAAATTATCAACATCGAACTATATTCTCTGAGAACTTGGTAGCCATACACATGAAAAGAATAAAGGTAGTATTTGATAAACCAATATACTTAGGTATGTCTATCTTAGATATTAGTAAGTCACTAATGTATGACTTTCACTATAATTATATTAAACCTAAGTATCATGAGAAAGCAAAACTCCTTTTCACAGATACAGACAGCTTGATGTATGAAATAGAAACAAACGATTTCTACAAGGATATAGAAAACGATATACTATTAAATTTCGATACAAGTAACTATCCAAATGATCATCCATCAGGTATAGGAACGGAAGTCAATAAGAAAGTTATAGGAATGTTCAAGGATGAAGTAGGTGGCAAGATCATCACTGAGTTCGTTGGACTGAGGGCAAAGTTATATGCATTCAAATACTGTGGCATAGAAGAGAAGAAGTGTAAGGGTATTAAGAAATCGGTTGTTAAGAACGACATCACATTTGACAATTATAAAATGTGCCTATTTGATGGTATTCCTCAGATGAGAAAGATGAACGTAATCAGAAGTCACTTACATGAAATTTATACAGAAGAAGTCAATAAGGTAGCATTATCTAGAGATGATGATAAACGAAATATCAATCCCGATGGTATTAATACTTTAGCACATGGTTATAAGGAATCAGTGGTACAGACAAAAAGAACGAATTGATAGTATGAGCTCATAGAACACTGTTTGGTGGTAGTTCGGTATCATGTGGTACGGTTTGCAATTCTTCTCTTACGAAACCTCGTTTTGGACCTGCTATTAAGAAATATAAGATAGGTTGATTTGTAGAGATGATACTACGTGAAATGTCATACATATCTAAACTCCATATTGGATCAGTTGATCTATATCTATCACCACCTTCAAGTTCTCCTGGAGCATATAAATATCTAACCTTCACTCCTGCTGGTAATATCTTTTCATCTAATCCGACAGGCCTTTTATATTTATCTTCTTTATTTTCGACTTCTTTAGAGCTTATCGATTTTATAGGTTCTTTACCAGTAATTCTTCTAACGGAACTATTAATAGTTTTCAGAACACCAGGTAATATCTTAACCCACTTTCTTGATCTATCATTTTCCATTATCATTTCCTGAGCATATTGGTGACTAAATAGTTTTTCAGAGATAGTTCTATTAGCTCTTTCAACTAATGATTGTGCTCTATGATTGCCAGCTTCACTTCTTTGAATTTTAATATTGTGTTTTTTCATTTCGCCCATGAATTCTGTTCCAGGATCTACCATTAATGTTTGGGGCCATTTCAATTTTCTAGAATAGATCTTAGTGAAAGCTTTTGATACTTCTGTAGAATATTTAGATGTTAAGGGTTCGGCATCAACATATCTAGAAGCTATATCAACAACAACTAAAGCATATTTATAAGTTCTCCTATTGACAGTATCATGTGGAAGGAATAATAGATCAGCTTGATGGATCTGATTAGGTTTCGATATATCCCAGTGAGGTCTTGGAACATATGTGGGAGCTGATAAGTATATTTGCCAAATCGATTGTTTCTCAAGCCACTTTTTCGCAAGGTCTTCACTTACACCAGCAGCCTGTGCTAATTTATAAATAGCTGAATATCCTTTCCAATAACCATTTGTTGAATAATATATTTTACTAAACATATATAAATAAGAGAATAGTTTATTCCTTATAGTATTATGTCGCAACAAACGATTTCAGAAAAGCTAAGTGTCAGTCATGTTTATAAACACCCATTTGGATTGAAAGCAGAAAGTAGTCTAAATCGTATAACTATGAATCCATCTTCTGCAAGTCCAGGAGAAACTCTGTATGTCAATATTCCGCAATTAACAGAGAATGTCGTTATTGTTCCTGGTAGCATAGCTCTACTATTTGATATCGTTATCACAGGACATGTAAATAAGAGACTTGTGAATAATATAGGTAGGAACCTAATATATAGACAAAAGGTAATATTTGGTGGAGAAACTATTCAGGATACACAACGTCACGATCTTTTCCACACATATCATGATTTATACTTATCAACAGAAGAACGTGAAAATAGAATAAAACAAGGTATATCTTCTGAAGCTATGAGAAAGATGCGAGCAAGTGCTGGTGATAAACCCACTGACGTTGCTAAGGATACTGCTCTAGCAGCAATACACGGCACTAAGTATAAAATCCCACTTGACCATTCCATTTTGAACAATCATGGAGTATTCTATCCAAAGGCACTACCTCATCCACTAATATTTGAGATTACGCTAGCCCCAGTTGCAGAAGTATTAGTATATGCAGATACCACGATACCTCCTAATTATAAACTTACGAATATAGAAATGGAGTATTCATGTATTTCGAGTGAATTACTTGCAGGTGAAGCGGCATCAACATATCGAGGAGGTAGAGGCTTCTTCTATGAGAATATAATTTTATATAAGACATTCAACATCAAGACAACAGATGTTGTTATCAATGAACATATTAATTTACCACGTAGGTCTATGACAGGAGTATTATTTTTGTTTATGGAAACGTATACTGCAGGTACAAGAGATTCTGAAAAGTTTGCTAACCCAAAGATTACATCTGTAATTGTTGATATTGATGGAATGCCAAATCGTCTATACTCAAAAGGTATGCTACCATCAGATCTGTGGGATTCTATAAGGAAACGCTTTCCAGGATTAGAAGGTGTAAAACAAAATGACTTCTATGCTAGTGATAAGTTCGCATTGTGGGTTGATTTGAGAACTTTTGCAGATAATGACGTTCATGGAGGAGGATTGACACTGAATAACACACGAGATGGTGTAAGACTAGAGATTAGGAGAAAGACTGGGTCTTCTGCAGTTACCTGTTACATGTTCGTAGTAGCTGATGCTCTATTCACTCTTATGAATAACGAACTCCAATCAATTATGTATTAAGAGGTTGAGTATTAATATACGTATATGGAAAAATTAAATGATAAGACACCTTTCCACTGTATCATTACAGGACCAACGGAATGTGGAAAGACGAAATATTTAATAGATCTTCTTAGAGGATCCTTTCGTTATATATTCGAATACATAGTATTATTTTGCCCAACATACATAAATAATAAGACATATCAAGGATTTGCAAAAGGTGATCCTAGATTTATTGTCTTATCACCTGATGCAAGTAATGTGGATGAGATAAATGATTTACTATCATATTGTCAACAATTATTTACAGGTACTAATACGTTAATAATATTAGATGACTGCGCATTTAGTAAGGATCTAAAACAGAGATCTAATAAGTTTATTAATCTAGGATTTTCAGGTAGACATGAAGGAATATCCGTTTGGGTATTAACTCAACAACTAACCTCAATAGCTAAACCATTTCGTGAAAACGTAGCTTGCGTTGTAGCATTTCATAGTTCATGTCAAACAGCAACTAAAACATTATTTGAAGAGTGTGGAGGAGACATGGATAATGAAGATCGTAAGAAATTCGTAAAGCTACTAAAGTCTGAAAAGTATTCTAGGATATGCTTTTGCTTACGATATCCATTTCAATGTTATCTTGAGATACCTAATGCAATAGACACTTAAGGAGATACTTAATATATATGATTATAATGTCGCTAGTAATCAAGAGATTCGAAAACCATGAACTAAACTTATTCATTAATTCGTATATCGATAGTAAGCAGAATATCTATTTCAAAGGTATAGATATTGCTAGAGCACTGGGTTACGAAAATACTAGGAAAGCAATAATAGACCACGTGGATGAAAAATATAGAATAGAATATAGGAAATTACAAGGGTCCCGTTTCGTTACCCTTCAAAGGGGGTCGCGTTTCACGACTCCCTCGTATAATGTGCATCCACAAACGATATTCATAAAAGAACCAGGCTTATACTCCCTCATCTTTGGTTCTAAATTAGATTCTGCTAAAACATTCCAAGACTGGGTATTCTCTAAAGTATTACCATCTATCAGAAAGTATGGATACTATAAGATGTTTGACAATCCCAACACACTAACGTTCAAGATAGAGGATGAGTATGACCTGCACACAAAAGTAGTTAGTTATATTAGACGATTCTACCCTAACGTCATAATGACAGCTGGATTGGGTGAATTGCAAGATAGTTCAACTAAACGAATTGATTCCTATAAGAAAGGATATATGAAAGGGCAACCAGACATTATAATAAATAATTGTCACAAAACTTACAAAGGTTTATGCATTGAATTTAAAACCCCTACTGGTAATGGCGTCTTATCTAATTCACAAAAGAACTTATTAGAGAAGTATGAAGAGAATGAGTTCAAGTGTTTAGTATCAAATGATTACGATCTAATAATAAAAGAGCTAAATGATTATCTAAAAGATATTAGAATAAGATGTAAATATTGCAATAGGAAATTCTGCACAAGTGAAACGCTAAGAAATCATAAGAAGTACTTCCACAGAATAAATATGAACTAAGGCTCCTCTCAAATAGTATGAGGGAGTTTAACTCTTCTATTTTATTTATAGTCATCTCTCATCGTAGAGATGACTATAAATAAAATAGAAGAGTTAAACTCCCTCCTAAGTTTAGATACTATAGATGATAAATTGAGCATAAGTACGATGACAATAGTGTGCAAGTTCAATGTAAAATTCGATACTGAGAATATATATAGATATCTAAAGTTGAATAAGGATGCCATAGTTTCCATCAACTATAACAACAAAGGTATTCAGCAAGTGAGATCTTTGCTGAATAAAAAGAAAAAGGTTAAGAAGAGTTTCCTAAATCAAATGACCATTATTATAAAATCGAATTATGATGATAAATACATAAATATGAAGTTGTTCAATAATGGATCAATACAGATGACAGGCTGTAAAAGTATCAATGGTACTATTGAAGCTCTTAATAAAATGTGTATAGAATTGAGAAAGAAACCTTTTGTCGATTGTCCAAAACTTTTAAACATTAATAATGTCTACGATTTTAAGATCAGCATGATCAATTGCTTAATGAATATTGGATTCCAAATAGATAGACAAAGACTACGTGATTACCTAGTGGAAAGAGACGTCGAGGTCTTCTTAAATCTTGACAGGCATGCATGTGTTAATATAAAGCTCGATAATGATGCAGGAAAGCAGACATCCATTTTCGTATTCACAAGTGGTTCCATTATCATTACTGGGGCAACAACTGCAAAGCAAATTAATGATGCATTTATATACGTTTCAACTCTCCTGCTTAGCAACTACGCGGATTTCATCTTAATTGTTGGATATGGATCTTACTCATTGGATACATAAACAATAGTTAACAATTATAATATATGGAATCAATCGTCGAAGAATATATCGATAATAATGAAGAAGATATCCAACCAATAAAAGCTCCAAAAGAGAAGAAGGTAAGATTCAAGAAGGAGCCAGCAGTAATCCCAACAGACATAGATGATAAAAGGGAATCCTTAGCAATCCTAGCAGTATTGGGAACTATCAATGAATTCGTTGGAGTCAATATGAGTCTTGGCGATGTTAAGAAGTTGTCAGTAAAAGATGTTGAGAAGTATTACAATAGGTACCAAGTCATAGTTGGTAATAAAGTTACTAACGGCTTAGTAGATACCGCTATAAAAGCTACTGTGGAAATAATCTCCCACATGGTTACTATAGATAATAATGAAGAATTATGCAACGATTTGCAAACCAATGAATTAGTCAAACAAGAACTATCAAATGCCGCTGGATATTTAGTATTGAAGGGGGGTAGAATAGTAGCTCTAGCAAGTGGTTTACTTCAAATAGCAAAACACGTTAAGATTTCGACAACTATTGAGAGCAAATTGGTTTAAACATTAAAACATATTATTTATAATATGTCGAACGATAAGATATTTGATGATGACTATATCGAACAAATTACTAAGGAGGTAAAAAATAAGAAACCAACTCCGAAAGATCCTAAGAAGGTTGAAGCTGGAAAGAAGTTAGCAGAATACCGTAAGAAAGCTAAGAAAGAGGTAAGTACGGATGAGGTGGATCCTAAGTCTTACATACCCGAGTTATCATTTACGACAGTATTAACGATAGTTGGTATTGGCCTAACTGCTACAGACTTGTATTTTAGATATAGAAACGATAAAGTTGGAGAACCTAACATAATAGAAGAAATAAAGCCATCTACAAAGTCATCCATTCATAATATAGGTATGTAGTGAATTGATTTAAACCTATGGTAAGATACGTAAGTATCATGGTAGAAAATAAACTTGTTAAAACATTTACAGATGCTGCTGTCGTAGTTGGACTTTCAGCTGGTGTTGGTTATCTAAGCAAAAAGATGATGAAAGAATCGTTCCTAAATGATCCCTCATCAAGTATCACGAATTATGGTAAGTGGGTCTTAGTCTTATCTGGAAGTATGTATCTGAAAGAGTACCTTGAAGATAAGAAGATATTACCAAAGTCACTTTAACAAATGTACATATAGTATAGTATGGCAACTTTAGCAATAATGATTGGTGGAGCTATCTTAAATGCAACGACATTCGTAGGAGGATCATATCTAGCGAAGTACCTATCAGGTAACAATTCAGATGAAGAACGAATTAGACACGATAAGGCTCTAGAAAAATACCAACGCGATATGGGTAAGTGGCAGAAAAGAAGACAAGAATATCAAGATTGGTTATCAGAAAAATATCGAAACAAAATCCATGCAGATGATAACGACAAAGAGACTGATAACGCTTTTAGACTATATGCTCAAACACATCCAGATTTCAACTTGAATGAGCCACAATTATCCAACTATTATAAACCAAGTAATAATCAGAAACAATATGAAATGGTATATGTGGGAGGTGGTATTATGGCTATAACATATATAGCTACTAAACTCGTATAAAAAGATATTACATATTATAAAATATAGAAATGGATATTGACCCAACGGAAGAAATCCCAGACGATAAGAATCCTTTTGATCATGATAATATTGGTTATGATGATGATGACTATGAGGCTTTTGAGATGGCTCAAACGACATCAACTAATTTGCCTCACCATCATGCCACTGAAGAAACATCGTTTTGGAATGGCGACTCTAAAACACAATTAATAACTAAGGAAGATAAAGCGAGTTTCGCTTGGGAAAGGATTCAAGATAAGTTTCCTAGTTCCAACCCAAGTAAAACCCCATTCTTTGCTACTATTGATGAATATGATAGAGTCATGGTAAAGACTAAGAGACTAGATGGTAAATGGTATCCTCTGCTTAATGCAGCAGGTGAATTAAATGGAAAATTACCTAAAACGATCACGAGAAGCCTTGGTCCACCTGCTGCAAAAATCGTAGACGACATCAATGAAAAGATATTAAAATCCAAACAAGAAGTTAAACAATTAGAACAAGATATAGACAATATTTCTCAAGCTGAAACTGATATCATTAGAGAAAAGTTAAATAAATCACTTCGAGAACAGATCATAGAAAAAGAATATGAGATTGAGCAGATGGAACACGTGAATGAAGTAATAGAAGGGCGCATGTCTCTAAGAGATCGTATAAAAGCTATATTCAAAAAATATGGCTTCACAGTCATTGCTGTCCTAACAGCTGTTGGGGTTGTTATTGGAGTAATCGTTAATAGTCTAACAAGTGGACTATCATCTGTTGCAAAAGGTATTGGAAATGGTTTGAAAACTATTGGAAAGAAATTAGGTGAATTATTGCCTGGAATGATTGGAGCAATTGCATCCTTTATTTTTAGAACAGCTGGAGAAGTCATTAGCTTTTTGGCTAAGAATGCATGGCTTCTTATTGTAGCTGTAGTTGTTTATTTCATAGAAAGATATAAAAATAAAAGATAGACTGCATAGTATAATGGTAGTATTATATATTGAAAAGGCAAAATGTGATGAGACCACATATCTCAAGTATCCAATTGAAGTTAGGAGGCACATTTCACTGATTAGCTGTAATTTTAATAATAACTTATATGATCTTATGAGTGAAGGTATAGTTTCTAATATGCAAGGTAATGTAAGACTTCGTATTCCCCAAGGAGATTATACTATAGAAAGTTTTAAAAAAGCCGTAAGTGGAGCTATTTCCATTGGTGATAAACCAATCAGTATAGAAATTTCAAATGGTAAAGCCTATTTCATTCCTACAGTTGGTGTCATACTAAATGATAGTTTAGCTAGACTACTTACTATTAATAAGAGTTTAAAAATAAGGTCTCGAAATGAGATTAAGATTTTGAAGAGCCCTAATGCTTTATACATCCATTGCGATCTCATCGATCCAACACAAGTCGTAAAGGAAACTAGATATTCACAAATATTAACATCATTAGAATTAAACGAAATAGGAGAGAAGATAGCCTATACTCCAAATAGTTCGCCTAATACTAGTATTAGAGAGGCTGATTACATTAATAGCATTCGTCTATGGGTAACAGATAGTGATCATAATATGATAAATTCTGGAATATATCCAATGTTAATCAAACTAGAAATTATTTAAATGAGAGCGTATAGATCATACATATAATGGTAGTACTATATATCGAAAAAACAATATGTGATGAGACGATATATCTAGAAAATCCTATTAAAGCTATGAACCAAATTTCATTGATTAGCTGCAACTTCGATGATTATCTATACAATCTTACTAGTGATGGTTCAATTTTTGATAAAGAATTTAATATGATAGCCAGATTCGTTAAGGGATACTATGATACACGTAAAATCATAACCACTATACACAAATCTGGAGCAGTAAATAATGGCTCACTATCATTAGAAGCTGCAAAAGGCGTACCATACCTAATACCAAATAAAGACATCAAATTAAACGATAGCTTAGCTAAACTACTTGGACTTGATACGATCTTAAAAAGTGGATCAAGAAGTGTGATCGAGGTTGTAGATTTATATGAAGCAATATACATCCATTGCAATCTAATTGATCCAACACAAATAATAAAAGAAACCAAATGTTCACAAATTCTAACATCCATAGAACTAAATAAAAAAGAAGAAAAGATGTCCTACAATCCTAATAACTTACTACATGCTAGCATTAGAGGCACAAATTTCATCAATAGCATTCGCCTATGGGTAACGGATAGTAATCATAATATGTTAACCTCTGGAATATATCCAATGCGGATAGTGTTAGAAATCGTTTAAACGAAAGATGCTACTATTAATCATATGGTTGACTACGATTCGATTTACCCAGATATACCACTACAAGTCACTGGAGAAAACTTTAGACTTCATAAGGTAAATACGGTTCTATCAGAATTAGGAGCTGAAATAAAATATTATGAAAAGGTACGGAAGAAATATGTTAGAATACGAGGAATAACCCACAATCTTTCTGTAGGTGCTGGCTTACTTTCAGTTATCTTAACGAGTTCAGCAGTAGCAACTTCTTTAACAGGGTTTGGTGCTGTCATTGGACTCCCAGTAGGAGTAGTTGGTGGTTTGTGTGGCCTAGTTTCAGCTTCTTCCGCAACAGCTACTAAAGCTCTAACCAAGAAGGTGTCCAAACACGAAAAAACAGTAATGTTAGGCAAAGCAAAACTAAACACAATACGTGACCTAGTATCAAAAGCATTAAATGATAACAAGATCAGTGATACAGAATTCGAATTGATCATGGTTGAATTTAATAAGTATGAAGACTTGAAAGGTGAGATCCGACAAAATACCCGAAAAGAGGAATTAAAAAAAAGAACCAATACTATAGAGAAAACCGATACACAGAAGATACGAGAGGAAGTAAAACAGGAACTATTAAAACAACTAGAGAAATAACACACTCCTATGATGTAACACCTTATGGGGGTTTCATTCATAAATTTAGATATGAAAAATACTAAATGATATAAAACATTGTCTCATATCATAAATATGGCTTCGAAGAAATTGATTGAAGTATGGAATAGTTTCAAGCAACGCTATCCTAATGCCGACCTAAGCAAATTCTATAAGGAAGCCACTGAAGAATATGGTACTACTTATTATAATGTATACTTCAAAGGACCAATTATGGATCATGGTATGTGGGGCGATAAGAAATTCATTGATGATCCTAGTTCTCTAACGAATGCTGATAAGAAGGCTATGAGAATAGCTCTAGAACCACCAACATCATTTCCAGATTCCTTATTACCAACTACACACAAGTATCCAATCCCTGGAATCTCATTTACACAACCAGCTTTGGATATTGCACCATCATTGAAAGAAATGGAGATATACGTTTCCCCAACTCAATACTTTATCATAAAATTTAGAAACATCTTCAAAGATTGTACAGTGACTTTCAAATCTGCTAAACAGTCAAGACGTTGGTTGAGTAAGCCTGACTTTGGATATTGGCCACAACAATTAAACTTTGCTGTATGGTGTGCTACTTCTGGTTGTGGAATAAGTCTACAAGAACAGTATCCTCCAGTTGTTCAAGGATTCATCAAGTTTCATGTTTACTATACTATACGAAGAATCCTATATGAGTTGGGAACACCATTACCAGATGATCATATTTTTAATCAAACGAATAATCGGTATAGTAAAGTTACTTTCGAACGGTTATGTAATGAATTCGATATTCCTTCCAATCCAGACTTCAGGTGGAAAGGAGGACGCAATAATGGACTTGGTGATATATTTCTATATTATTCAGGTTCTGGTTATGAAAATGTTCATGAAATTCGTGGATACGATATAGATGCTAACTTATATCCCAGTCCAGATGGAGAACTATTCTCTGATGAGGGTGGTAAGGTTGACCAAGGAAATCTCATTTCATTTATCCGTAACGATGACCACAATGGTAAACAATATTCTTGGTTTGTTCCAAATAAAGATAGTGGATTAACAATAGCTGGTATGGGTAGACTAAATAGATCAGCAGAGGCTTTCGTTTATTGCGTATTAGGTTCTCAAGTGGATACGCGATCAAGTATTATTGGTACTGGTGGAAGTGCTATTGAAACGCAACAAGAAATGCTATCACTTTTTGAAAGCGCTGTAATTGAAGGTAGTATATCGATGAGTATACAACGATATCAATTAGCTGTTCAAGGAGCAAAATTGAGACTAGACTTAGCCATTGCTCCAGGAATATGGTTAATGCCATCTGATCTCATCATAAATACGCAAAGTGTGGTAGGATACAATAACAAATTATTGAAAGCTACAAATGATATGACATTTGGAGCTAACGACTCAGTAAATAAAAAAGTAGAACCTATAGTATTAAAACATAATATAGGTAAAGTCAAACTGCCACACCAATATGGCAATAAACCAATAGTGAAGCCTATAATAAAGAAACCACGAATGACACTTACATCATCCTCTCATGAAACTAATTTGATTGTACTAACGATAGCAGCAGCAGGAGTAGGTTGGTATCTATTTGCCTAAGTGTCTCTTCTTGTGAACATACTTACTACCATTCTTTATTACTGCATTGCAATCAGGACAAGTATATTCTCTTTGTCGCCATTCCTTACTTATCACCTTTCGCATTTCCTTTAGTTCAGATTCTGGCAATCTCTCTTTCTTTCGTTCATAAGATGATTTCTTACAATCTTCTGGTAGTTCATCTCTTTCTACATATTCGAATGCATATCTACACTTGTCTATCTTTGATATACCACTTTTACAATTATTTAATCCTTCACAAACCATCTTGACTATACCAGCATTAATTCCAAGATGTTGCTGAATAGCATACATACTATTGAAGTACGTTACTTTATCCGTATCACAATTGGTAGTTTTTACACTCTTCTTGTTCTTATGATTATCTTTAACGAATGAGTAATCTCTAATCTTTCCATTAATGATGACTTCATTAATAGGGGGTATTTCTTTATTATCATTCATCTCAATAATACATTATGACGTCGTCTCTTTAAGTGTCATACAAGCTCATTTCTATATGGCTCTATTGCTTTGTAAACTTTAGATATAGTGGTTTCTGACACTAGGAACTTATTAGCTATCTCTTTCTTTGTGATTGCTAAATCATTCATATTTATTGTTAATAGGATACATCCAATAGCTATAGAAAGTGGTGTGTGCATTATTGCGATATTTAGCTTTTGAACGTTTCTTGTGATTTTCACAACTTGATCTATGAGTTCTTGTTTAAAGTTAAGGATCTTGCAGAATCGTGGAATGAAGTCATCAGGAGAGCTATAGTCTAATTTTCTAAAGGATTTAATATTTTTAGTTAATTTCGTAAAGACCTTGTATCCCTTTGCTATATCTTTATGATTTAGTTTAAATAGTATAGCTATTTCTTTCGATGATCTAGTGTTATTATTCTTTTTGCATGCAAAGAGAACACAATTTGCAATTACACTTTTTCTATTCGTTCCTCTCATAATGACACTCTTTTTTACATTAGCATCATTAAAATAGTATTGTGAATTTATTTCTTTGAAGATAATTTTAGCATCATCCACAATACACTTTAGAATACCAATGCTTTTACATTTCTCTTCGATATCTTTGAAAACCATATACAGACTCCTCTCTCTATATGGCATTTGTAACCATCTATTTAATGTTTGTAGCTTACCATATTTGTTACCACTGATACTTGTACCGAGAGATGATTGGGGTAAGAGTACATTGATTGGTCCACTGCATCTATTCATACCTAAACTATCGTTTCCTTCGTACATAGTCCATTCAGGATTGTTATCTAGGATGTATCCTTGCACTTGACCACATTTGATACAGACATCTATGCCTTTTTGCTTGTCCCTTACTATTTCAGTACACCTCGTATTCATTGGTTCATCGTCTTCTTCTTCTTCACGCATATCGAAATAGTATAACGCATCCGAAGTATAAGTAGAATTGAATCTTTCCATTTCTAATTTTAGAAAATGGAAAGATTCAATTCTACTTATACTGCTTGATAATTTGTAATTGTCTATCTTGTCCTTGTTTTAGTTGTTCGAGTCGTTCTAATAGTTCGGTTTGCTTTTGCTTTAGTTGATCGATTTGCTCTTGCTTAAATTGTTCGATTCGCTCTAATTGCTTAATTTGCTCTTGTTTGAATTGATCAATTAGATTGGGTTGTTGCTCTAGCTGCTCAATCATCTCTCGTTTGGGTCGTTCAATTTGTCTTAACTGTTCAATTGCCTTTTGATTGTCTAGTTCAATTGCCTTTTGATTGTCTAGTTCAATTTGCTCGAATTGTTCAAATGTCTTTTGTTTGGGTAGTAGACTTTGCTCTAATTGCTTGAGTCGCTCGATTTGCTCGAATTGTTCAAATGTCTTTTGTTTGGGTAGTAGGCCTTGCTCTAATTGCTCAAGTCGTTCGATTTGCTCTAACTGTTCGATTGTCTCTTGTTTGGGTAGTGCGATTTGCTCTAATTGTTTGGGTAGTACGATTTGCTCTTCCTCAAGTCGTTTCTCTTTCCTGCGTTGTCTAACTCGCGCATTTCGTTTGTCTTTCTTAAGTTGTTCCTCAGATTTTTTAGGTTGCTCTTCCTCGATTTGTTCTATCAGTTCGATTTGATTGTCTTCTTCAGATTGCTCTTCCTCGATTTGGTCATCTTCTTCAGATTTGTTGTCTTCTTCGGATTGCTCCAACTCTTCTTCAGTTTGATTGTCTTCTTCATATCGTTCATCTTTCTTGAGTTGTTGCTTTTGTGGTTTAGGTTGTTCATCTTTCTTGAGTTGTTGCTTTCGTGGTTTAGGTTCTTTATCTTTCTTGAGTTGTTGCTTTCGTGGTTTAGGTTGTTTATCTTTCTCGAGTTGTTGCTCTTCCTTATCCATTTCTTCTAAGCGTTCGAGTTGTTGCTTTTCTTCATCTTGCTCTCTGAGGTATTGATTTCTTTCTTCTTTAGCCATTAGATCTAACTGTCTAGCCTCCCTATGTAAATCTCTTACTGATAGACCACTAGATATAACATCTAACCCAAATACACTAACATGCTCATTTATTAATTTATTATTTATATAGTAAGCAGATTCAACATCATCATAAGCAGATGCGAATTCATCTCTTCGTTTTCTACTTTCTAATATTTTTTCTTTATCTCTCTTATCCTTTGGTTGTTCCTTTTGATATGATAAATATTTATTGAGCTCGTAAATACCATTACTTAGTTCTGATAATTTATACTTAAGTTCATCCCTTCTTTCTATCATTCTATTGTATCCTTCCATAAGCATCCTCACTATTTTCATTTCATTATCTTTTATTACTACTTTTTCTAAGGATGCGGTGTCACTCTTTGATAATATGAGCTTGTCATTTGGTTTACTCTTTGGTGGCATGCATTCATCTTTTGGTTTGCTACTTTCATTAATTAGCGTAGTGTCTAGATTATGTTCTTCTATGAAGTCCTTCAATTCTATTTCGATAGTCTCTAATTCTTCTTCCAGAATCTTTTCGTCATTTGATTCTATCTCTAAATCTTCCTTAATTCGTACCACAATATCTTTCTTTCCTTTTTTCTTACTTTTTCCTACTTTCTCCATGTGTCTAGATATTGAGGAAATGTTCTTTCTTACTTCCTTTAATTCGTCTGCTTTTTTGTATTTTGCTTTTTCGATATCTTTGTATCTTTTTATGATTCCCTCCATTTCGATATTATTATTAAACATCACCTACTTATATAGTTTGAGTATATTAAAATAAGGTCAAAGGTCAAGGTCAATATCACGAGGTGATCACGTGGTCACATTCCTGGGATTCCATTCTAAACCGGTTTCCTAGAATCCACTTTTAACTGCATTCCTGAATACCACTTTAAACCGTCTTCTCGAAACGTCAAGGTCAAGGTCAAGGTCAAGGCCATGTGATCAACTTCATCGAGAAAAAAAAAGATACTACGTGACCTTGGCATTCCATTCGTGGGTGTGGTCAATTAGGGCGTGGTCACATTCCTGGAATTCCATTCTAAACCGGTTTCCTAGAATCCACTTTTAACTGCATTCCTGAATACCACTTTAAACCGGTTTCTTGGAATTGACATTACTGGCGCAGTTTGGGAATTGACATTACTGGCGCAGTTTGAGTCACGTGATCGAATTCTTGGAATCCAGTTCAAACCGGTTTCAACTGGAATCATTAAATAAACAGTAGGAGGAAAAGGCAGACTTCTGGCGAAGTGTTGTCATATTTTGTCATTTCTGGCGCTGCGCCAGTAATGTCACAATATGTCAAAAACTGCGCCAGAATCGGCCTTTTCCCCCTACTAGAGAACCTCTGGTCAAATCCGTTGAGAATCTCACTTCCATGCGTTTAGTTTGAAATCGAGGCGAGTCAAACCGGTTTTGCGGCCTACAACCCGTCAAACTATGACGACCAATGTTTTGATTTCAGACACGAACAATTGCACGTGGCGCTGTGAAGCATGAAATGACAACTGTAGTGTGGTTCTTTATATGGCTACTCTGGACAGTGAAAAAGTGCCTCGTGCTAGAATTTGCTGTCGTGCTGTAGACCGTTTCTTCACGGGGACGACTTGAAATATCGGCGACTTGCCGGCAACCTGTCGGAAGCACAGCGAAGACGTCTTTACGTTTTATAAACTCGTACAGTGCCTCTTCTTGTTTTGTCTTCAATTTAGTAATCTCCGGAAACTTTGAAGCCAACGTAAACTTCACAGCGTCCCAAAAAATACTCAAAACCTCTTGATTTTCACTTCGTGCATCTCCTTCGCCAGTCGCGGTGGAAGTAAAACCACATACAGTTGTCGTAAAACCGGTTTGAAGTGGTAGGCCAATGACAATTGCTGTTGTATCAAGCACTCACGGTCGCGCTTGGTAATGAGTAGATAAGCCAATCGGAGACGAGGTTCAAAATCTGAACCTAGCTTCTGCATGGAAGTGAGATTCTCAACGGATTTGACCAGAGGTTCTCTTCTCTCTCCCTCTCGTCGCTTCGCTCCTCGATGACGGCGCTTCGCGCCTTAGCCTAACCTAGAAAAAAAATAGAACCTCTGGCAACCAGGGTAGAAGAAGGCCGGTTTGCTTTACACTCAATAGCAAATATACCGTATAGTAGTTATTATATATACTGTAAACTATATCATCTGTAAGAGATTTAGTGAAACCTTGTTAAGAGAAGGTAATTTGAACAAAACCGCGTATATATTGTGTGCCAAAAACTAACAGGCTAAAGACGACGTTTTGTGCCGAGCTAAAAATCGATTTTAGCAAAGATTTCACAATGTTTGTGTTGCTTTTTGAATGGACTGAAAATTAAATTGGAGTGTTAAATAAATCAAAACTAAGCGAAAATTTAAAAAAAAATTTTCTCGTCAGATAAGTGCAAGACCTGGCTATGTAGCAAACAAAACTTGAGGCGGTTTATTTACAAAGAAAAGCAAGAAATTAACTTCGTGCCACGCTAAAACAGTTCATAGTCAAGAGTTTTTTTTTTTTTGTGACTAATGAAATAGTAATTAGAGTGTTAATGCAAAGCGAAAAATGGAATTCAAATTAGTCTGCGGGTTAGTTTTTGGCGCTTTTTGCAAATAATACATACACGACAGTTAGAAATCCTCTCTTTATAACTCATCTATGTAGCCAGATTTTTTTTTGGGGGGGGGGGAGGGGGGGGGGGGGGGGAGAAGGCCGGTTTGCTTTACACTCAATAGCAAATATACCGTATATAGTAGTTATTAATCCAAAGTGAAAAATGGGATTCAAATTAGTCTGCGGGTTAGTTTTTGGCGCTTTTTGCAAATAATACATACGCGACAGTTAGAAAAATCCTCTCTTAACTCATCATGCAGCCAGATTTTTATTTTGGGGGAGGGGAGAAGGCTGGTTTGCTTTACACTCAATAGCAAATATACCGTATATAGTAGTTATTATACACTGTAAATTATATCATCTATAAGAGATTTAGTGAAACCATATTAAATTTAAAGCACTGTTCGGTCAATTATTTTATTGCTGCTGCGTGCAATTACAAAGATGCAAACCTGATAACAAAGCACAAATGGCATGTCAGCTGGTTTCAATGATCAAGTCCACCATCCCAAAACTGGCGAGAGTTTATATGAATGCAAACATTACCGCGGTAAACGTGCAACTGTCCCAGTGAAAGATTCAAAGAGAATCGATTATCTAAGATCGTATACTACTCTTAATTTGTGTTTTCCCCTCTCTGCTGCCTAATCTTTATTGAGTACTCACGTTAGCAATTGTTCATCATTAACCTACAATCACAGAAATGCGAATTCTGCCACTCATTAGAAGAATAATAGCAACTTATCATATGACCCTAACGGCCCCGCGCTAGGGTTGTCCACATTATGCTCGAAATTTTCACTATTATGAAAAAAAAAACTAATTCTTTATGCTAAAAAAATATTACTATTATGCTCAAATGGTCTCACTATTATGCTCAATTATGCTCAATTTTTTATTCGGATTAATTAATTAATTAATTAATACAAATTAACTAATTAATTGATGCATTCATTACCTGCATAATTATGACGGTTTCCAGAATATTAAACAATTATTCACCAACACTGAGGTGAATAATTGTTTTAGTATATACCACACTCCAGGGCCGGGTTGTTCAAAGCCCGATTAGTGTTAATCCTGGATTAACTCTGCACAGAACCTATTGGTTGTCATGCAAATTAACCCTGGATTAGCACTAATCGGGCTTTGAACAACCCGGCCCAGGTGAATAGCCGGCACCAAATAGTTATTTTGTTTTCTGTCAAATGGACAAAAACTCGCGCGAGATGATCGCTGCTTTGCTCGGAGGTGAATATGAAATCATATTCACTGTTTGAGTAGCCAATCAGAGTGCGCGAAAAGTGATATTCACTGGTGTGGTATATACTAAATGTAATTATTTCCTGTTATTCTGGATCGTGATGGAGCTTTCAATGTAGTCTTCCAGCCTAGTCCCTAGGCCTTCTGGCTTGGTATTTTGTCTGAGTGGGTTAATGGGATCCCTGTAGTTTGTAATGGCTTGTGACGTCACCAACTGTCAAACCAGAAGGCCTAGCAGAATTCGCCCAGCTGGGCCCAAACATTCGCAAAAATGGGCCCAAGATGGCGACCACTCTTGATGACAAGGGGGAAGATAGTTTAAAGACTTGCATGCATCAGCAGGGCTGTCCACATTATGCTCGAAATTATGCCAGCATAATGTGGACAACCCTACCACGCGCGCGCTTTCCTTTCAAAACCATTTACAAAAGTCACGTGATGAGGGCCGAACATGTATCGCGTGAGCGGGCCGGAAAAAGCCTTCCGGCCCAGCACAATTTTTTCTTGCTGTTTTGCGGTTTGATCTACAAAATAATATGGTCATATGATAAAAAAAACTATTGACTGAGTTAGGTCGGGCCGGACGGGAAAATATTTGGCACTCGGTCATTTTGTACGTGCGCTCGGTCCGTACGTCATAAGTAGTATATATGGAGTTAAAATGATACCACTTTTTTGTGAATGTAGTGGAGGCCTTCGTTCAGACCTCAGCCCTCCCCTACATTCACAAAAAAGTGGTATCAGTTTTAACTCCATATATACTACTGGGATCATAAGGATTGAAATGTTGTCGTACGACGATACCATTCTTTACCTATTTATCCATTCGATTTCGTAGACCATGAACGAGAAAAAAAAAAGAATGAATAGAAACTGTCATTTCGTCTCTATTCATTCTTTTTTTTTTTTTTTTTACTGCAATTCCAAAGCCAACATTATTGCATTTCGATACCCTATTAGAGAAAGCCGCACATGTATAGTATATCGACACCGATTGTGTGTTCTTTGTCCCGCGACATCGACACGCAAGGTAGAAGATGGTCACCCTAGAAGAACTACGTACTCAAGCGAAGCAATTTGGGTTGCGAGGTACTTCTAGGTTCGACAAAGCCAAGCTCGCCCAGACAATAGCTGAGGCTCGCGCTCTCGAATGGGAGAATAGAATCGAACGAGCCGATCGAACAGGTAGGTTTCCAGCTCTTCGAGGCGATCCTGAAAATCCCCACAAAAGAGCTCAACGCGCGCGGGAAACCAAACAGTTGGACGAGGAGGTTGTGGCAAGCCTAAGGGCAAAAGCCGACGAAGAGAGGTCCATAGCGGATCCTCGAAGACGTTTGCCCCACAAACGCCGAGCCTTCCGACGGTTCCTGCAAGAGCCTCGTAGTGAGCCACTTCCACGGAGTCTAGCTCGAGAGGCAGGTGCTATTCTCGATGAGAGAGATGGAATGCTCGAGGGAGTGGAGATAGGCCGCCGTACTATCCAGTGGCGCTTCTTCCAAGGTGTGGCAGGAGATTTGACCCCTAGGATCATGGAAAAGTTAGTTGCAAAGGTAACCACCAGCTTCTACCTGCGCTACAGCTACACCTATCGCATTCGCAATGTCAACGACGGGCGTGTGATGCTATTCTCCAAGACTGTCCCCGGTTCTCCATGGTTGAATGTCCTAGGCAATGCAGAGGAGTGGATCAATAGCAAGGAGACAGCTCGATTGAATCCCGACAACATCAATCGACCAAATACCCAATGGGCCTTCGTGCGTTGGATCTACGTGGATGTCAAAGTCGTGATCGATCGTCAGCCTCTGTTGGGAACAGGCCCACTGCCCCAATGGCTTCGCCAGAAAAAAGGGTGTACGAACCTACGGAGGATGGCGCTTGGCATCTGATGCGACACGCAGCTCACTACAAGCATACGATGACGATTGGGATATACAACGGGCACGCCTTCTATATCAAGAACGTTAGCAAGCTAGGGCACATCTACGTATGCAATGATTGTAAGCAACGGTTCACAAACGCCTCGAACCTTCAACGCCACACAGATCGTTGTAGTCGTGGCGAAACGAAGATTGTTTGCCCTGGAAAAGCAATCACAGTATCCCAGTCCGCATATGAAAAAGCCTTCTGGCCAGAGAGCACCGCTAGCAAAGCAGCTCTACGCTGGCTCAAGCGCGAATCGGAAGCACGCCAACAGCATATACATCACGCAGCTTGTGGGCATGGTGGAGAACGATGGATCGAAGGAGCGCCGGTCGACGGCTACGAACCTCTTTCCAAAACCATCTTCCAATTTCATGGATGTTACTACCACGGCTGCCCAAAATGCTTCCCTCGAGATAGATTTTCATACCGTAAGACCTGCGAAAGAACAGCAAAGCTACGAGAAGCTAGCTATACAGTAGTGGAGGCTTGGGGCTGCTCCACAAAGAAGACAAATGAGCAGGTTCCAACCCCAATACAAACTGCCTATCCACACGCTATAGTATACGACTTTGAAGCCTATCTCGACACAACGAAGGGGCGACAACCAACGGACCACCTGACCATCGAAAACGTACACGTTCCCATATCAGTATCAATTGCCGACACATACGATCGCACTCCAACTCACATCTGTCGACGCGATCCAGAAGAACTTGTATCTACCTTCGTCGAAGAACTCCAGCTAAGAGCGAAGGTAATCCAAGAAGTCGTCGCAGAACAGTTTTGTCCTAGGACACCCGAATTCTCTTTCGACACCCTATCAAAAGAACAACAAACTAAGATCAACGAATGGACCAACCAAGTTCCTGTACTAGGATTCAACTCCGGTCGATACGATCTCAATCTGATTAGGAACTACTTCGTAGGAACTATTGCTGACACCTGCAAGAAGGTCTTGGTTGCAAAGAAAGCCAACACCATTATGTTTCTCTTGACTCCCGAGTTCCGTTTCCTCGACGTGACGAACTACCTTGGACCTGGAACTTCTTACGAACGTTGGATCACTGCTTACGGATGTGAATCGCAAAAGAGTTTCTTCCCATATGAGTGGTTCGACTCTCCCGACAAGTTGGATCGCGTTGGATTACCAGATTATCAAGAGTGGGGTTCGAAGTTGAAAGGTCAACACCTACTATCTAGGTCGGAGTTCGAAGACTGCGAGCGCACCTTTCTCGATAAAGGAATGGAGACCTTTGCAGACTGGCTACGATACTACAACGACCTAGACGTAGTCCCATTCCTAGAGGCAATCGAAAGGATGCGAGATTTCTATCACGATAAGGGAGTAGACATGCTGAAAGACGCAGTGTCCATCCCAGGAGTCTCGCTACAGTTCCTGCTTCGAGGTAGTATAGAAAGGGGAGCTGAGATGTACGCTCCAAGTAAGGAAGCCTACCACATGCTGAAAGACGCTGTCGTGGGAGGTCCAAGCATAGTGTTCACCAGACGCCACGAAGCAGGAGTGACTAAGATTCGTAGTCATCAGGGTGGAACCAAGGTGTGTCGCAAAGTTCTTGGATACGATGCCAACGCCCTATATCTTTCTACCATGGAATTCGAAATGCCTTGTGGAAAAGAAACGGTTGTGCACTATGACGAGCCAGGTCCAGCCGCCGAAGGATTTGTCGAATGTCTACGTGGTGGAACGTGGTTTGGATATGCGGAGGTAGACATCGAGATACCAAAAGAATTGTGGAAGGAATTTGAGGAGATGCCCCCCTTCTTCTACAACAAGAAAATCCCCAAGGAAGCGCGCGTGGGACAAGGTATTCAAACAGAGAACACGAACAAGCTACGCTCGAATGCTGGTGACAAAGGCACTTCGGATACTGGAGAAAACTTGCTCCTAGCTGTGTATGGTTCGAAATACCGAATCCCACTAGATGTGGACATCCTGACGCAACATGGAGCTCTTTATCCCTTCGCTCTTCGCAACGCCATTTCGCTCGAGTTGACTCTATCACCTGCTACGGACGTGGTGGTAGGATCAGACACTACCAAGATAGGCACATACAAGCTAAGCAACATCCAGCTAGAGTACGAAGTTGTTGAGAGTGAAATTATCGCCAAGCAAGCGAAAGACGAATATGTCAGTGGCGCCGTCTTCCTGTTCAGGCACGCTGTTCACTTCAAAACCGTACCTACAATGTATCAACAAAGCGTCCGACACTCTGATATCCCAGCAAGTCGACGTTCCAAGGTTGTCCTTCACTGGACTGCTCCTCCTCTTCGTGGCACAACACGCCTACGGCACACGAGACAGCGAGGCGTTTGACTATCCAGGAATCATGAAGGTCGAGATCGATATCAATGGAAGACCAAACAGGATCTTTCCTGGAGGCATGCTACCATCAGACTTTTGGGAGGCTGCCAATGGATGGTTCGGCGCTGGCAAAACGTCTATGACCCCGATCAAGTTCTACAATAATAAATTCGCCATCCTGGTTGACTGTCGCACAGTAAATGATCCAGTTGTCCATGGCAATGGCTTGAATCAAACAGGCAGTGGAAAGAACCTCCAGATCCGCATCCATAGGACTGGAGGCAGTGGAACCGTGAACATGCACATCTTCGTACTTGCCGATGCTCAGATCACGATATTGAACGGAGCACTGGAAAACGTATCGTACTAGCATGGACGCTTTAGTAACTGAAATTCCATTCAACGCTCTCTTAGTGGGACCAACGAATTGTGGAAAAACGGCCCTTCTCGTAGAGCAGCTTCGTGGAGCATTTCGTGGTAAGTTTGACTACGTAGTACTCATATGCCCCACGTATGCCCACAACACTACCTATCGTGGATTCGCCCATCTAGATCCTCACTTCTTCGTGATGTGCCCCTCACAAGATGCCATCAATGCCGCGCTACGAGTTTGTTCCACCTTTTGGGCAGGAACCAATACTCTTTTGATACTCGACGATTGCGCTGCATCGAAGGATGTAAAGCTGAGAACCGATAAGCTCGTGGAGATGGCCTTTTCCGCTCGTCACATAGGCATTTCTATTTGGGTGTTAACTCAACAGTTGACAAGCATATGCAAACCTTTTCGAGAAAACGTGGCGGTGGTCGTGGCCTTTCATACGGCGTCAGCTCTTGATGCCAAAGCACTATTTGAGGACTACGGTGGTGGGTTGAAGGTGGATGAGAGGAAAATGTTGACCTCGGAGCTCAAGGCCCACAAGTTCGCTCGCACATGTTTCTGTCTCCGCCATCCTTTCGAGGTAGTATTAGAGATTCCCGCACCCGAAGCATACTTCAACGGTATACACCATGGATGAAGAAATCAAAGAACTGCTAGGCGAGTGCGCCGTCGTTTGTCCGCCGGTCGTACTGGAACATCCATCCAAATCAGAGGATGTCGAAGAGCGTAGGGAGGCGCTTAAAATTCTAGCCGCAATGGGTACGACAAAAGAATACCTAGGGCGTGACTTTTCTCTAGGAGATATATCTAAACTATCTGCGAAGGACGTTATACGTTTACATAGTAGGTACCAGGCCGTAGTAGCAAAGCAAATAACAGGTTGTCTAGTAGACGGAGCACTGCGACTAGCAACTCGTGCAGTTGGGTACGTAGTCCGACTAGACAGCGAACAAGCACTTCTCCTAGATCTACAAGAAGACCACCTAGTTCGCAACGAGATATCTGCTGTGGCCGGCTTGTTGTCTCTTAAAGCAGGTCGCTTTGTGGCTCTAGCTAGTGCCTTGTTCCATGTAGCTGACAACATAGTTCCATCTAGTACACCAAGCAGTCAACCTATTGAAGACTCAAAGTCTACTGACATGAACGATGGAGGAACAACAAGATCGGATAACTGCAGATCCGCCGAAGACTGCGCCTGAAAAAAAGACCAAAGATCCAAAGCGCGTTGCTGCTGGGAAAGCACTGGCAGAAAGCAATCGCCGCGCTAGAGAGGCATTAAGTCGTGAAAGTGAGCGCGAAGAGGAACCAGAAGTTCGGGACGACGGAAGCTGGTACGATAAAGTGTCTGCCAACACTACACTATCAGCCATTGGTGTAGGCATCGCGTTAGTTGGGCTGTACTATCAGTATAAGGGCAGCAACGATACGACACCTCACACTCATTCCGAAGAAATACACGAAGCTAGAAGCAAAAAGTTGCCTTCCATGGAAAATAACATTTGAACATATCGACAATACAGATACGTTCGATGGCAGAAAAAAGCAAAGTGGTAGAAATAGTAATTGATGCCGCCACATTGGCTGGAATAGCAACTGGTATTGGTTGGGTCGTAAAAAAGGCGACAAAGGAGTCTATGCTTGGCGATCCTTCATCAAGCATCTTGAATTACGTGAAGTGGACGGCCGTATTGGCTGGTAGCATTGCCGCCAAAAAGTATCTCGAAGACCAAGGGATCGTACCTAAAAGTTCGTAAACAATGTTAACGATTATCGCAGCGGGTACCTTCGCGTTAGTAAACGTTGGTGCTAAATACCTCGACCGATATATTTCTGGAAGAGACCCAGAAGAGACTAATATAGAGATCGAAAGGCACGATAGAGCCCTTGAGAAATACAAGGCTGACATGGCCGCTTACGAAAAACAACAAGAAAAAAAATCCGATTGGGTTAAAGACCAGGAACGTAAGAAATACTACGATGCCAAGGATCTAACCAATACGGACCGCGCCCTTGTGCTATACAATACAGTACACGTTGGACTACACCACTAGGACATGAAGAAGCCTCACTTTTCCGACTACTATAGACCTTCGAGTTCGCAGAGAACTACGGAATTGGCAATCGTAGGTGGTGGGACGCTCGCTATAGGATACGTTGCTAGTCGGTTGCTTTAAAAATCACAAGACTAATTCCGAAGAAATACTTGACAAGTTTTCCATCCGATACAACAACTGAAGTAATGCCGCCTACCGACATACAGCAAGATGTCGAAGCCCCACTACGAAAACGCGGATTCGAGCGACATACTAGAAAAGTTGGATCTCGTGGACAAGAACAGGATGGTCTCTAGTTTAGTTTGGAGCATCGGAATGGGTATGGCAGCGGCGAGCCTCGTCTACGACAGTATCCTCAAAGTAAGGGAAAATGATTTACTACTTAAATTAGAAGACTTAGAACCAAACACGAGAGTAGCACAACTACCCAACCAAATGCAACACCTAACGGATCCGAACGTGCAATAAATAGTAGTTTGGCTCGTTAGTAAGGGTTGTAAAAAAAAAAACGAATCCAATAACCCTATTAGATAAAGCACATGTATATATATCGAAGACGATGGCTAGCCAAGTTTTCAATGCAAGCGACGTGGTCGAAGCGTTCCAAAGGGCAAAAGAAGATGGCCGACCCTATGGGTCAGTTATATCATTCGATTGGACCAACGCCAGAAACGGCACCAACGGATGTAAATACGTATCCGTGTTTTTCGACCTCGGAAATGGCCCTAGGCCCGCGGTCTTTCGCTTTCAAAGCGAAAAACATGTGGGACAAACATGTCCGTACGACGAAGAGGACATCGCACGATTGAATCTCGCCTCTGGAACCAAGTATAAAAAGCGAGATAGACATCCTTGCCTCCAGTTCCAAAAATGGAACGCCATCGTACGTACGGAGGACGATGGAATCACGATTAAGAAAAATGACAATGGAGAATTGGATCTTCCTTCCGACGACAAGCTAAGTCCTACTTTCAAACTAGTTGAATACCTAGATTGGGCTTTCGATTGCGAAGTAAGTAAACTCATCGAAGATAAGAAGATCTGCATGCGCAATCTACGTAAACGCAGTCCACCCGAAAAGGATGCCATCATCATCCCCAACACCAAGGTGACTCCGATGCTCCAACGAGCTATTTCCGCCAATGCCACAAACAACGCTGGATGTCGATTGCCCAACCCCCTAATGAGAATGCGCATGAAATGCGACCATAAGACAGGAATGTCCAATGGTCGATTCTTCGATAAGAGTAAGGGATACTCTTTGGAAGATCGTACTATGTACGAAGACCTTGTCGACGAAAATTCCAACATCGTCAACATCAATAATATAAGTAGACTCATTCTACCAGGTTCTATACACGACGGCATTTGCGATGCTAGAAGCATTTGTGCGAGTGCTATGGGGCTTTCATACCCATTGGACGTCGACATCGACATAGTGCAACAACCAAAGAAGCACGTGACTACTCAACGCGACGTTAATGCCTAGTGCCAGCGTAGATGCGGTTGCAGAAGTCGACGTAGCTAGTAAGTGGTTATAGATCTAAAAAAAAAAAAAAAAAAGGAATAAGGACTGGTTGAAAGGAGTAGAACAAACCCTCCAACCAGTCCTTATTCCTTTTTTTTTTTTTTCATCTGTTGAAGGTTAGAACACGTAGATATACAATGGATGCTAAACTTGCGAATGTCTTCTATGGTCCTACGGGATATTGGAAAGGTTACTCTGCAATTGGTAAACTATCGGCGGCAGCAAAAGGTATCGGAAGACACAGCTAAGAGTTGGTTAGAGAAGCAAGCACTGTGGCAAATTTATTTACCACCACCACGATATGTACCACGACCACATTGGACCGTATCGAAACCTAACGAAGTCCACCAAGCTGATTTGATATTTCTACCTCACGATCGTCCTGGACGTGGAAGGAAACTATATAAGTACGCTTTAGTAGTAATCGATGTAGCTTCTCGATACAAAGAAGCCGAACCTTTAGCATCTAAAGATAGCGGTGAAGTTTCTGCGGCATTCGAACGAATCTACAAACGTAGTCCACTCGAATGGCCAAAGACGTTGCAAGTAGACCCTGTAGAGAATTCATGGGACGTATGTCTGAAACGCTAGAACTACATGGTACGAAAGTTCAACGAGGTGAGGCTGGTAATCATAGAGCGCAAGGCTTCGTCGAACGAGCGAATAGAACACTAGCTGAGAGATTGTTTGGATATCAATATGCACAAGAGATGGTGCTTACTTCGGAAGGCTCGGATGCGCGTAGTAGAGAATGGGTAGTTCGTTTACCAATGGTTATCAAAGCTCTGAACAGTGAGGTGACTCGACTTACGGGAAAGGAGCCTTCGAATTCCGTAGTGACGCAACAAGTAGACCTAAAGACTCCTACATATTCACGCACTGTTGGCTTGAGAGAAGAGCGCCTACCATTCGACGTCTTAGTTCGATATCTCTACGCAC